>OY796660.1:63522507-63892507 GCA_963680705.1 Rhagium mordax
TTTAGGACTCGCGAGGTACGCTTTAGTCTTGCGCTTCAGTCGGTTTCCATACATCTTTTTGTCCAAATGAAAAAAATTATTGCTTCGTCCTGTTGTTTATGAGTTGTAGAAAATGTCAATTTTATCAAAAACCATAAGAATTTCGAAGGGAAGCCAAAAATACTTTTTTGCTATTCGCTATGTGCAGAATATAGGGTGGGGGTAATGAAATCGATGGCAGTGCTCGCAGTGGACAAAAATTGCAATAAAGTAGGCTGTCAGTAGTAGTGGTCACAATGTCTTTACAAAACTCATTTTGTAAACAAATTTGAAAATGGACCACTGCCGTGTTGTAAATTGCAAAAATATTGGAAGGAATTGTAAATGCAAATTTTATCGATTCCTTACGGCGGGGCTCGGAAATTAAAACAACGCAACAAATGAGAACTGCAGTAGTAGATAGGCTATGGGGCTACGGGGTCAAAATCCCATGTTATTTCTTATGGAGGTTCATTTTGCACATTTTTGTTCCCATTTACCCCCTCCACTCCCACCTGCTGAAGACCTGGAGGATGTCTTCATAGGTAGAGAACAAACTAATGTAGGTGGCTCAAGGTTAAAGCTAGCGACTTGTTGAGACTTGTCTGTAGGCGGTTTTAGAACAAAGGAGTCTGTGTGGGTGTTTCCAAGAATAGCTGTCAGATATATGTAAACAAGCTGTGATTAATGGTTTCCGGCGTAATCGATGAGTCAATCTGCGTTCAAGGTTAAAGCTAACGACTTGTCTGTAGGCGGCTAGATCAAAGGGGTGATTAATGGTTTCCGGTGGTGAGTACGTGACTAAAAGAGCAACATCCATTTCTAAGAATGCACACGTGCGCGTTCAAGGTTATTGCGCAATATTGCCTCATCCAGTTCTGAAAATGATGGCGCACCTGCGTTCAAGGTTAGCGACTTGTCGAGACTTGTCTGTAGGCGGCTAGGTCAAAGGAGTGCGGCGTGTGGGTGGTGAGTACGTGACTAAAAGAGCAACATCCAGTTCTGAGAATGATGAGTCATACGCACACCTGCGTTCAAGGTTAAAGCGCTCTAGTTTTAGAACAAAGAAGTCTTTGAAGAAGACCTGTCAGATATAAGTGATTAATGCCGGTGGTGAGTCATAAGTACGTGACTAAAAGAGCAATATTCAGTTCTAAGAATAATGGAACACCTGCGTTCAAGGTTAAAGCGCTCTAGTTTTAGAACAAAGGAGTCTGTGTGGGTGGTTCCAAGAATAGCTGTCAGATATATGTAAACAAGCTGTGATTAATGGTTTCCGGCGTAATCGATGAGTCATTCTGCGTTCAAGGTTAAAGCTAGCGACTTGTCTGTAGGCGGCTAGATCAAAGGAGTGATCAATGGTTTCCGGTGGTGAGTACGTGACTAAAAGAGCAACATCCATTTCTAAGAATGGCACACGTGTGCGTTCAAGGCTAGCGACTTGTCGAAATTTGTCTGTAGGCGGCTAGATCAAAGGAGTGCGGCGTGTGGGTGGTGAGTACGTGACTAAAAGAGCAACATAAGAATGATGAGTCATACGCACACCTGCGTTCAAGGTTAAAGCGCTCTAGTTTTAGAACAAAGAAGTCTTTGATGGTGTGTAATTAATGGCTTCCGGCCGACCGCTAGCGTTTAAGGTTAAAGCGTTCTCACGGTTTTTTTGCTGACTCGCAATGAAGTATGGGGAGGGGGAAAGGATATAAAAGTCAGCGTATCGTTATTCTAGGCGTAATAGTTCAGCAGTCTGTACACTTCATAGTTCAGCAGTACATTTCATAGTTTTTTGGTGTTTTAGTGTGATTATAGCTATTATAGTCTGAATAGTTCAGCAGTTAATAAGTCTGTACGCTTCATAGTTCAGCAGTACATTTCATACTTTTTTGGTGTTTTAGTGTGCGCTATTAATTACAAAGTGAGTACATTTTAATCTTTTTTGTTTAAATTTCAAATCATGAATGTATAATATTTTTAGATGGCTAATTTACAAGAACTGCGCTTTTAGAAACGAAACCACTCGTTAAGGTGTCCGACTTACCAATAAACAGTCCTCAGCCAGTATTATCAGCACAAGTAGTGACCACAAAATTTGGCGATAGCATATTGCTTGAACTGGAGGATAATAAGGCCTTTCTGCCGAAAAGGGTGACGCCTTTAATGAGAAACAATTTATCTGATTTTACCGAAAGCAAATACAGCATTATTTTTGGAGGCTTGAAGGACGTTAAGAAACCGTCTATGGGAATAAGCTTTCAATTTGTGAAAAGTAAGTAAAGACAATTAATTAAATTTTTTTTATTTTATTTTTTTGTTTTATTTTTTAATTTTTTAATTTTATTTTTTTATTTTTTATTGTTTTTATTTATTTTTATTTTTTTATTTATTTTATTTTTTTTATTTATTTTTTTTATTTTTTTATTATTTTTTATTTTTATTTTTTAATTTTTTTATTTTTTTTTAATTTTTTTATTTATTTTTTTTTTAATTTTTTTTTAATTTTTAATTTTTTTCTAATGTTTGTATATGTTTTTTAGCTGAATCATTGCAAGACCGCAGCAGCCGCAGCACTACTAATTAAGATAAAATAGGATCGATATTGAAATCTGTATGTATAAATTTTTTTATTAAACATTGTGAAGTGCATTTAAGTGCGTTTAAGTAAAAAAATAAGTTAATTAGAAATTGCTAGTCTCAGCGACGAAATTGTAGCGAAATTTAAATCAGTCGAGGTAATTTTAGCTCAAAAAAGAAATTTTACGCCGCGGGAGAGAGACACTTGGCTTAAGCAACTAAAACAGCATATTAGGCTTTTTAATAAGGCAATTCGCGATTCAGATTTAGCCGTAGGTACCCTGAGAAAACTACAAACTAATCTCGGGCATCTTAAACGGTTTAAGAAAGTAATTGAACATTTAAATCGTATTGGGGGAGTAGGAGGAGTCGCGCCAGTGAAAGAAAATCGCAGTGATAGGGTGAAATGGGACGAGATAATTTCAGTTTTTCAGGGTCGAGTACGTACGGGAATAATAAATTTAACACACAAAGATGTTACTCAATTTTTAGATGATGCTTTTTACTTGTTTAAAAATAGGGTTATGATTGTATTTAAAAAAATGCGTACTCTTAAAGTGAATACCTGTTTCTGTGGTGAATTTCTGAGAAAATCCTATTGATTAGCTCTATTTAAAATTAATTTCACATCCTAAATTCCAAGAAAAATGTTTAAATTTCGCATCAAAACCAATCATATTTCATAATAAAGAATCTCTTTTAATTTTCAAATTTCCCGCCAAAAACCAATCATATTAGCTTTGTTCGTAGAACCGATTTGTGATAGTTTGATGACTGTAGAGATGTGATTTTTAATAGACCTCTGAAGTTTAAAAGTGCATTGACTTAACACGCGCAACTCTACAAACAAATGCGCATGCGTCTGACAGTTTCTGGTGGTTTCTGACTACTCTACGAACAAGGCTATTATATTAGATTTCATAAAAATCGTTCTAGAATATTCCAATTTAGCAATAAAAATTTCTGAACGTACTAGAATTTCTGAACACGCTCTGATCACGTGATCTATTTTCAGGTTATATCTCACCGCTACTCATCGGCTCATCTTTAATAAAACCGGGGGAAAGGAAGACTTCTCCTCATTCAGCAGTTTATCATTGAACAAGCAACATGTCTGCTAAAGATTTTTTTAAATATTTGTGTGTGAGCATAGCTGCTCTGCTTAGCGTTCTGTCCACTACGTATAGTGAAGATACAGCCAAGGATGGTCTTAGAGAATGCGCTAAGGCTGTCCGCAATATAAAGAAACAAATGAAAACGGCAAAGACTATGGGAGAAAAGCAGAGCTTATTAGCATCACTGGCCCAAATCAAAAGTTTTAGAGCGCAAATTAAATTTGAGCAGAAACGTGGGGCAGGGATAGAGTCAAGAAAGGAAACTGCATACCGTCGGGTTCATTGGGATGATACGGATGCAGCATTCACTAGTCGCATCCGTACTGGAGTCATCTCCAATTTAAAACATAGAGATTCCAAGGAGTTCCTCAAAGACTGTTTTGTCTTATTTAAACGTCGCATCGCCAATGCTCTGAAAAAGGACGAGTCCATTAAGGTTAATGCTGTGTTTGGGGGGCAGTTTATCCTTCAGAAAGCGGATAGGGTCATAGAGGAATATAAGTATTTTAATACTAAGAATGCCCCAATCTATCGGAACACTGATATAGAACAATGGTTCCAAAAGTATGTTGTTGACCCTATTTTAACGCAGCTGGAAGAGTTCCAGGAAAGAGACTCTGGATTTTCGTTGAAGGCCATCACCAATTTAGGCATTAACATTAATAAATTTACACCCCAGCTTGGTTCATCGTACATTGATTTACCGGAAAAAATTGCTAAAAGGCAGGCATGCATCAACATAAAAAATGACGACAACGCCTGCTTTGCGTGGGCAGTTACATCAGCCCTTTATCCAGTTGATTGGGGATGCAATCCAGGCAGAACATCCTCCTACCCGCATTACTCTGAAGTTTTAAACCTAACCGGTATCCAGTTCCCTATGACCTTGAAGCAGATACCTCGCTTTGAAAAGCAGAACCTGATATCGGTTAATGTTTATCAGCTACAGACGAAGAAGAAAGCATTTGATGTGCACCCAGTTTATCTAACTAAAAATAAAATGTCCAAGCATGTCAATCTTCTATTGGTCCAAGATCGTTATGATGAGGAAGAAGAAGAAGAAGAAGATATACCCAGCAACCCCCTCCAGTACCACTATGTATGGATTAAGGATCTATCCAGGCTGGTATCCAGGCAGCTAAGCCATCACAAAAGCAAAAAATACTTTTGTGACCGCTGTCTACACTATTTTTACACTCAACCCAGCTTGGATAAACACACAGAGGACTGTATTAATATGAATGAGTGCAAAATCCGACTGCCCACCGAGGACCAGAAAATGGTAGAATTTAAAAATTTAAAAAACAAAGAAAAGACACCATTCATTATTTATGCGGACCTTGAGTGTGTACTTAAACCCACAGATGGAGGGGGCAAATATCAAGAGCATGTGCCATGTAGTGTGGGCTACTACGTCAAGTGCTCATATGATGACTCGTTGTCCTTTTATCGATCGTACCGAGGCGAGGACTGTATGTCTTGGTTTGCGCGCGAAATGATGGAATTTGCAGAAGATGTGGAAACCGTTTTCTTATGTCCCTTCGACATGACATTGACAGCTGAACAACAAGCTGAATTTGATAAAGCCGCGCATTGCCACATCTGTGAATGCACCTTCAGTCCGGAGGATGTTAAGGTACGGGATCATAATCATTTAATACCTGAAAATAATTATAGGGGTGCAGCCCACAATTCTTGTAACATTAATTACAAGGATAAGGTGAATATACCGATTGTCTTTCATAATTTATCTGGATATGACGTACATTTCGTATTGGAAAATATCGCGAATGACATGCCGGGTCGCGTTGATTTATTGCCCATAACCAAAGAAAAATATATTTCATTCACAAAAAATTTAGAACAAAATTTAATTAAATTCAGGTTTATCGATTCATATAGATTTTTAGCTTGTGGGTTAGAAACATTAGCCTCATATCTGACTGACTTTCCAATCTTAAAAACAGAATTTTCGACATTCACAGACGAACAATTTGAGTTATTGAAAAAGAAGGGTGTATTCCCATACGATTTCATGGACAGCTTTGAAAAATTCAATTTTGACGCTTTACCGGAACAAAATCAATTTTATAATCGTTTGGAAGATAAAGATATAACAGATACACAGTATGAGCATGCGCAACGGGTTTGGAACGCTTTTAATATCGAAAATTTAGGTGAATATTCAGATCTGTACATGAAAACGGATATTATTCTTTTGGCTGAAATATTTGAACAATTTAGGGAAACCAGTCTAAAAAATTATGGGTTAGATCCGGCACATTATTATACCTTGCCGGGGTATACTTGGGACTGCATGCTCAAGTATACCCAGGTAAATCTCGAGCTCATGACCGATATCGATATGGTCATGTTTATCGAAAGGGGTATTCGTGGCGGGCTAAGCCAATGCTCTAAACGCAAAAGCATTGGCAACAACAAATATCTACAAAATTTTGATCCCAGTAAACCGACTAAATATATATCTTATTTCGACATTAACAATCAGTATGGCTGGGCGATGAGTCAGTATTTACCATACGGAGGGTTTGAGTGGGTAGATCCAAACATCGACGTTACAACTGTGTCGGACACATCGAGTGTGGGTTATGTATTGGAGGTGGATCTCGAGTATCCCGAAAATCTCCATGACCTTCATAAAGATCTGCCGTTTTGTCCTGAACATAGAGCTCCTCCCGGCTGTAAAAACAATAAACTTTTAGCTACTTTACACAACAAAACGCGGTATGTTATTCATTACATGGCGCTAAAACAAGCATTACAACACGGTCTAAAGCTAACAAAAATTCATAGAGTCTTGGCCTTTACACAGAGTGCCTGGTTGAAGGATTACATTGATTTGAATACTTCGCTACGTCAGGCGGCAAAAAATGAATTTGAGAAAAATTTGTTTAAGCTCATGAATAACGCAGCATTCGGAAAAACGATGGAAAACATCCGCAAGCACTCTAATGTAAAGCTTGTTAACAAATGGGAGGGGCGCTATGGAGCAGAGGCTTTAATTGCTAAGCCCGAGTTCAAGGCGGCAACCATTTTTAATGAGAACTTGGTGGCTGTTGAATTAAACAAGACGGAAATTTATTTTAATAAGCCAATATACGTTGGAATGGCGATTTTGGATCTCGCAAAAACCACCATATACGACTTTCATTATTATTACATGAAACCCGAGTTTGGTGACGACTGCACCGTCCTCTATACTGATACTGACAGCCTTATATACGAAATAGCCGATAAAGATATATATGAAGTCATTCATCGCGATTGTCATTCACGATTCGACACCAGCGATTACCCCAAAGACAATAGGTATAACATCCCTCAGGTCAATAAAAAGGTTTTGGGTATGATGAAGGATGAATTTAACGGTGTACCAATCCAAATTTTCGTGGGGCTTAGGGCGAAAATGTATACTGTTAAACGAGCAGTGAATGATGGCGAGGCTTTATCAAATAATGTCGGGTTAACCAAAAAGATAAAGGGTATTAAGAAATCGGTGATCAAAAATGTCATCACACTCGAAGATTTCATAGAGTGCGTAGATAATTTTAAAAATAAATTCATCACGCAAAATTTAATTAAATCAGAAAAACATCAGGTTTATTCCATCACCCAAGACAAAATAGCTCTCAGCCCGCACGACGATAAAAGGCGCTTGATCGAGGGGTCATATGATACTCTGCCTTGGGGACATTATTCCATCATGGCTACATGTAATGGTCTTTCTTAAACCTCCGAAGAAGAATAAACAACATACACACAACCATTCATCATCATTTTCAGTCTGACAGCCAAACAGTCAACATGCCTAGGGAGTGCGATTGGGGAAGAGCCTGCAACTGTTCAGAGTGCACTCCTAACCTCAAAGATGCCTGTGAAAAATGTGGAGAAAAAGCTTACGGTGTTACCTCCATATACAGACGCGATAGACGAAACATTGGCTATTACGATTTCACAACATGCTGTTATAATTGCTATCAATTAAATGGGGGAATAAAAGAAGCTTCCAGATTTCGGGATATGTGTAACCAGGTGCAAGGATTACCTCTAATTGAGGAAACGGACTCTCTACCTGAAATACTTAAAAAGCATTTTGCTTTACAAATACCATTGATTGAAGATTTTCGTAAGATTACCAAGGAGATGCTACGTATAGAGATACATATGATGCTTTATAGTAATAAGATCAAGCACAGCACTGCGTTAGCACCGATGATATTATGTAGTGACACGGATCCAATGCAATGGTTTGAGAGTATTGTATTGAATATGGCCGTTCAAGAGCTGCAGCAATATAGAAGCCCTATCACATTATTATCAATGACTGTGAATGTTTTATAATTTATGTATTACTTTTTACATATAATTTATATGTAATTTGTATATTCTCTAATCATATATTTCAATATTTATTTACTTTGCGTTCTATATCCTCAGTAAATATGTTTATATTTTAATATTTATTTATCTTTATTAAAAACCTACATTTTATATTGTATTATGTAGCCTCTATAAATTGAGGACTCTATATATTTTTATTAACATAAATTAAGAATTGTATTATGCTTTATATTTATTCATGTTTTATATTATTTAAAATTGATAGTATGTAGTCTCTATAAATTGGGGACTCTGTATATTTTTATTAACTTTAATTATGTATACTTTATATTTTTATTCATGTTTTATATTATTTAAAATTGATATTATGTAACTTTAGCAAAATTGATCTTAATAAAATAATCAATTTATTTACATGTGTTTCATTTAGAAAACATTATTACCATCCTATCCTCTTCTAAAATTATGTGTCTCCTACTCTTGTGATCTGAAACAGAGAGAGAAAAGGTGGGAGTCAGACTAATTATAAATCTCAAGCTGTTAAATGATAATAGACAAAATCACAATTTAAATTTAAATGTCATAAAAGTTTACAATCTTACAAAACGTAACCTCAATATCAAACATAAAAAGTTTTTAGAGGATAATGCTAAAAGCGTTCCCCCGTAAACAGTTAGGGATAATAATCTGTTCCTCTGTAAACAGTTAGGGATAATAATCTGTTCCTCTGTAAACAGTTAGGGATAATAAACAGAGTCTATAAGCCATTCGGGATAATGTTGAACTGATGAGGACCAATGAAATGAAACAGCATAGATGATGCCCCTAGGTGGTTTATATGCTGCGAGAGCAAATTTTTTAATAACAGTCATTGTTAAACAGGTAAACAGCTATTTTAAACAGGTAAACAGCTATTTTAAACAGGTAAACAGCTATTTTAAACAGACCTGTTTAACATATCTGTTTACCTGTATACAGACCTGTTTAAAATAGTTGTTTACCTTTACTATCCATGACATGCTCATGAATGTCCATGAATGCCCATGAAAAATATAAACTGATACGGGATATTACCAAATAGATCTGTATAGTTTGAGGATAATTCAACTTGTCTAGGGCAGGCCAATGTAAGGTTAGGTTGGGGAAGACAAGTTGAATTATCCTCAAACTATACAGATCTATTTGGTAATATCCCGTATCAGTTTATATTTTTCATGGGCATTCATGGACATTCATGAGCATGTCATGGATAGTAAAGGTAAACAACTATTTTAAACAGGTCTGTATACAGGTAAACAGATATGTTAAACAGGTCTGTTTAAAATAGCTGTTTACCTGTTTAAAATAGCTGTTTACCTGTTTAAAATAGCTGTTTACCTGTTTAACAATGACTGTTATTAAAAAATTTGCTCTCGCAGCATATAAACCACCTAGGGGCATCATCTATGCTGTTTCATTTCATTGGTCCTCATCAGTTCAACATTATCCCGAATGGCTTATAGACTCTGTTTATTATCCCTAACTGTTTACAGAGGAACAGATTATTATCCCTAACTGTTTACAGAGGAACAGATTATTATCCCTAACTGTTTACGGGGGAACGCTTTTAGCATTATCCTCTAAAAACTTTTTATGTTTGATATTGAGGTTACGTTTTGTAAGATTGTAAACTTTTATGACATTTAAATTTAAATTGTGATTTTGTCTATTATCATTTAACAGCTTGAGATTTATAATTAGTCTGACTCCCACCTTTTCTCTCTCTGTTTCAGATCACAAGAGTAGGAGACACATAATTTTAGAAGAGGATAGGATGGTAATAATGTTTTCTAAATGAAACACATGTAAATAAATTGATTATTTTATTAAGATCAATTTTGCTAAAGTTACATAATATCAATTTTAAATAATATAAAACATGAATAAAAATATAAAGTATACATAATTAAAGTTAATAAAAATATACAGAGTCCCCAATTTATAGAGACTACATACTATCAATTTTAAATAATATAAAACATGAATAAATATAAAGCATAATACAATTCTTAATTTATGTTAATAAAAATATATAGAGTCCTCAATTTATAGAGGCTACATAATACAATATAAAATGTAGGTTTTTAATAAAGATAAATAAATATTAAAATATAAACATATTTACTGAGGATATAGAACGCAAAGTAAATAAATATTGAAATATATGATTAGAGAATATACAAATTACATATAAATTATATGTAAAAAGTAATACATAAATTATAAAACATTCACAGTCATTGATAATAATGTGATAGGGCTTCTATATTGCTGCAGCTCTTGAACGGCCATATTCAATACAATACTCTCAAACCATTGCATTGGATCCGTGTCACTACATAATATCATCGGTGCTAACGCAGTGCTGTGCTTGATCTTATTACTATAAAGCATCATATGTATCTCTATACGTAGCATCTCCTTGGTAATCTTACGAAAATCTTCAATCAATGGTATTTGTAAAGCAAAATGCTTTTTAAGTATTTCAGGTAGAGAGTCCGTTTCCTCAATTAGAGGTAATCCTTGCACCTGGTTACACATATCCCGAAATCTGGAAGCTTCTTTTATTCCCCCATTTAATTGATAGCAATTATAACAGCATGTTGTGAAATCGTAATAGCCAATGTTTCGTCTATCGCGTCTGTATATGGAGGTAACACCGTAAGCTTTTTCTCCACATTTTTCACAGGCATCTTTGAGGTTAGGAGTGCACTCTGAACAGTTGCAGGCTCTTCCCCAATCGCACTCCCTAGGCATGTTGACTGTTTGGCTGTCAGACTGAAAATGATGATGAATGGTTGTGTGTATGTTGTTTATTCTTCTTCGGAGGTTTAAGAAAGACCATTACATGTAGCCATGATGGAATAATGTCCCCAAGGCAGAGTATCATATGACCCCTCGATCAAGCGCCTTTTATCGTCGTGCGGGCTGAGAGCTATTTTGTCTTGGGTGATGGAATAAACCTGATGTTTTTCTGATTTAATTAAATTTTGCGTGATGAATTTATTTTTAAAATTATCTACGCACTCTATGAAATCTTCGAGTGTGATGACATTTTTGATCACCGATTTCTTAATACCCTTTATCTTTTTGGTTAACCCGACATTATTTGATAAAGCCTCGCCATCATTCACTGCTCGTTTAACAGTATACATTTTCGCCCTAAGCCCCACGAAAATTTGGATTGGTACACCGTTAAATTCATCCTTCATCATACCCAAAACCTTTTTATTGACCTGAGGGATGTTATACCTATTGTCTTTGGGGTAATCGCTGGTGTCGAATCGTGAATGACAATCGCGATGAATGACTTCATATATATCTTTATCGGCTATTTCGTATATAAGGCTGTCAGTATCAGTATAGAGGACGGTGCAGTCGTCACCAAACTCGGGTTTCATGTAATAATAATGAAAGTCGTATATGGTGGTTTTTGCGAGATCCAAAATCGCCATTCCAACGTATATTGGCTTATTAAAATAAATTTCCGTCTTGTTTAATTCAACAGCCACCAAGTTCTCATTAAAAATGGTTGCCGCCTTGAACTCGGGCTTAGCAATTAAAGCCTCTGCTCCATAGCGCCCCTCCCATTTGTTAACAAGCTTTACATTAGAGTGCTTGCGGATGTTTTCCATCGTTTTTCCGAATGCTGCGTTATTCATGAGCTTAAACAAATTTTTCTCAAATTCATTTTTTGCCGCCTGACGTAGCGAAGTATTCAAATCAATGTAATCCTTCAACCAGGCACTCTGTGTAAAGGCCAAGACTCTATGAATTTTTGTTAGCTTTAGACCGTGTTGTAATGCTTGTTTTAGCGCCATGTAATGAATAACATACCGCGTTTTGTTGTGTAAAGTAGCTAAAAGTTTATTGTTTTTACAGCCGGGAGGAGCTCTATGTTCAGGACAAAACGGCAGATCTTTATGAAGGTCATGGAGATTTTCGGGATACTCGAGATCCACCTCCAATACATAACCCACACTCGATGTGTCCGACACAGTTGTAACGTCGATGTTTGGATCTACCCACTCAAACCCTCCGTATGGTAAATACTGACTCATCGCCCAGCCATACTGATTGTTAATGTCGAAATAAGATATATATTTAGTCGGTTTACTGGGATCAAAATTTTGTAGATATTTGTTGTTGCCAATGCTTTTGCGTTTAGAGCATTGGCTTAGCCCGCCACGAATACCCCTTTCGATAAACATGACCATATCGATATCGGTCATGAGCTCGAGATTTACCTGGGTATACTTGAGCATGCAGTCCCAAGTATACCCCGGCAAGGTATAATAATGTGCCGGATCTAACCCATAATTTTTTAGACTGGTTTCCCTAAATTGTTCAAATATTTCAGCCAAAAGAATAATATCCGTTTTCATGTACAGATCTGAATATTCACCTAAATTTTCGATATTAAAAGCGTTCCAAACCCGTTGCGCATGCTCATACTGTGTATCTGTTATATCTTTATCTTCCAAACGATTATAAAATTGATTTTGTTCCGGTAAAGCGTCAAAATTGAATTTTTCAAAGCTGTCCATGAAATCGTATGGGAATACACCCTTCTTTTTCAATAACTCAAATTGTTCGTCTGTGAATGTCGAAAATTCTGTTTTTAAGATTGGAAAGTCAGTCAGATATGAGGCTAATGTTTCTAACCCACAAGCTAAAAATCTATATGAATCGATAAACCTGAATTTAATTAAATTTTGTTCTAAATTTTTTGTGAATGAAATATATTTTTCTTTGGTTATGGGCAATAAATCAACGCGACCCGGCATGTCATTCGCGATATTTTCCAATACGAAATGTACGTCATATCCAGATAAATTATGAAAGACAATCGGTATATTCACCTTATCCTTGTAATTAATGTTACAAGAATTGTGGGCTGCACCCCTATAATTATTTTCAGGTATTAAATGATTATGATCCCGTACCTTAACATCCTCCGGACTGAAGGTGCATTCACAGATGTGGCAATGCGCGGCTTTATCAAATTCAGCTTGTTGTTCAGCTGTCAATGTCATGTCGAAGGGACATAAGAAAACGGTTTCCACATCTTCTGCAAATTCCATCATTTCGCGCGCAAACCAAGACATACAGTCCTCGCCTCGGTACGATCGATAAAAGGACAACGAGTCATCATATGAGCACTTGACGTAGTAGCCCACACTACATGGCACATGCTCTTGATATTTGCCCCCTCCATCTGTGGGTTTAAGTACACACTCAAGGTCCGCATAAATAATGAATGGTGTCTTTTCTTTGTTTTTTAAATTTTTAAATTCTACCATTTTCTGGTCCTCGGTGGGCAGTCGGATTTTGCACTCATTCATATTAATACAGTCCTCTGTGTGTTTATCCAAGCTGGGTTGAGTGTAAAAATAGTGTAGACAGCGGTCACAAAAGTATTTTTTGCTTTTGTGATGGCTTAGCTGCCTGGATACCAGCCTGGATAGATCCTTAATCCATACATAGTGGTACTGGAGGGGGTTGCTGGGTATATCTTCTTCTTCTTCTTCTTCCTCATCATAACGATCTTGGACCAATAGAAGATTGACATGCTTGGACATTTTATTTTTAGTTAGATAAACTGGGTGCACATCAAATGCTTTCTTCTTCGTCTGTAGCTGATAAACATTAACCGATATCAGGTTCTGCTTTTCAAAGCGAGGTATCTGCTTCAAGGTCATAGGGAACTGGATACCGGTTAGGTTTAAAACTTCAGAGTAATGCGGGTAGGAGGATGTTCTGCCTGGATTGCATCCCCAATCAACTGGATAAAGGGCTGATGTAACTGCCCACGCAAAGCAGGCGTTGTCGTCATTTTTTATGTTGATGCATGCCTGCCTTTTAGCAATTTTTTCCGGTAAATCAATGTACGATGAACCAAGCTGGGGTGTAAATTTATTAATGTTAATGCCTAAATTGGTGATGGCCTTCAACGAAAATCCAGAGTCTCTTTCCTGGAACTCTTCCAGCTGCGTTAAAATAGGGTCAACAACATACTTTTGGAACCATTGTTCTATATCAGTGTTCCGATAGATTGGGGCATTCTTAGTATTAAAATACTTATATTCCTCTATGACCCTATCCGCTTTCTGAAGGATAAACTGCCCCCCAAACACAGCATTAACCTTAATGGACTCGTCCTTTTTCAGAGCATTGGCGATGCGACGTTTAAATAAGACAAAACAGTCTTTGAGGAACTCCTTGGAATCTCTATGTTTTAAATTGGAGATGACTCCAGTACGGATGCGACTAGTGAATGCTGCATCCGTATCATCCCAATGAACCCGACGGTATGCAGTTTCCTTTCTTGACTCTATCCCTGCCCCACGTTTCTGCTCAAATTTAATTTGCGCTCTAAAACTTTTGATTTGGGCCAGTGATGCTAATAAGCTCTGCTTTTCTCCCATAGTCTTTGCCGTTTTCATTTGTTTCTTTATATTGCGGACAGCCTTAGCGCATTCTCTAAGACCATCCTTGGCTGTATCTTCACTATACGTAGTGGACAGAACGCTAAGCAGAGCAGCTATGCTCACACACAAATATTTAAAAAAATCTTTAGCAGACATGTTGCTTGTTCAATGATAAACTGCTGAATGAGGAGAAGTCTTCCTTTCCCCCGGTTTTATTAAAGATGAGCCGATGAGTAGCGGTGAGATATAACCTGAAAATAGATCACGTGATCAGAGCGTGTTCAGAAATTCTAGTACGTTCAGAAATTTTTATTGCTAAATTGGAATATTCTAGAACGATTTTTATGAAATCTAATATAATAGCCTTGTTCGTAGAGTAGTCAGAAACCACCAGAAACTGTCAGACGCATGCGCATTTGTTTGTAGAGTTGCGCGTGTTAAGTCAATGCACTTTTAAACTTCAGAGGTCTATTAAAAATCACATCTCTACAGTCATCAAACTATCACAAATCGGTTCTACGAACAAAGCTAATATGATTGGTTTTTGGCGGGAAATTTGAAAATTAAAAGAGATTCTTTATTATGAAATATGATTGGTTTTGATGCGAAATTTAAACATTTTTCTTGGAATTTAGGATGTGAAATTAATTTTAAATAGAGCTAATCAATAGGATTTTCTCAGAAATTCACCACAGAAACAGGTATTCACTTTAAGAGTACGCATTTTTTTAAATACAATCATAACCCTATTTTTAAACAAGTAAAAAGCATCATCTAAAAATTGAGTAACATCTTTGTGTGTTAAATTTATTATTCCCGTACGTACTCGACCCTGAAAAACTGAAATTATCTCGTCCCATTTCACCCTATCACTGCGATTTTCTTTCACTGGCGCGACTCCTCCTACTCCCCCAATACGATTTAAATGTTCAATTACTTTCTTAAACCGTTTAAGATGCCCGAGATTAGTTTGTAGTTTTCTCAGGGTACCTACGGCTAAATCTGAATCGCGAATTGCCTTATTAAAAAGCCTAATATGCTGTTTTAGTTGCTTAAGCCAAGTGTCTCTCTCCCGCGGCGTAAAATTTCTTTTTTGAGCTAAAATTACCTCGACTGATTTAAATTTCGCTACAATTTCGTCGCTGAGACTAGCAATTTCTAATTAACTTATTTTTTTACTTAAACGCACTTAAATGCACTTCACAATGTTTAATAAAAAAATTTATACATACAGATTTCAATATCGATCCTATTTTATCTTAATTAGTAGTGCTGCGGCTGCTGCGGTCTTGCAATGATTCAGCTAAAAAACATATACAAACATTAGAAAAAAATTAAAAATTAAAAAAAAATTAAAAAAAAAATAAATAAAAAAATTAAAAAAAAATAAAAAAATTAAAAAATAAAAATAAAAAATAATAAAAAAATAAAAAAAATAAATAAAAAAAATAAAATAAATAAAAAAATAAAAATAAATAAAAACAATAAAAAATAAAAAAATAAAATTAAAAAATTAAAAAATAAAACAAAAAAATAAAATAAAAAAAATTTAATTAATTGTCTTTACTTACTTTTCACAAATTGAAAGCTTATTCCCATAGACGGTTTCTTAACGTCCTTCAAGCCTCCAAAAATAATGCTGTATTTGCTTTCGGTAAAATCAGATAAATTGTTTCTCATTAAAGGCGTCACCCTTTTCGGCAGAAAGGCCTTATTATCCTCCAGTTCAAGCAATATGCTATCGCCAAATTTTGTGGTCACTACTTGTGCTGATAATACTGGCTGAGGACTGTTTATTGGTAAGTCGGACACCTTAACGAGTGGTTTCGTTTCTAAAAGCGCAGTTCTTGTAAATTAGCCATCTAAAAATATTATACATTCATGATTTGAAATTTAAACAAAAAAGATTAAAATGTACTCACTTTGTAATTAATAGCGCACACTAAAACACCAAAAAAGTATGAAATGTACTGCTGAACTATGAAGCGTACAGACTTATTAACTGCTGAACTATTCAGACTATAATAGCTATAATCACACTAAAACACCAAAAAACTATGAAATGTACTGCTGAACTATGAAGTGTACAGACTGCTGAACTATTACGCCTAGAATAACGATACGCTGACTTTTATATCCTTTCCCCCTCCCCATACTTCATTGCGAGTCAGCAAAAAAACCGTGAGAACGCTTTAACCTTAAACGCTAGCGGTCGGCCGGAAGCCATTAATTACACACCATCAAAGACTTCTTTGTTCTAAAACTAGAGCGCTTTAACCTTGAACGCAGGTGTGCGTATGACTCATCATTCTTATGTTGCTCTTTTAGTCACGTACTCACCACCCACACGCCGCACTCCTTTGATCTAGCCGCCTACAGACAAATTTCGACAAGTCGCTAGCCTTGAACGCACACGTGTGCCATTCTTAGAAATGGATGTTGCTCTTTTAGTCACGTACTCACCACCGGAAACCATTGATCACTCCTTTGATCTAGCCGCCTACAGACAAGTCGCTAGCTTTAACCTTGAACGCAGAATGACTCATCGATTACGCCGGAAACCATTAATCACAGCTTGTTTACATATATCTGACAGCTATTCTTGGAACCACCCACACAGACTCCTTTGTTCTAAAACTAGAGCGCTTTAACCTTGAACGCAGGTGTTCCATTATTCTTAGAACTGAATATTGCTCTTTTAGTCACGTACTTATGACTCACCACCGGCATTAATCACTTATATCTGACAGGTCTTCTTCAAAGACTTCTTTGTTCTAAAACTAGAGCGCTTTAACCTTGAACGCAGGTGTGCGTATGACTCATCATTCTCAGAACTGGATGTTGCTCTTTTAGTCACGTACTCACCACCCACACGCCGCACTCCTTTGACCTAGCCGCCTACAGACAAGTCTCGACAAGTCGCTAACCTTGAACGCAGGTGCGCCATCATTTTCAGAACTGGATGAGGCAATATTGCGCAATAACCTTGAACGCGCACGTGTGCATTCTTAGAAATGGATGTTGCTCTTTTAGTCACGTACTCACCACCGGAAACCATTAATCACCCCTTTGATCTAGCCGCCTACAGACAAGTCGTTAGCTTTAACCTTGAACGCAGATTGACTCATCGATTACGCCGGAAACCATTAATCACAGCTTGTTTACATATATCTGACAGCTATTCTTGGAAACACCCACACAGACTCCTTTGTTCTAAAACCGCCTACAGACAAGTCTCAACAAGTCGCTAGCTTTAACCTTGAGCCACCTACATTAGTTTGTTCTCTACCTATGAAGACATCCTCCAGGTCTTCAGCAGGTGGGAGTGGAGGGGGTAAATGGGAACAAAAATGTGCAAAATGAACCTCCATAAGAAATAACATGGGATTTTGACCCCGTAGCCCCATAGCCTATCTACTAACGGGCGTAGCCACGAAAAATGTACGATTACTATTTATTTATTGAAGAGAAATTAAACAAGACTTAAGTTAAATTTTGTTGTCTTATTCCCTTGTTTTTTTTTCTCTCCTCTCTATCAGTTAATTTAAGTTCATAATATGTTCACTTTATGTTTATACAACTGTTCTTTGTATAATTAAATTTTTTATTATTATTATTATTATTATTAGTAGGGTTAAGTAGAGTGGCTTCGCCCCGCTTCGCCCTCATTATTGTATTAGTATTGTATATTACGATACTCTAATAGTCTAAATAAAGGCTATTATTATTATATTACTATTATTAAGTATGTGACGCCTAATTTAAAACAATATAAAAATGTATAAAAGAACTTCTAACATAATTAGCATTGCTGTTAAAGTTACAAGAGAAAAACGCAGCTTTACGTATCTTACCTAGATTATTATTTATATCCTTAATGGCACTACATTCACAAATCCCTAAGTGATCTAAAAGCGTAAAGGTGTAGGTGTTTCAATCTTGTTTTACGTTTAGAAAGTTATAAAGGTAAAATCACGAGAGTCTAGGCGGGTTAAAGGTTAGTAAGTTGCTTACTTTAAGTATCGCTTTAAGTATTAACCTACTTTTAAATCGTAGGAAGTATTGATTTGAATAACTTTGATATTTGATATTTATTATACTTTTGTCATTTTTGTACCTATAGCCCAGGGTCGATCCAGTCAAACCATGAACAAATTAGAGACAAGCTGAAATTTGGTATATAAGTTTGTATTGGGGTCCTTAAAATACCACCAAACCCCACCGGTAATCCGCCGTGCCTGTCACCCCTAAACAACCCCCGAAAGGGGTAAAAATCGGACTTTTTCTAGTTATTTGGCAATATCTTAAAAACAAAGCTATATACGAAAAAATATGAAGATAGAAAAATTAAAGGGCATAAAATTTCCTATAAAATTGCGTTTAGCAGATATATTTTTCTTTACCAGTGGCGGAGTTATAATATTTTTAATAATTGGGTATTTTGTTAAAATATTCTCTAGCATTTACTTATTGGATTTTGACATTAAATATACAACAATGTACATGGATATTTTGGTAAATACATTTAATACATTCTTACATCAATAAATTAGAAATAAAAAACATACCAGTGGAGTACTATATTTTAATTTCATACATTATTTTATATTAGCTAATAGAACTTTAACATTTTACGTGCCTATTAAATGTAATAAAATAATTATTTCAAATATCCGTGAATTTCTGTTACGAATTGAGAGGAATTATTTTTATATTAATAATATTAAGGACATATACCGCATGTCAAGGCAACTGAGTAGTTTTCCGCGTCGCCATTCGCCCCTGTATGTATGCTCTCTTCATATATTCTCGATACGACTCCATTACGCTAAACAAAATTTGTATATGCTACGCCCAGGAGGAAGTTCGAAACCAAATAAAATTACTAAGTTGCAGCATAAGTTGGGACCTTTAATAAATGTTAAATAAATAAATAAATAAAGTGTAAGAATAGTATTTTATACTAAACTTCGCCCATCAATAAAGACGTTTATTAATATTATTATTATTGCCATGCACGCCATTTCCGGATGTGATACTACATCTGGCCTGTTTACCAGGGGAAAAATTAATTTGGTCAATACTGTGAAAAAGAAGAAGTTGGTTGACCGTCTTGAAGAATTTTACAATCCAAATATATCCAAAGACAAATTGAGGACCTTTATTTCGACATTTTTTATTTTCGTATACGTCAAAAATAGAACAAGTACCGATTTGAATAACCTCAGATACATTCTCTACCAGCAGTATGTAGCAAAGCAAAGTTTAAATGATTCCGGAATCTCTCCAGTCCAGATGGATCAAGATATAGACCCCAAAGGGTTCCTTAAACAATTTTTTTGCAACTGTTCATCAGGTGGTTGCAAAAGTGCATGCTCATGTCGTAACCTGTTTTAATAGGGCAGTTGAGGATTTACAGGTGGAAGTCGACATCTCAACATGCAGAGAAAATATATTGGATAAGTCATTAAAAACATTAATTTACTTAAACATAACCTGTAAGTATTTTAGTTTATTTAAGAAAAAGCAACTGTGCTACTTACTACATAAAAAACTAATATTTTATGTATTATTATAGTTTTAATCTGTTTTGGTGTAAAAGACGTAAAATATATTAATGTAACGTAAGTATTTTGTGGGAAATGTGTATTTTGTTAAAATATACTGGAATTTACAACACGATAACTCCACCACTGGTGAAGCAAAATATATTTGCTAAACGTAACTTTATAGGAAATTGTATGCTCTTTAATTTTTCTGTCTTATATATTTTTTCGTATATAACTTTGTTTTTAAGATATTGCCAAAAAACTAAAAAAAAGTCCTTTTCACCCCTTTGGGGGTTGTTTAGGAGTGACAGGCACGGCCGAGGGCACGGCAGATTACCGGTGGGGTTTGGTAGTATTTTAAGGACCCCAATACAAACTTATATAACCAAATTTCAACTTGTCTCTAATTTGTTCATGGTTTCCTATATAAAGCTTCAGATCGACCCTGGGCTATGCGGTATTATGTTCTAAATATTATTAATATAAAAATAATTCCTCTCAATTTCTAACAGAAATTCCACGGATATTTAAAATAATTATTTTGTTACATTTAATAGGAACATAAAATGTTAAAGTTCTATTAGCTAATACAAAATAATGTATGAAATTAGAAATATAGTACCTACTCCACTGGTATGCTTTTTATTTCTAATTTATTGACGTAAGGATGTATTAAATGTATTTACCAAAATACTCATATATATTGTTATGTATATTTAATGTCAAAATCCAATAAGTAATGGCTAGGGAGTATTTTTACAAAATACCCAGTTATTAAAAATATCATAACTCCGCCACTGGTAAAGGAAAATATATCTGCTAAACGTAATTTTATAAGAAATTTTATACTCTTAAATTTTTCTATCTTCATATTTTTTCGTATATAGCTTTGTTTTTAAGATATTGCCAAAAAACTAAAAAAAGTCCGATTTTCACCCCTTTCGGGGGTTGTTTAGGGGTGACAGGCACGGCGGATTACCGGTGGGGTTTGGTGGTATTTCAAGGACACCAATATAAACTTATATACCAAATATCAGCTTGTCTCTAATTTGTTCATGGTTTGACTGGATCGACCCTGGGCTAAAATATGAGAACCGGGATGAGAACGCAAAAAAATATTATGATCACCTACAAGACCTATAGCGAGTCTATACATAGGTAGGTACATACTACGAGGGTACATACATATTATCGAGCATATTATATTTCAAGCTCGATTTCAAGTGATTATTAGCAGGTACAGTAGCCAAGTGGGTAATGGCGTATTTAGTTGTAAAGATCAATGGTTCGATTCGAGGGGATATATATCTTAACGACTTACAATGACAACACAGGTTGTTGTTGTTGTTGTTGGCAATAATTCAAAATGGCGATTTGCACTGTAGTGGCGTGTGTGAGTCGGAAAAAACACGAAAATGGTAAATATTTTGAACCGGAATGAAAATACCTTCTTCCCCCGTTTTCGAGGATGCTGAACACGATGGCGGCGTCAGAATTTCTCTTTGGGGTTGCGCAACCCCTCAAACCGGCCAAAAACCACCCCCGAGAAGGTTATATGCGAGGTTATATGCGATTTATTAGGTTTCCCTGCAGAAAAAAGTACTTTAGCCCTGTTTTAGAGGTTGCTGAGCACGGTGGTGGTGTTGGATATCGCATCCGACCCCTACCAACCCCTCCACCGGCTAATACTCACCCCCGAAAGGAGTGAATTTTTTTTTTTCGCAATATCAGCGGCAAATGAGATGGGGTCATGCGTACAATTGCCGGTCTTCGATCTTCGGAGCAAAGCAGCGGTGGTCGGAGCCGGGGAATGGATGGGTGACCGTATCTCATTACATTACCGAGGATAGTGCAGCGGGCTAGATCGCCCTTGAGTGGCACAAGGCGACTAGTTACTGCCTATCTCTCCTGGGTTCGAGTCCCAGCTCCGGCAGATGGCAATGTCGGAGGGAATGGGTGTATGTGGTGTGTCCTGGTTAAGTGTCAGAATAGCTCTAAGCTAAACTTCGCCAGGACGTTAATATAAATAAGACGATTAAAAAAAAAAAAAAAAAAAAAAAAAAAAATATGTGTTCCCCCCCGTTTTCGAGGATGCTGAGCACGGTGGTGGGCCTGAATATCGCGTCCGACCCCCACCAACCCCTCCACCGACCAATACTCGCCCCCGGAAGGGGTGATTTTTTTTATACAACGTGAGTCACCTAAAATGTCACCCCCTCCAGAATCTAAACGAATGGATGGAATTTCGCGAAAATTTATATCCTGATATTTCTTACTACATATAACAAATCTAAATTTCGTAAAAAATATGTCAGAATGTACCGGGTAGTACGAAAATTAGTTCCAACTTTTTTTATTTTAATGGATTATTTTTATTTTTACATATTCAGTTAGACGTATTCATTACGAATTCAACGATGTCATATTTTCTATGTTTATCTTTAATAATAACTGAGATAGTGCAAATCAAGACGACTTAATAGGCCAATGTAACTTCAATATCAATATTGCCCTGACTAACATACTTAATTTTGTTTCAAAGTTATTATTCAAACTGTCATTTAGAATCAAAATACTTCCTAAAAATGGTGTTAAATAAATTTGTTAAAAAGGATATGTACAGGGTGTTTCCTATAAAACTATACCCCCCCTTATTTCGGTTAATTACCACCGAGATTACCACCGATTTTAATTTTTCAAAAACCGTTCTAACACAGAATTTTCCTCGGAATTTTCCGTAGATTTTGAATAAGGTAAACGTACCAGTAATTGACACTTTTAGGCAATACATTGCATTAAAACAATATCTTGGGCCATGATTATTAGCTTAGATCCAGTTTGTATTTTTTCCCTTGTAGTGTGTACTTTTATAAGTAAAATGCCAACATAGTTTCGAGATGGATTCTGTTAAACCAAGATACCTATACTCGGGCCAAAAAGAGTAGTCAGTAGAGCCAGGGGCGTACGGATTTACGAATTTCATAAATTCCATAATTCGAACAAATGAAAGCGGATTGTGTTAATTATGCATGAATATGAGTTACCATGTCTTAAATTTTAAATAATATGCTTACATCTGGCAACATTATCTCCACGAATTAGGTATAGCAACGCAGTTGAACAATGCACATCCTTTGCGTTGCAGCATATGTGACGCCACTGAATGAGCTATCTAAGCCCTCTCGACGACCTTTCCAATAGCCGAACAAATTATTGGGTATAAGGGCGGTACGTTCAAACATGTACTGTATTTGGTTGACTATACCAATTAAACATAATGACCTAGTTGTGGTTTTCATCTCTGGTAGGCGGAGAAAACTGGATATATTTCTCTGAATTATATGGGATTATATGGTAAAACGAGCTGCCGCTTCTGTATTCCATAACAGCTAAATCCTTTGAAGAATTGCCGGTGAGTTTTTGCTCTACTGACTACTCTTTTTGGCCCGAGTATAGTTTACGTAGCGCCCTCTATGCGACACACCAAAAATGTTAGGTTAGGTGAAATCGAGGGTAAAATATTACCCATTCCTTATGAATCACCCTGTATATGTAGCAAAGTTTTCGTGTACATGTTGTTGCAAGTTCAACGCAAACTCGTACGCAGAGTTGTGCTCGTCTCGCTGTATTTATCAAGCAACTTCCGTGAGTTAAAATGATAAATAATATGTGCAAAAACACCTCAAAAAATACCCATTCTTATATACAAACCGAGATACAAGCATTACTTAAGTAATACAATTTTCAAAAAATGAGAATTTAAAAAAATGCAAATCGGAATAGAAGACAAAATACACCATACCTCGCACCATACGCAAAGAAATGTTAAATAATCCGACGAATGCGGATAAAGCAAAATATTCTAAAAATGCAATCGAAAATGTACACAAAAATATGAGAGTAGTTCTCCCCTGAGTTCTCCCCTCGCATAGATGACCTCGCATAATATGACACACTGTGACATATGGAACTTGAACTTGAAGCAGGAAATGTTAGATATAAAGGTCCAATTCGTTTAAGCTAAGGAATTATAACATATTATAGTTCTCGTTATAGGTAAAACTCGAGGTAAAACTTAACTAAATATTTAACCTCGTATTTAACTTACCTACTTACAACAATTAAAGGGAAAAAATGGAAGAATACATAGAAAATACAGGTTTAAATTCAGATTCAGATTTAACACGATGCCTGATGATAACTGGGTCATTTTGGCATGTATGCTTGCTTTACAATAACTGGTCATGAGTAATAACTGATAATTTCAACCTGATACCTCTAGATACAAGTTTTATGTGTCAGAGACGAGGTCAGAGATAGAAAACCAACCGAATCAAAATATATTGGAGATCGTGATGGTCATCATCAGGACGTTGGAAATTTGCAAGGAAATTTGATACATGTTAAAAACTTCACGTGTAAGTAACAAACGTAGAATTTTTTTTAAATACATTGGTACTATAACTATTTTCTCTAGCGATTCATTTCTGTGGGTGCCCTGTATATCACTAGTGGCACATACACTCTACCTCGCTACCTACCAAATATGATCTGTGTACTAAAGGAATCTACATATATCCTCGCATGTACCACAAGTCATATAATATCGTGGAAGTAAACAGTTACCTATTTACCTATCTAAAACATTCTAAACAAAAACATTAAAAGCATGCAAATTATGTGAAATCAGCGTTTTAAAATTATTCATTTTTTTAACAGACTTAGCAGTTCTTTATAATTTCATGAATTAATTAAGTTTTCGAATATAAATTACGTCAGATAAGCTACAATAATATACCTTGCCATTACTTATTTTAAACCAGCTTCAGACTTCAGACTCAAATATCCGCAAATGGGCAGTGAGACGTAAAACTCGAATAAACAATTAGAGAGGAATACAACCAGAGCAAGAAATTCAACAGAGCACGATAATTTATAAATCTCAGTTTTACAGTCTCTTATTATCATAATATTTGTACAAATATTATAAATAATAAATATCATAAGGTTAAAATTTTAAAATATATCATTCATTATTTATAAACAAAAATGATATGCCAATACAAATTTATGTGTGGGAAGATATACTGAATGGTAGGTACATCAGTAAGAATAATGATGAATTTACAGTGGTATTTTAGATAGGTATTTATAGAGTTAATTTACCAAATATCATCAAATATTGCAACCTATATAGAATCTACGTATTTGATTTATTGAAAAAAAATATTTACAACCTTAATTTAGATATATATAACTAAACTATAAATCTAAATAATACAGTAAAGGTGAAACCTACCTTAAAGTTTTGTAATAATAATCCTTAGCACAATCACAAACAAGTTTTGAACTAATAAGAGCAGGTATAAGTATTTTTATTTCTTATGAACAGCGACGAAGATATAAAATTTAAATTAATCCACCATAAGTACAAATACACATAAAGAGCGAATTAAAAAAATGTATTACTATCAAAACATGTTTCTTATTATATATTTGTTTAATAAATCGGATTCCGTGTTGGTTAAAACACCACGACGCGTACAGTCTCCAAAGAAGTTAACTGTCAACTGTTGCTTTGGTTGAAAAATATTATTGTGCATACGTAGCGCTCGTAGTGTTTACATCGCACACTACTCTCGTGACTCAATCGATCAAAAGTTTGTATGATGATCTTCAAACGACTATGTTAGTACAAAGGCATGCTATGAAACGATTTCATTGGTTTAATTTTTCAAAGCGACTACCTTTGGCAATTTCTGACATAGACGAACTTTATCGACATGCATTTGATCAAACGTCAAATGAAAATTGTGTAAGATGGATGCCAAGTTACATTTTTTGTAAAGAATTACAATAAATACAAATTGCGAAAATTATAAAATACATTTTAAGACAAAAATGGAATCTACTCCGCCCGACTCTCGTACTCACAACGATTTGGTGAATATCCTCATTAATTTTATGTTTAATGCCCTAAACTAAACTACAAACAATAATTTAATGCCCTCCTTACGTTTTAGAATAATACACATGAAATTACCGTAGACAATAATCTACCAAGCCCTCCTGAAATTACAGAAATGGTAATGGTCCCCGTACCTAACATAAATATTGTTCTTGCGACAAGTTCCTCAACTGAAGACATTCCGCCACCAAAGGCAGATTATTATGCTCCTCCTCCATATGAAGTTGCCACAAAAGGTACTAAACTACCTACGTATGAAGAGGTGCAAAGGGAAAAGCATTTAGAGGAGCAAGATATTCCGATTAACTCGCCAACAGCCAGGGTACGTTACTAGTTTTTGCTTGAAAGTTAGTTCTATAGGGCTTCATTTCATAAAAGTGACGTTATTTATAGATGATCTTTTTACATAACAGAAAGAATACTTTCATGAATTACAAAGTATTGAAATTGTTTCTGGATACAATTGAGTAAAAGTAAAAAAAAAACCGTATCACTCGGCATCACATGCGTATGTACTTGTTTGTTGAATTAAATATTTAAATAAAATGTGATATCCAATAACGGTAACAACAAAATAATCTGACGCAAATCTCACTGTCTCATGAAATAATTAGATAATATAAATGGCCCAGACAAATTTCAATAGTAGTTATTTGTGTAGATTTGAATTTGTTATACAAAGTAAATATGTTTAAATGTCTTTATTTTTAGTGGGTACAATGGTACAGAGATATTCGGTGTTTATTTAATTGAGGATAATAATTATTATCCCTTTAATATACCTCTGCGATAATTGGATAACTAAACCAAACAAGTTGTCTCATCTGTTTTACAGTACATGACTATTTACAGATGATAATGCAGTAATCCATGACCTTCTTTTGCGTAATATAAATCCCCGATTTTTAAATATTTTTTTTTTAGCCCTTGCAATATCGTCAGCCAGGACAGAGAGTGTTAACAATTGAGAGCGAAAATCCAGATGATGTAGATACATCATTATTAGGAACTGATTTTATGTTTTATATTGCCTTTTTTGGTAAGTATATTATTTGAAATGTGTAAATAAACTCCTGGGCAAAATTAACGCACCATAAGTTTTGTGCTACTTTTTCTGAACAATGGTGCGATTTGATTGATATTTCTTTCAGTATAGGTAGGTTTATTCCTTGATAATGAAATTGTACCCGTTATTTTTGATAAAAAGTGTATTTTACTTTATTTATACCAGATGTAATAAAAATGTTGTTTACAAAAACATGTTAAGCTAAAAAACGATGTATCTCCTCTAATAATAAAGATAATGAAGTGAACTAAAAATGAAAATGTTAAGGAAAGATGAGTCTACAGTTTCATTTCAACTAGGATATGTTATGTTTGCTAGTATATGCCACAGGGTGATACGAATTTTAGAAAAAAAAAATACTTATTACACCCGGTATAAAAGTAAAATTAAATTAAATTTTTTTATTAAAAATAACGGGTACAATGACATTATCAAGGAATGAACCTACCTACAATGAAAGAAATATCATTCAAAGGGAACCAAAAAGTAGCATTAAATTTATATGGTGGTGCGTTAATTTTGTCCAGGAGTTTAGTATGTAGTGTAGAAATACTTAGTTGATGTTCGTTATGATAACTACCAATGGAAGAGAGATGTGAAACTTCAAATTGTGTCTCATGTGTTTGGTCAGACAGTCTATTTTATATATTAATACTATGCTAAAATTTATTGTCTAATTTCTAGGAGAGTAAGTTATAAAATTTAACATTTTCAAATTGGGAAATGGAAATAACTTATGTAGGGAATATTTGCGGAAATATTTGGAAAAAATTCTATAATTCTTTCCAGGAAATTTCCCATTATGGAGAAATTATCAACTGGAAAATAAGTTACCCAACACTGGTTTCAAATTTAAGTATTAAAAAATAATGAAAGCATGATATTGACATTTTTTATAGAATTGCAAAATATTACAGTCAATAAAATAATGAGTTTTTTGTCCTATACCCCTTGGAATTAAACATCAAGCACCTATAGACGTTTCTGAATTATTATCGCTCCTCGGTGAATGAAAATTAAAAGAAAAGGATCTAAAAAGGATAGATCAGAAATGTATGTATGTCTTATATGTAACAAAAAACTCATTATTCTAGTGTAATTCATCTCCAAAAACCATCTCAATTTTAATCAATATTGTGTCAAATTTACACACTAATTTTGATGTATATTTTTTTTCAGTTGCTTTTATATTTAATTGGATAGGGTTTTTATTGTTAATGTGCTTTTGCCACACAATTGCTTCAAGGTACGGTGCTCTTTCTGGTTTTGGTTTGTCCTTAGCAAAGTGGACGTTCATCGTACAACATTCAACTGAATTAGCCTCGAAAGATAACAGTTGGTTGTGGTGGCTGATTATGACTTTTGGTAAGTTTTTGTGCTATACAATCTCTTTTATTACATTATACAGTATGTCCATGAATGGACGCAAGAAAAGCAAACCTTATTTATTTTTTACTTTATAAGGAATTTGGTTTATCTTTAAAAACAAGTGAATGGGATTAAAAGTTCTAAAATATGTACCAGGTGGTCGAAAACCTATAAAATATAGAAATATCTCAACAAAAAACTTTTTATTTTTTACTGGAGTAAAATTTAATTGGAAAAGGTTGTTTGAAATGCCAAAATAAATCTAGATACTGATTTATACTAAGATACCTTAAAAAACCATTATAAGAGCCACACTCAAATTAGGCAAAAAAAAAATCATAATCGCATAAAACACATTGAATATGTAGTATTTTTGCATCACTAAAAAACATAAAATACTAGGATTTAAGTAAGTTCATGTTTTCAGTCATAGTTTGAATTTTTTATTTATTTTAATATTTAAAATATAAATTTTAACTAAAAACATCACAAATGTAAGTTAGATGTTTGAAATGAAAAACTATATCGTATAGTATAGAATTTTTTGAGGAATTTTTGATAAATTGGCTTTTAGATAGATATATTATTAGGTGTTCAAATAATTTTCTCTTGGTCTTAATTGATCATTGTAGCTAAATTGTTTTAATCTGTTAGTACAATTTGGATAAGAAAAACAATTTATTGTAAAGCAGCTGTAAAAAAACCTTAAAAATAAAATGAATTTCTTTTGCAGGTCTCATTATATGTATTCGAGCGATACTGCAGTATTTAAGTATCAAGCGCGGCTGGCACATGTTATCTGCAAGTCACCAAGAGAGACTTTTGTTTTTCTATTAAGCTTTAAATGTCTGTGTAAACAAGTATTTTGATTTTATTATACTTGTTGCGTAAATGAAATGTGATTAGAATTTACTTATAAACTATTTCATTCCTAATTTTTACAAATTTTTATTGAATATTTTAATTGATGTTCCCACTATGTACTGTTTATGTAATGTAATGTTATTTTGTTTTTTTTTTTTAATTTTTATGTTGTGGCATTACTTTTAATAAGCGAGCACAGTATTTATGTCATTTTCACGTATAACTACATAATTCTAGGTAGTACTATGTATTGTGTATAAATAATATTCACTAGATCTGAGATGTACAACAAAATGTTAATAAAACATGTTTAGAACTGATCATAGTAGTTTTCTTATAGCTAAATAAGTTAAACTTGTTGACTATCTTTGATATGAAAATGCAAGAGGAGCATGAAAATAGTCTTGTCCTCGGTCTTGTCTAATAATATGTGGACTAATTTATGCTTTCTTTTATTTATTTATTCATTTTCTCACTCCACTTACAAGATCGGTTTCGTATATAGTAACCACTTGATACCTACGGTACTACTTTTGTGATTTTGCCTCAATTGACATTTGTAAAATAAGACGCCCTGAATCAAGGATGATTGAGATGTGAATTAGAATATATTAGGTGTAAAGCATGGGAACTGAAGTTGAAAAATGATTTGTATGTCGAAAACTGTTAGATAGATAAATATAAATATATATTCGGAAAGGGAATGATGCGCTCCGCTCCGTCTTACTATTATATTCACAAACTTATCATTTTATTTTTTATAAAAATGAACGTCATTTCGGTGTAAACCAAGTGACATTCGAAATATACGTGCATTTTTTTACGAAGATTTACCTAATCAAAAAAAAAATTTGCTATTTTGAATTTTTTAATAAAATTGGTTTTTCGACCATACTTTTTTTTTATGCTCAATTGTTTGTTTCCTAGCGGTATCGGATTCCTCTGTAAAAAACTACTATAGCGTATATTACGCGGTGTAGTTAATCACGTGACCATTATCCCTATCATACAATTGGTTAAGAGGTCGCCATATTGTTTAATTTGACGTTTATAGCGTTTACGACGACAATACGCCAAAAGTTTAAAAGTTAAATTCTGCTCAATTTTTGACGTCATTTTCTGCCGTTTCTACATAAAATTTAAAATCGTAAACAAAACAAAATTTGAGGTTATATGCGCCACGCCGACGAACGATACGCGGTCCTTTCGCTGGAATCGCTGGCGTGGTGGGATGTTCCGCCGAAAATTGGCGTAAATTACGTCGCCGTAAAATACGCTCATGGGGGACTCAGCATTATTGGCTTTCGCTATAATCCCATCCTTGTTTATGAAGTATAATTAAACAAGGATGGGCATATTCAAAAGCCAATTTTGGTTTGGCTGACCGCTTTGGAACGCAGTCCAGAGCCGTCTCAAAATAGGCATAAGCGGGAAATTTAAAATCGATGATACATGAGAATATTTTGTGATTGTGATTTAACACCAAGAAAAATCGTCTTTTTTTAAACCCTAGATATTTAAATGTTTCTATTTTCTACACTACCTACCCTATTTTGTTGGCGGAAGTCGGTGCAATTTTAATGAGATTTTAATTGCGTAAAGCGTCATTATAATAATATATAATTAGTTATAATATTCAAAAATTTGCAAATCCTAGGGAATTTGGAACCATTTCGGAACATCCACCAATCATTCTGATCACGGTTACAACTGTGATTCTGATTTCTGAACGCTCTGTATTGATTTTGTTTTGATTTGGTAAAATATAAATGAGGTTAGAGTAGATGTTAAAGGAAAAATAAAACAGTTTTCCTAGACAAATATAGCAATACTTTGGTTCAGAGAAAAAATGGGTAAATTAAGTTTGCAAATACGAGCTATTTTAGAAGGCATTGAAGAATTTTATACGAATCATCCCGATTATACTTTTTTGCTGAAAATCAAATGCTCTAGTTGTGGAGAAATATCTGATAAATGGCATGATGTTACTGAATCTCAAACATATCCGGGGAAAACCGGAAAATCAGAAAACCATTACATTGCCAAATGTAAATTGTGTGGAAGAGAAAATAATTTGGACATTATTCCAGGAAGTAACGGTAAGACATTAATGAAGTTATTGCGGCGTAAAATGTATCGGTTCTTGTAATATAATTCATTTACTAACATAATAGCCGCTTTCCAGTTCTACATCTGTACAGTTCCCAGCTGAAAAGCACCTAAGATGTGCTATAGGATTTTCCAGTCAGAGGGGTTTTCGGACATTTTTTTTGCAAATTGTTTTTCAGTTTTTCTTTCGCCAACATTCTCATTTTGATCCTAAATGAAACCTCTTATATAGGTCCCATGTCTTTAAATTGAAATATCAAACATTGAAAATTCACCGCGGGTAGTAACTATTTAATTTATATTAAATTACCCACCATAATTTTACTTTTTAGGAAAATATACTAGTGATGATCAAGGAAATTTTAAAACCATTGTTACTTTTGACTGTCGAGGAATAGAACCTGTAGATTTCGCGCCTAGCGAAGGTTGGATAGCTAAAGCAGAAGATAGCGGAAAAGTTTTTAACAATATAAATTTGACTGATAAAGAGTGGGTTGAATATGACGAGAAGAGTAAACAGTCTGTAGGAATCTACGAGCTTGAAACAAAATTTGTTTCTGTTAAATAAGATTTTTTTTATAGCATTAGAAGTCAATGTAATTTTTTTATTATTAATGTATTATTAGTGAAAACGCCTGTAAATGATAAATGTTTATGTTCATATTCTTATGCTAATAATGAATTTCTGTAAATTATGTTTACTTGATTTTAATATATAAAACCGATGTACTATAACTGTACTATAACTATACCTATTAAAATAATGATTTTGAAGAATTAGGAATAATAGTAGTAAGAGTACAAAATATTTCTAAAGACCAATATAAAAGTGCTATCTTATGCCTGCAAAATTACAGAAAGCTTAAATGTCTACCATGTTTTTATTTGAGGGCTAGTTATAATATAGCCACTGGGTGTGCAGTTTCATGGCAATAAAAAGATTGAGTGTGTCGCTGTCAATTTTATAATATCTTGATAATTCACCCAACAAACACAAACATGTTGGCCAACAATGTGGCGGACACTGCGTGTCATTATGATATTGGCAGGCGATTTCATATTGTCGGGGCGGCCTACAGTCGAGCCGGTATATTTTACATCAATTTGCCAATGATCTACCGATATCGTTTCGTCATCAAACTGACATAAATTTTTTCGTCGGCCGACTGTCGGCACGATATCTTTTGCGTAGATACTAAATCCGTCCTAAAAAGGTCACATTCGTTTTCAGTAAGTATCCTCAAAAAGAATACAATTCAATTAAGTAACAATGACAGTGAAAAAATTTATTATATAAATGTTCAAAATAATTAGTGCTACAAGATTGTTCAAATGTTCTATTACTAAATAAAATTTAAAAACGAAATTGATGAAGTAGGTTCTGCTGGCACTGAATAATATGATTATTGTATTATGGATATAATTATAATATTGAATAAATACAAGAATAATAATTGATATATTTATAAAATAGTCGGGGACAAAAGATTTTATCTTACCTAGTTCTACTTAATTTAAATTCTCAACTTTATATTTTCATGAAAGACATCATGTACTAGATATGAATAAAACTCCACAAATACAGCTAATTATCACGGTGAAGAGTAAGTCGATACGAGAATTGAAATAAAACATACATAATTAAAATTACAGTTTTATTCAGAAAAATATTTTCACAAAATTACATTTATACAATTTATTTACAAGTATGAGGAAATTTAAAGCTTAATAGCCCACTACATTAGAAAGGCGAAGCTACCATTTACTGCGGTTTAATTTTTCCGTGTTCCAAAAAATATTTTAACCAACTAGTATTTATTTGATAAACAAATTGGTTATTGGCATTGCAGAAATTATAATAGAATCCGGCCCCTACAAGAACAAGCCAGGGGTATTGCCAACGGCTGCGCTGGCTTTGGTGACACCATGCTTCTACAAAGTAAGCAGTGGCGTGCATTTATCAAACTAAATGCTGCTAATAACAGACTTTACAAATATTATGATGATACGCTTATGGTACGTGTCGTTGTAAAGGAATTATCGCGGTTGCTAGGGAGCAGGACTTCGACGGACGACCACATCACGCAGATATTCTTTGATGATGCTGGTGGCTTGTTCTTATAACGGCCGGCGTCTAATGTCTTGAAAATAAGATTTGAAATATTGTCACCTATAATCAACAACAAGCATGAAACAGATCTTATGAGCTATATAGTTCCATTTATGATTGTAAATCATTCAAACACATTATATACCCATGCACATAGTTGCCAATAGATAAAAGCTAGATTTTTTATTTTTTCAGAAAAAACTATTCCTTATAAAACGTTTTGCTTCTCCTCAAATACCATTAGCGACTATCTAATTTAGGAATCATGAGACGGAGTAGCCAAATACTGAGATTTTCAAAAATCAAGCAGAGACTACATCTCATTATTGTGAATATGAATATACCGGGACCGGGTAGCCATATATGTACGCCCCCAATTTTTTGGTTGTTTTTGAATTTAAAAACTTTGTTTTTGGTATACCTGAGTAAGACAAAAGGGGGCTATTTTTAGACTAACAGGAACGAAAATATCACTTCATCCGGTTAAACCGGAAGTGACAAACATTTTTTTTCTTAAATAGAATGACCGGGTTTTTTTGTGGTGTTTTATAAAGCATGAAATTCTAACTGCAACAGTTTTTTCCAATTCCCAAAGATTCCAAAAAATAAATGAGATACGAACGATTTTTTATTTTTTACAAAATGGCCGCGATGTAAAAAAATTACAAAGTAGGCTATGGAAATTATTAGCAAGGTAGTAAAGCTTGTCTGTAAAGAATAAAATAGTTATTTAAATTACTGATAGATACGACTACTTTTAGGTTTTTCTCAAAAAAAACGGAATATAATTTTCATTTTCATTTCCGTAGGGGTCCTATTGGACATAATGATTCATAAGCTTTAATTTTTTCACCAATAATCATTTCTTTATGAGATCCGATGTAATAATAAAAGTGTTTTTAAAAGGTAAACACAAATTAAACAAGAAATAATTTTAATGAAACGTAACAACCACCAGTTTATGTCACTTCCGGTTCGACTGGAAGTGATATTTTCGTTCCTGTTAGTCTAAAAATAGCCCACTTTTGTCTTACTCTCGTATACCAAAAACGAAATTTTTAAATTCAAAAAGAATCAAAAACTTAGGGGCGTACATTAAATCGTGGCCACCCGGTATATCTGAACCACACATTTAATTTGCTGGCTCTCGATTTAAAAAAAAAATATGTATTGCATCATTTGTCAGAATGTAAAAAGATGTCTACAAATCTTAATGTTTAACTCTATTATTTGTTACATTACATCAATTTCTTAAATTAAGAGTCTGTGCTCTAGATAACAATCGTCAATATCATCACAAAAAATTTAAATTTAAAACATTTCAGATTTTGTGAATATGAGACATTTATAATAGATTTAGAACGTAATATAAAAAAAGCAATTGTTCAAAAAATGCACAAAACATGCGACAATATTACAGGGGTTGACACACATTTTTTTAAATTTGTCGTTAACTCCAGCTAAAGGCAAGGTGGATGTACGATTCAGATATGTATTGACAATAATAAAATATCGATTTCTGTAATAATACAGAGGATGTGTATGTGATTTTGATGCGATTTATTTTTCGATAGGCAAATATACCAATTGACAACTCCATCCCGGGAACACACTATTAATACCTAAAATTTAGTAAATTCGGTATTATTGTCTATCATTTTCCTTTTTTTGATTTAAAATATGTCGGGTTGCAATTAGTTGAATTTTCATGACTGTTATTAATTTTTAGGAACCATATATATAACCTTTATCTAATCGGATAGAAAATTAGGAAATTTTATGCTTACAAGGCAGCTAACGAATTTCTGAGTAAACCAAGTTGATAACAGAACATATTCTAAATAAACTGTTGTTACTACGTAGTGGTGTTGCAAGGTGCAATATATTTACAGATGCAAGTAGTCTTGAATTGGTGGTATATAACATTGATAGAGCCTGTCTTCATTTCCTCTGAGTAATATATTATTTGGATAATATATTAAATCCTATCATTTGCATCGATATATTGGTTGTACAGAGAAAAGTCGAGAGTAACGACTCTAGTCAATTGATATAATATCACTAATTTAAGATTGCCTACATATAGGTGAGGCAGAAAATTTGCTGATTGGCCTTTCTTACATAATGCCACCTTAACTAAGGTACAAAAAGTATTTGGATGTAACATTTCATTTCAATATAATATTTTAAACTTATATTTCGATAATTTAAATAAATATTTACAATTAAATACAATTACTAATTACAATTAAATGGGTGCTATTTATGACATAAAGATATTTATAAAAACCACTTAGAAAATGTATGGTTTGAGCTAAAAAATTGTTATATTATGCAACATACATAAGTGATGAATAAAATAATGCCCAACAGTATTGCATAGTATTGCATAGTGTCTGATAAACTAAAAGTACATGAAATTACTGTAAATAATCTCCAAAGTTCTCGCCACTTATATCTGGTTTTTTATTATTTAAATTCAGCAGTTTTCAACCACGGCAACTTATTGGGGTAGTGGCGAGTATTTTTTTATCTGACAAATTGATGCCACTTATTCTTTACAAACTACAATATATTTACATAGTTGTACATGTAGGATGAGCAAGTTAAAAATTCAATTAATGATTAGGTGTTATAAGTGTTGTCGTGTTAACCTACAGAACTCGATGTATATCCCTTCCTTCACCCTAGTTTACTTAATGGTAATTATGATATATCGATAAGTAACCTCTTTTCAATTCTTCTAAATTTTTTAAATTGTCGGTTATAACAGCCTCTTTGCATCTTTGTTAGTTTAATATTTAATACATTGTCATTAATAAGATTAGCTGAGTAAAGCAACGATAACATTTAAAACATTCATAACAACCATAACATTACATATGTACTTGAACAATTAATTAGAACTTAAAATATATACAATTATTCAATTACACATATTATGTACACGTATATCTAACAATCAAGTCACAACAAGGTATTTTCGGAAAGTTTGTACCTAAATCTACATTGGTCATTAAAGATTTTCTAGTTACACAAGTTAAAACGTTTAACACTTACCACACAGCAACAAAAGTTTAAAGAAGTGTTAAAGGAGCAAAGGAGTATTTCGAAATAGCAGCAAATATTTTTTGAACATCAGGCAGATTACATAAATATGAAAAATCGTATGGAACAAAACGTTTTTCTTGAAGAAGATATATCATATATCATAGTAGTAAACATAGATTTTATAGATATCATTTATGAAAAAGACAATACTTCGGCAAAAATAATTCAGATACAATTAAAATATAAAGAATACCAGACTGATTTAGATGCACAAAATTCAACTAAAGAAACTGAAAATAACAGCAGTAATAAAGTTGATGATAAGCAAATAAACATATTAGAAGAGAAAATGGTTTATTTTGTTGAAATAAGCAATAATTATATACTCATATTTTCAGTTTCATAATTTTAAAGTACCAATTTTTTACGTACTTCATTTTTGCTCGTATAGTAAATGTAATAAAGTGTAATAAATAACCGTTTATTGCTATTTATTTGATATATATTTTTAGGTGATGCTTTCATGTTAAAAAAAAATTTTATTTAAAATTTACTTAATTAATTTAGTAAGTGCAGTAATGGATGAACAGCTACACATGCAATATAATAGAACAATATCATAATCTGAAAAATCAGTTATCAAATGTTAAATAGCTATTCTCAAAAAAGAATGAAACGGCAGAATAATATTATACTGCTACTAAGGAACCAGAGTTTGGTTGAATATCACCGCCTAATATTTTTACTACATATATTCTATGTAAAAATCATAATAATAAACAGTTTACAGAAAGTATACTATTTGGTATGCAGTTTTGTTTCATTTTATTGTAAAAATAAATTTCAGATATTTCTATGAATTAATTAATTAAAGTATCTTAACTTCTTAACCATTAAAGTTTTTATGATAGACTGTACATAAGGCTTTGGTAAATAGCATGTTTTTAAAATTATTTATATTCTCAATATACAAATAAAATAGAAATATAGCAATTTAAACAGAAAAATAAAATAGCTATTTATTTCATTATTTCACAAGAACTTGATTTAGAAAAATATGGAGAAATGTATTACATTCTTTATTATCGTTGGTTACTAGTTACTAGAGATAATGTTAGTAGACCAATACTACAACAAACGAATTTTGTTGAAAATTTTAATTCTTACAATCCTTTACTGGAAAAAACCGACAGATTGAATTTTCGTAACGTTCATGGATACAAGAAATAACAAATCAATGCCATTTACAAGGCACTATCATCTGATTTCAGATTGGAAAAAAACCATTGAAAGGAGCTTTATAAGAAAAGTAACTTAAATATCACCACTTCATCTGTAATCGGTTACGTATTGATTCTTATCGGTGATAGAGAAATGAGTAAAAATCAGTTTTATGCAAAATTTAGTGAAGCATTTTGAACTTAACTCCGCTTTTTTTGAAGAAAGAACTGCAAAATCCAAACTTTTAGTAATTAATAATTTATGAATCCACCAATATATTTTTCTGACGATTCATAATATGGTTTCTTACTCACATAATTACATTTTACGAAACAAATTCTGTCTACATACTCATTAACCACCAAAATTTCATCCGGAGTGTGATCTATTATAGGGTTATATTTTATTAATTTACATTTTTTTCGATGGATTTCATTGTTGCAAACTGTAACACATAGGATTACATAGATACATATATACATATTACATTTATAAAAAAATTATTAAATATTAGCCTATTTAGGTTCTTGAAATCATATCATATTAATACGAGAAGTTATCTTAGAAATGAAACAAATGTCCATTTTTCTCAAAATTCTTTTTTATTTTTATTTCTATTTCATGTGCAACTGGTTTCATGAATATTGTATTTACAATACTTACAAAACCGGTACATCAAAATAAAAATAAAAATAATCTTATTTCTTTATATTACATAATATAATATACACCAATAACATTTCCAAAAAGTATGTAGACACAGATAATCAAGTATTCAATTATTGATTTGACTCAATTTACCGATGCTAAAAATGTACTACGGCATCTGTTGATTTTCTTCAAATTTTGAAACCCACCTACATGGCTGGTTTCAAAAGATATTTAAAAAAATTGTAATTTAGTCTTTTTCCTGAACAGTCAGAATTATTTATAAAAGAAACAATAGTGCATTTAAAATTTAAAATGCGACTGTATTATAAACTCCTTTTTTTTTGGGGGGGGGGGGGTTGTACCTTTAATGACAAGAAAATTATATTTGAAGATCGCTCAGAGTAAATTTTTGTAAACCCCGATTAGTGTTTTGACAACTAATTTCATATGAATTCCTATTTCACAAAAATCCCATCTCTGAGGATAATTTGTTTTTTCCTTTGTAAAATAAATTCTGATAGTTCAGAAAAAATGTCTGTAGGTGAATGTCAAAATATAAAAACACTATTCAGTGTTTTTGAACATTTACATTAATTATTTAACATAGTCGATATATTTTAATAATTAACAATGCAGAACGAAAATCATTCGAGATACCAGAAAAATGGCAAATAATGAGGATGTGCATCACCAACTTCCCTACAATTTTGTAATAGGTATCTATTATTGTAACTAAACTATGATAGGTAAAATCAAACAAATTTAAAATAAAATAAATTTCATTTACCTGCGAGGTGATAGTTTTTGACACACCTTTTAGAAAAACAATGTCTGTGTATATAAGTATATTAGAAAAAGTAAAACACAAATAAACATATACAATATATACAAATAAATCTCACTAAGTTACTTACGATTCTAATTCTACACTGTCTACAGGAGATAACACACCATCACTTGATGTAGTCCTTTTTAATGCAGATTCTATTATTAATTCTGATTCATCCGAGTCGACGTCATCATCAATATAAAAATCCATATTCATTAATTGTAAATTCTCCTTTGTAACGTCAAGATCCCCTGTGCTACAATCCATATCGGTATACGGTAAAATATGGACATTTTCTAAGTTGTCTGACATTTTCTTATTTTCAGGTACTACCCTATTTTCTTCTCTATCTAACCGGTCTAATATGATTTTTTCTCTATATACGATACGCTCCCTGCTGCCTTCATGGGCATTTTTAAGGTGGTTCTCACACATCTTCTTACTTAGGAATGATTTGTCACAATATTTACAGGCCACAGAATACACTAAATGTTCTGCTAGGTGTTCTTGCAAAGCCTCTTGATTTTTTACTTCACACTGGCATAACAGACACAAGAATGGTAAAATATCATGGGTTCTTTGGTGCAGTTTTAAATGTTCTCTAAAAATAAATAAATATATATGTTTAAAAATTGATAAAATAATGACCGTTTATAATGGCTAACAATAAATTTGGAAGTTATTTCTTTTATAGCCATTTAATAAAAATGAGAACGATATTATATTAAATGATTTTCTTTATCGTATTCCTCTTATAAAATTATGTAACATTTCCTATATGTGGATTTTATAACTCATTGGGGATAATTGAATTTATTTTTAAAATATTTCTGGAAAGGTTTTTGAGATTTGATATTTCTTGGCAGAATGGTGTGATAAAATAACTCAACTACTCCCTTGTTTAACAGAGCTTCTACCGTTTTAGATTTACTGAGTCGTCTATTAAATAATTCCGACACTGTATATGTGTAAAGGTTACAATTCATACTTACAAAGTAGTATATCTTTCTTGACATTCATCACAAAAGTGCAATGCCAATACATCATGGTCCATAATCCTATGTTTGTTTAACACATCCAAATCCTCAAAATACAGGGGACAGTTTCCTTCGTTGCAATAGAATTTAAGATTTTCCAGCATTTCCAAATAGCTTGCCTCTTTCTTTTGAGCCCTGCTCACAGACCTTGTCCTTTTCCTAATAAGTCGCCCATGTTCATCATATTCTACTCGTCTCTTCTTTACTGGAGACTTCTTTATTGTATAAAAACTCGCATATGAGCATTCACTTAGTGGACTATGGGCTCTACTGCGACGTGGGAATGACCTGTAGCTGTATTCAGATATTGCAGGAGACTTATAAGAGCCTTTATGCCGAGTCCAGTTGTGACCTTTCTTTTTCCTTCTCTTCCCAGAAAATATTTTCCTTACTTCACTAGTTTCTGATGCATCAGAGCGACCAAACCCACTGCTTGCTCTACCTGTGAATAAATAGAACAGCAAAATGTATAGCAAATGAGGCAATTTCGCATCAAACAATGTTATGGGCTAGGCAACGACTAAATATAGGTTTTTAAAAAATGTTCTTGGGAGTTTCGGGATGAGCGGAGCATTTTATAAAGAATACTTTTTAATTTTTTCTTTTGTCCTGACTACTAATTATTTCTTAATTTCAACATTTACTTATTTACTTTACTACGAGCTTTACTACTAATTTTGTTTTATTCCCATGGTTTAATTTTCTTGGATTGTCCCATGGTTAATTTTCTTGGATTGTGCAAGTGCGGTGCAATTGTGCAAGTCATAAATAAATACATTATTATTGTAACATGATATCTTTTAAAATATATCTTCTATAAATAAATAAACAAAACAAAACGGGATTTGCTGGACACTCAATAAAAATGTCAACACAGTTGCTATTTCAAGCATGCATATTAAAACTGATTAGAGTATATTATTATTTATATGACAAAAAGTTAACATGTTAGGTAAAAAATATATTTTGGCAAAATTATTATTTATTGCATTGAAAATAGTTCAACTCTATTAATCCTGAGCAGCCGCACTGAATATAGGAGTGTCAGGACAAAATCACAGAACCTTTCATAAGCTTTAAATTTGTATATATAGCAATTTCCATGAGTCAGGAATAAGAAAGAAGTTATCATCAAAAAAACATCTATTGCCTGGTAAAAGCAATTTCATTTCATTAAAAAATTTGATTCCTATTGAATATGTTTTTTGTTTCATTTCATTAAAATATTTGTTTTCTTGACCGCCTCTCAAGTCACCGAAATAACCCCCGGAAAATTCTAGGATATTGTGTAAGATAAAGAGAGACGAGACCCTACAGTTTATTGTAGAGTCCGAACCACATCTAGAGCTTCACCACTCCATCTAAGTCCAAAGCAAATCAGAAATAAATTTTTAATTTGCACCTGGATGGATTCGAACCATCAATGTTTGCAACCAAGTAAGCTCGCAGGATATAATATATATATAATATTTACAGGCAGACTCAAACAGTAGGTACCGGAAATCATCAAAACTCATTCAGTTACGGATTTGTATCACTTGATCAGTATAGAGACTCTGAAATGGATGGAGTAGATTCGCAAAGGGAGAGCACAATAGACCCAGGAGGCTGCATTGCCTTCGGTGTTTAGACATACGAGTCCTAGGAGGAAAAAAAAACATTTTGCTTTTCGAGAAACTACTCATGGATGGGGGCTTTAAGATACGTTCTTAAATTTAATTCTTTAAATAGGAATATTATAGTCACAAATTTGGGCATGATACATAAAGAGACACTTTCAAGGTTATTTCATTCAGCATTACGATCAAAGGTCACAGTCAATAAACCGCACAAAAGTATGACAATTTATATATTTTAATTTTAATATGTAATTGCAGTTCAAGACACCTTCATTAGTAGACAATGGCAAACTAATTTCAAACATATAAAATTAATCATAACAGAAACTCATAATGTCTGAACATTATGAATTTTTATTATTATTTAATCTTGATATTCATTTGCAGGAAATATTCAAAAAAAGTCAGGCCTATGTGAGATAATTGTTTTAGGGATATTAAACAACTGAAAACAATTCATACTTTTTATATAAAACAAAAATAATCCAATTTTCTAGATTCACATGAATATTGTAGCCCAAATTAGACACGCATCGAATTTGAAAGTAAACCAATACCAAAAAATTGTTCAATTAAATAAAAAAATTATTTAAAAACTTACTCAAACTTCTGTTACGTTCTTTATCAGCTATTTTACTCTCCAGAGTAAGATTGTAGGCCCTAGAGTATTTTAACGCTAATAGATTAGAAGGGGTTGGTGTCCTGCATGGAATGACATGTTCCTCATCATTATCTTCTTCCTCTATCTTTAAAGAAGCGAAAATGTCCCATATTTTGCCTAGTTTAATTCCTTTAGTGTCCTCATCTGAATGGCAAATAAGTGGCCATAGTCGTCTTTTCAATTTAGCTACATTGTCGAGCATGTTCATACAAACATTGCACACACAATCACTAGGGGCTAAGTATGGTTCGGCCTAAATAACAGAGTAATATGTAAGAAACATAATCTACCAATAAGATCTATTGTATAATTATTACCAAAAATATATATGAATTAGAAAATATTTGGTATAAAATAGTAATTACGTAGATATAGACAACTGAATATTAATTTTAACAAAACAGAATTTTAACGAAACAGAATTTTCCCTTGCCAATGAATATTCCTTTATACAAAAAGGCAATTGAAGTACTAATCGATCATGCTTGGTTCCAGAGTTTGAAAAAAATTGCTTGAAAAAATACATTACGGCACGTCAAATGTTTTACTAGATCACTAAGGTGACCAGAAACAACATCATCGTTAAGACTCATAAGTGCAGCACACACGGGTCAAGAGCTCTGGAGCGAATATTTTTTGCCAATTCAAAACTCGTTATGACTCTGCCTCCGTTGATTCACGTTAGTCAGTGCAGCTGCACGCAAAAAATTTCGTCCGCTTCTCAGCACAGAGTATCCTTTTTCTCTCCAACCCACAAAGTAAAAAATTTAACTACGTTAGGTGTCGAAACTACATATTGTGTTCATATACACACTGAATAATTAAACCGATTAGCAAACTTGGATATATATATATATATATATATATATATATATATATATATATATATATATATATATATATATATATATATACTTCACGTGTAACTATATAACAAACAGTTTCTGTAAAAGTCCAAGCTTCAATCTCGGCTTCAATTGATGCTATTATCCTTGCAAACTGACTGAACATTGATTAATGTTTAAAAATACTTAACTTGTTTAGTTACTATAAGCCACAAACCCAAAACCACTTATTTGAGCTAAAGTCCTTTAAAGAACGAGGTCAATCTATCTAACCAAATTGACTTAACAACCAATAATGTTAGAATTACATAAATATTACAGAATGAAAAACCAGATGTAAAATAAGAAACATAGACATAAATTTAACTGCAGGCTAAGCATATACTTACATCAAGACCAAAAATTTCTATCAAGTCATCCCGCACGTTGTGATTGGCGTTACCGTAGTTTGTATAAACATTAAATATTCGTCCAGATTTTTGGCATAACATACAAGGCATAATTAATTATTAAATAGACTTAGATTCAAAAACTATTTTTTTTTTACACAAAATTTATCAACACAAACCAAACTGTCGAACTTCTAACTGTCATTTCATTGATGTCAAAAACTGAGAACGCCAAAACGGAAACAAAATGTCAGGCAAGCCAACCAAAAATCTCTTAATTGAGGTATGTTCGCTATTATTACACCGTGCCGAGTAGAGTAACAGCATAATTCACCTGCACTAAGGTTAGCTCAAATAATCGCGGTTTATTTGGTGGCCATTAACAACTATTTAATAAAAAACTATACAAGATCTGAATTGAGAACGCCGTCAGTAATGAATTTAATTGATTTCCCGTTCACCTAGTAGTTTAAATAAAATTTTGTGCGAATATAATAGTTGCTTGCTAGCACCACAGGCAAAAGAGGATCTTTAGTTTAGACTGTGCTAACACTATAAGAATAAGCCAGGGGCGTTGCCAAGCAGTGGTGCAGTGGCGTGTGAAGTATACATTTATCAAACTCAACGCTGCTAATAACAGATTTTAAAAATATTCTGATGACACGCTTAAATAGTACACTTCGCAGCATAGCATATAAATGTGCCCCTCGCTAAATTCAGCAGAAATTATTATCGGGCCAGGCTGCAAATAAGATTTAAAAAATCAGTAAATTATTGACTCATTGGGCGATATTCCAATATAGTTTCCCACATACAGGGTGTTTCGAAAATATTGGGATAACGCTTAACTGCTGATTCTTGACATCAAAACAAAAGTCGATTTAACCCAAAAAGTAGGGATCTAAATCTTTTCGTTTTCAAGATACAGGGCGGTTAATTAAAAAATATATATATTCGTGTAATTTGCCTATCTTGTAGACTATTATACGTATCTACATCAAATTTGGTAACGACATGTTTTTCAGGTCGCTAATTTCAATGGTAATATTGCCGACGTCACATTTTATAGAGGGCGCTAGTTATAGTACTTTTATGTGACACTTTAAATTAAACCATAACTTTTTTGAGGTTAGGTTTTGGACATTGTCTTCTATTATAATCGAAATGCAATTTAATTTCCCAAAGAAAAGGTACACTTGTAGAAATGCGATAAAATGCACCCTTTCTGGGAAATTTATTTGTATTTACGAAATAAAATAAAGATAGATACAATTGGATTTCTTCTAATTGGTTTGTGACAAAGTTGTAAATCGCGTGCATTTTATCGCATTTCAAGTGTACCTTTTTTTTAGGAAATTAAATTGCATTTAGATTATAATAGAGAAGTCAATGTCCAAAACCTAACCTCAAAAAAGTTATGGTTTAAAGTGTCACATAAAAGTAGTATAACTAGCGCCCTCTATAAAATATGACGTCGGCAATTACCTACCATTGAAATTAGCGACCTGAAAAACATGTCATTAGAAATTTGATGTAGATTATATTAATAGTCTACAAGATAGACAAATTACGAATATATATATTTTTTTAATTAACCGCCCTGTATCTTGAAAACGAAAAGAGTTAGATCCCTACTTATTGGGTTAAATCGACTTATTTTGATGTCAAGAATCTGCAGTTAAGCGTTTCCCAATCTTTTCGAAATATCCTGTATACAACTCGTTTATTGAATCGTGAATCTCAAGAAAAATGTACAATCCTAATTCAAAGAAATAAGATATAAATTGCCTCTAGGCCCTAGGCCCAGGTCAGTCAAACAATCCGTCAGTAATTTATAATTTCTATGCTTGCTATCAGTTTATTGGCACTAACCACTAGGTATAAGATGAAAGGCAAACGCGCCCCCCGTAGAGTGATGCCCATAGACATAGGATATGGTGATGCCCCTAGGCTCGAGCCTACGAGGCCTAGTCAGAAAATCGGCCATGGAGACAATCGTAAATCAGAGTAAAGCATTTGTTTATTTTGAAGTTAATAATTAATTTTAATATTCATTTTTTGAAAAATGTCAGTTTATTTTGACAAAATAAATTTGAAATTAGTGAAAAAAGTAATTATAGGATTTTATATACTGGATGATCTAAATGCCTTTTTTAGGACGTATGGGTAATAATAATAAAAAAGTTTATTTAACAAAGAAATATTTACATTTAATAGAAACATCTTAAGTGTACAATAGATAAACAAACAATAAACAGAGGTGATTTTTTTATAGAAATACAACTTGATATTAAAAATTACTGTTAGAAAAAAAATTATATATAAACTTTCCTCCTTACGCTATCTTCCCTCTGCTGTATCCCCCAATCTTGTCTTAGGCACATGCCATTTAATAATAAATGCAACGAGTGGTAATATTATGGGCTGATTACATTTTGGGTTTCTTTCCTTAACTTGTAATTCTAATACTTGTTTATCATGTAGTCTCCAAAGTTGGTCCACACATATTTCCAATATTTTGGATCACCCCTTAAGTCTAAAGGTAAATTTCCAGGTGGTACGGCTGTTTTATTGTATTCTGATAAAATGGTCTCCAATTTACTGAGAATGCGAGGATACCTGAAAATGTAAAATATAAAAAAATTATTGTGGCCAGTTTGTAAGGCCAATAATCAGAGAGAGAGAAAAAAAGAGAAATTGTTATTGAATTTAAGTGTTTTTTTTTTTTTTGGTTTATTTGTATCCCACTAATATATTTACAGATAAAGTTATCTAATAATAAATTTATTAAAGATATAGGCTGAAGGACTTCGATCGATTACTAGTTGAATCATATGGTTGTGTGATTCAATAAAGCAAGAAAAAAATTAACAACAATAATGGTCAATTATTGAGAAAACTAATTAATCATATACAAAAGGAAGTTTTTAGTTTAGTTAATTATTTTGGGTAAGGACCTTCATGATTTAAAGAATGCGAGAACGAATGATTACAAGCAAATGATTATTTGCTGTAAGCATTTTAAGTATTTAAAATCACTAATATACAAGATGCATTTGTGCACATAAAAAAATTTAAGAATCCCGCAGAGGATACGATTTACTTACTCAGTAGCTAGATTTACTAGTTCACATGGATCCTGTAAAATGTTAAAGAGACATGGTGATTGCAGTGGTCGACATTCCACTGCAGGTGTTTTCAACTTTGGGCATTCGATGTTTGCTTGCTTTCGCAATATTTTAATTTGTTCAGGAGTTGGAGCTCTTCGAAGTGATTTCAATGCCAGACCTGCCGGTGAATCCTGAATTAACTTTATGTTATAATCATATTCTCTGCCACTTGGACCATACCAACTGTCCCACGTACCACCATAAGTCGTTCCTAAAATATAACGATAATTTCTATTGTAACCAATTCTTTCGTAAAAATGATTATCGAAGTAAGAAATTAGAAATTCATATAAAAATGGCGGCAATCTTTATTGCTCCAGCTATAAAATACAATAATAAGTCTCTAAACTCGATGATACAAAAATTATATCATTATTAATGTATTGCTCTTAAATTTCTGATATATTACTGATACATGAATTTATGGAAAATGTCATCCACCAAGATGATTAAAACGGCTAATGTGTCGGCGATTTACGAATATGCCAAACCAATGGTAATTATTGTAAAAGAATCAGACTACTTTCTTAATTAATTTATAGCACAATCACCAAAAGCATTACACTATTATTTTACCCTGCTTAGAAAAAATTACAAACCTTTTACAATTTTCCAAGGTCCCACTGTTAAAGCAGAATTTCCATAAATATCATCTATGTTATGAAGGATCTCTGTTCTGTTAGATGTTTTTCCCTCTGACAAGGCGGTCCACATGGATAATCCATCAATTGGTGGGATTGAACTGAAAACAGAAATATCAATGTTTCACTTTGATCATCAAAAATTATTTCATTATAAATTCATATATGTATAATTTTAGATTATATGGCTTAATTTAAATAATAGTCTAGTACTTATAAAAATCAAACCAATTTTATATCACTAACCAAATTCAATAAGAAATTGACTACCTTATGTCTCCACCAGCAGCTTCAATAAGTGTAGGTAACCAATCAGATATATGCATCGTTTGGTTTGCAACTTTTGTAGACTCTTTAATTAGGGTACTCCAAATAAGAGCAGCACCACGGACTCCTCCCTCCCAGAGAGTGTTCTTCACACCTCTAAGAGGAAAATTGGATGCAGCGTTTAGATTGAAACCTGCGGCTGGTCCTCCATTATCAGTGGTGAAAACTATTATGCTATTTTCCAACATGTTCCTATTTTTTAGTGCTTTAACCACTTCTCCAACGGAATAATCCAATCTACTCAGCATTGCTGCAGTAAATACGTTGACATAAATGTTAGTACTATATATTCTTAAGTTAAGTTATTGCCAAAAATTTCATTTGTTTACCTGCAAATCTCTGTCTATTGTAATCTTTAATATAGGCAAATTTCTTGACCTCTGAATCCGGAGCTGGTAGAGGATTGTACGGATTCCCTGAATGAACCGCAGCGTGTGCCAAGTAAAGAAATAGCGGCAAGCTTGTATTATGATGAGAGATTAAATTCACTGATTCTTTGGTAAACAGATCGGTGGAATATTGTCCATGTAAATCGTAGGCAATATCCATGTTTCTTCTCATATCCAGTCCCCATCCTGGATTTTCAACTGCTGTATGGTCAAAGTAATCTTGATGACCAGTCCAATACCCTAAAAATGTTTATGACTCTGAAATTATTAATAAAATGTATTTTTATGTAGGTATCTTATTTACTCTGTTGAAGACAAAAAAAACTTAATGATATAAAATAGCGTATTTAATAAGAAATATTTAGGGTGTGACTTTTGCCCAAAACCTCTGTTTTGAAAATTTCTGGAAAATGTACCTACTATAGCTTCTAGGCGTTCAATCGTATTCTCTTAGGAGAGAAATATCCATTCTCTCTCTTATTACTGTGTTAGATTTGATCAGCACCACCAGCTGCAGCTCTGGAGGACTCTCTCTATTATATTATCAGGTACTCAGTGTGTCTTACAAGAGCTTATCTTATGACATTTAGAAAAGGAGTTTTCTATTCCTTTACGACTCACTGCTGCGAGTACCAACATGGTTTATTCAGCAATCAGAGGCATAAAGATGCTCATTAATTTTATAGGGAAACCTTCAATTTATATGTCTCCAGAGAGAGCGAAATGCAAAATACTCATTAAAATACATGTGGGCAATTATTATAGAACTCTATTCGATCTAATTTTTAAAACTTAAAAAAATATTATATGGCATTGCCTAATGTGAAATATGTGTGTGTAAATGATGACATTAGAAAGAATTCACTCATAGAATTACCTAAATGAGATTTAAACCCTCTATGTAACGGGGTGTATTCCTTTTTGTAGGAACCCAGATGCCATTTTCCTACAATATGATTAACGTATCCCAATTCCTCTAAATATTGTGGTAATAATTTCTCTGTCAGTGGTAACCCCCTTGGCTCTGCACCATACAATACCGTGTGTTGCATCCCAGTGTGTATGGGATGTTTACCTGTCATCAAAGCACTTCTTGATGGAGTGCATATTGCAGTGACATAGTAATTATTTAGAATCAGTCCAGAATACGCCAGAGCGTCGATATTAGGCGTCGGAATCTGGTTAGATCCGTGAAAACCAACATCGTTCCAGCCCTGAAAACGTTGAAAAAGTAAAAATAGAGACATAATTAGATTAGTGCCTCCGGTATAAAACTGAGTTACTATAAAATATAATATACGAGTACCTATATAATGTCAAAATCACGTATGAATAGTATTTCGAATAAATTTTTTTAATTATTACTGTTATATTCATGAATGCTATCATATACTATAATGTGTTTTCACTTCTACTGTTGCATACAGTCGTGGTCCAAAAAAGGTTTCTAATTTGACTTATGAATTAAGTTTTTAATGAATGGATGAAAGTAGTCAATATTATCTCAGAGTAAGAATATATAAAAAGGAGATGACTTGATTCAGTTCAGGAAGGTATCCTTTGATATATAAAATATGCCATTCCCTATATTCAGTTCTTTCAACATTGAAACTACTAGAAATTCATGGGTTGCTAGAAGCGTCAAAAATAAACAAGTACTATATGTTTATATATTACTTACTGCATATTGCAGTTTAAATGTCTCACAGTATAATTAATTTACTACAATCTAGTTGGTTGTGATAATCACCAAATCGTCAGCAATTATGAAGATTATATGTGGCCTAGTTTTACTTTCTCCTCTTGAAAATGCAATGCTGATAATACAAAATGCTAAAATCCTCTTAATCATAGTGAACCTGAAAAAGAGAACTAAAATTAGATTAATTAATTCATATCAATACTATATAAATTCACTGATTTTTGGCGATTATGGTTGACTTCATTTTTCGAAAAGCGGAAGCGATTTTGGTAGTATTTCATTTAAAAACTTGATCAACATCATCACTAATCTTTTTAATCTCATTATTAATTTCTTCAATTATTTTTGCTAAATAGATTACAACGGTATCAATTGTTTTATTTAGTTGTACCTAGTCCATTTAGGTACTAAAGAAAAAACTGATTTTGATAATTTTTTTTTTTTAAATTTCGGAAAAAGTTTATAGAAAAGTTCTCCATAGGTGAGAAGGTGTGCTTTTTATTTTTCCAATTGTTATTAACAAATAAGAGTTTTTTTAATACACACTCTTAATAATTAAAAAATGTATAACTTTTATTTATTTCAACAATTGGCTGACATTTGATTACATAATGTTTTTGGGGTCACAGATTACGAATGGCCTTAAAATCGGTCAAATTTTTAATTTTATTTTTTTTTTATTATATTTACTTATTAGATATACGGGGGTTTTTGAAGTCGCTGATTACCAATTTGGCATTAAAACTAAAATGAAATAAAAAATGGCGGATCAAGAATGGCGGAAAAGGGTTTTTTTTTATTGGTATTTTGTTGCTTATTCCGGATGACAACTACAATAACAAACCAAAACCAAAGCCATTTATATGTGAATCACAGCCACCTAATTCTGTTTTTAAAAATTAAATAAAATACAGTTAGTATTCCAAAATAAAGGCACTTTTATACGTAAAATGATCCGCTGAACTAAAAAATGTTAAGAAAAGGATGTTCCACTTGAAAATCAAAAGCTCTGGTCAATTTGGATCAAACCGGAAGTACCTAATTTGAAATTAAAAATTATCCAAAAAAATGTGTAATATTATCTAAGTAATTCACGTCCTCCAAATTTCAAATTTGTATCTGATGTAGAAAAGAAATTACAGGTGTACCAACTTTAGTTTTCACCCGGTATGGGTCGCTGATATCAAATTCTATCTTACAATTTATCAAAAATGGAACACGGTGTCTGAAAAATGATGGAAACAAATGATAAAACCCAAGAAACCCGATACCGGGTCACAAATAAAAGTGGAAACACCTCACGGACCGCAACGAATTATGTCCAGGGTAGTTCCTTAGATTTTGACATCTACCTACAACCTTTCGATTTTAGAGACATGAAAAAAGTGTAAAAATAAAAATTGTAGATTTTAGTGGTGAAGTGGTAAAACAAAGTGGTGTCAGAAAGTAGAGAAAGAGACAAAACTTATGTTTTTTTAAATGGAACACCCTGTACATGTTTACATATTTTGAAAGATTTTTTCTGTGTATCCAAAAATGTATAGATAATATGTTGTCATTTGTTCTACCCGTTCTGGAAATATGGTCCAAAGCAGTACCGCATGGATCATAGGTTGCCATGAAAAGAAATTACGAAATATTTCTGATAATTACTGACTGTCGCTACTATCTGATGTTCCTTTGTTTTATTTTGTATCACCAAAATATATTTCACATCAAAATCTACATCTTTTGTTTTTACACTTTTTTTATATTTCTATAAATATATTCTATATAGGTGGATGTCAAAATTGATGAAGACAAATAAAATTATGTTTTCCACATCTGAGTAACCCATTTTAAAGTATTTGGGATTTTGCATAAAAATCTGGTGGTAAACTGTCAGAAATTATCAGAAATATTTTGTCAGTCTTTTTCGTGGCATCCTACCTATATTCTACGCGAACTGTTTTACACAAAAAGGCATTCTGTTTTAAAAACGACTCGAGAAAATGTCAACATATTATATAATTTTGCGATCAGCTAAAAATGATCTTTCAAAATATGCAAAAATATACAGGGTGTTCCATTTAAAAAAACGTAATTTGTGTCTCTTTCTCTATTTCCCGATGCTATTTTGTTTTACATTTTTTCGGAAAAAGATATTTGACACCAAAATCTACAACTTTTATCTATCTCTACACTTTTTTCTCTAAACATAAATAGGTGTCCAAATATATGGAACTACCTTGTACAATGTACACTGTACAGCCACCGCTATATTTTGCAGGGTTAGTGGGGCTATTATTTTTATTTTATTTTTGTTTTAATTGTTTACCAGTTACAGACCTAAACAAACTTTAATATAAAAATGTCACACAAAAGTTTTGTTCCTGATCTATCTCACAGAACTTAAGATCTCTCTATGCTGATGAGGAGCAAGAACTCTGAAACACGTGTCCGTAGACGCATTAAGTTTACCTTTTTGAAGTATACCATATAAATTCATGTTCTTGTTATTTTTCATTTACATCGCTAATTCGTTTGTTACTTCTATATTGTGCATATCGTATTTCTAAATAGATAATAATTGCATGTTGTCAGTGCGACATATCCACAATTGTTCTATCGAACCCAAATTCTCTTTGTTTTAATATAAATAAGAACTCCTGTCTTTTAAACAAAAAACTGATTACGTAACAAATAAGGTAGCTATGCAAAAAATTATCAGCACATGCATCGAGTCAATCTTTCAGTTAGTCTTGTCGACAGGTCGATGCGTGTGTTCTAAAATATTTTCATTGTCGCGTTTTACCTACATCTATAAATTCGAAATATGTAGTTATTGTGATATGTGCTACAATTACACGTTATTGTAATTTTAGTGTTGTCAAATTGATGGAATTAACAATTGGTACTTGTAGTACGATAAAATTGGGACCAATCGTTTTGGCAAAGGACACCAAAGGTAACATTATTAAATGATTAATAAAATAATAAATCTAATTGTAGTATTAACATAGGTTTATTTATTTAACAGGTAGGTTCAGGACGACATAGGACATGGTGAAGGCATCTTGCAAGGTAATAACGTTCCATTAATATACATATGTATAGGTTTACACCACAGGTATCTACTTGCTTTAAATTTAGTTGATTCATATTTGGCTGGTTAAAATCTTTTTTAATATCTCGCCGATTTTACTGTTTTTTGTTCGTTTTACAACGAATAAAAAAAAGTTATGCAAATTGTCAATTTGTTGCTGCAGAATAACAAAACGTTTTTCATGGCAATACTGATTTTGTGCAAAATTCGAAACATTTAATCGAATTAGGCACATTGCGCAAACGGCTGGAGCCGTAAGATATATATATCTTTGTAATCAGGACGAAACGTTGATTTTAAAAATCTAAAAATAGACAAGGTGTTCCATATAAAAAATTATAAGTTTGGTCAGTGTCTCCAAAATACGATTTTCATTTGCTTTAGCGATAGTAGAGATGATAGGAAAATTTCCTGCAACTTATGTCCGTACCATTTTTTACTAGGATAAAAAATAAGAAAGTTAAGGGGGTAAAATCTCTCGTGAATACCCTGTACAGGGTGATTCTTTTATCAGGGGAAATGCGTTTTTATCGTAAATGGCTAAAGGAAATTATTTTCTGTAAAAAGTATTATATTCTTACCGACTGTTACTATAGGATAGAAATATAACATAAATGTGCAGGGATCTAGGCGTCGCGACGCTAAAAAATTTTTTTTCCAGCAACATACCACTTTTGTTACACCATTGGAAAGGTCTTTTGATTTCGAGTGTTTTTTCTATATTCTATTTTTGTCGATATTTATTCGTTAAAAAGTTATGATGTAATATTTGCTCCCTGAAACGGGTTTTTCGCTCTCTTTAAGTTGTTGTAGCTCCCTTAGGAGGCATATTTGGAGATGTTTGTATGAACTTTTATACTTACTTTTACATGTAGAATTACATGTGAAAATAAGAATAAAAGTTCATATAAACATATGTCCAAATATGCTTCCTAGGGAGCTACAGCCCCTTAAAGAGAGCGAAAAACCCATTTCAGGGAGCAAATATTACATCATAACTTTTTAACGAATAAATATCGAGAAAAATATAGGAAAAACACTCGAAATCAAAAGACCTTTCCAATGGTGTAACAAAAGTGGTATGTTGCTGGAAAAAAAATTTTTGTAGCGTCACGACGCCTAGAGCCCTGCACATTTATGTTACATTTCTATTCTATAGTAACAGTCGGTAAGAATATAATACTTTTTACAGAAAATAATTTCCTTTAGCCATTTACGATAAAAACGCATTTCCCCTGATAAAAGAATCACCCTGTACATAAAAGACTATACTTATTTTTTGATGAGGAATCTACTCTTAAGAGGTTCTCACGTTATTTCGGGCCACCCTGTATATACGTATACGTATAGCCCACGGTGTAAATTGTCTTACACCGTGGTATAGCCACAGTTAGTATTCGATTAATAACTTTTTAAATTAATTAAATATTAAACTGCATATTTCTCTCAAGTTAAGTATTCACTTGTGACTATTGAATTACTTTAATTAGTAGGTAGGTGGTATACCGGGTGTAAATGAAATTAAGCTCACCCCTATAACTTTTTTGTTTTTTCAGATATCATTTTGAAATTTTGGTAGTTGCAATAAAAAGTAAATTTGAATTAATGCATGTTAATAAAATAATTCTAGCACTTCCGGTTTGACCATAACATCTGTTTTTTAAATGGGACGCCCTGTATATTTTTACATTTTTGGATTCAGGAATTTATTCTGCATACGATGCGGTATCAACTTCGAGGAAGAAACATAACCTCAAACATTTTTTTAGGATAATTTAATTTGGCATCAAGGGAGCCATGACTGCTGAAAAACTTTTCTTTCTGAGCCGTTGAGTATTGGAAAAATAAAATCGTGATATTAAGTGAGTTAACTTTGGTTTTATAGCCATTTAAACATCTCAGAAATGGTTTTTTCGATTTAAGAATTTTTTTTCAATGGAACCATTATACCTCAGCTATTTTAATAGAGATTTTCTTTACCTACATTTCGATAACAAACACTTCACCATTAGTTCAGAAATAACTTACAAAAGATACTTTACCTTGGTTCAAATTTATTTTTAGTTTAATAAATTTGTTTTTTTTTCAAGGCATTCCCGATTAATTTCATATCAAATGTTTATCTTGGTCAGAGCTTACAAAAATAAATTTGAACCAAGGTCGCAAAGTTTCTTTTGTAAGTTATTTATGAACTAATGGTGAAGTGTTTGGTATCGAAATGTAGGTAAAGAAAATCTCTATTAAAATAGCATAATGATGCCATTTAAAAAAAAATACTTATATCGAAAAAACCATTTCCGAGATGTTTAAATGGCTATAAAAGCAAAGTTAGCTCACTTATAATAGCCTGATTTTATTTTTCCAATACTCAATGGCTCAGAAAGAAAAATTTTTCATCTGTCATGGCTCCCTAGATGCTAACTTAAATTATCCTAAAAAAATGTTTGAGGTTATGTTTCTTCCTCGAAGTTGATACCATCGTATGCAGAATGAATCCCTGAATCCAAAATTGTAAAAATATACCGGGTGTTCCATTTAAAAAATAGATGTTACGGTCATTTCCGATGAAAACGGAAGTGCTAGGATCATTTTATTAACATGCATTAATTCAAATTTACTTGTTATTGCAACTGCCAAAATTTCAAAATGATATCTGAAAAAACAAAAAAGTTATAGAGGTGAGCCTAATTTCATTTCCGGTATGTATACAGTGTGTTCCAAAAGAAACGAATAAAATTCATAACTTTTCTTTTGTTTTGCATTAGCAAAAATACAAATACACGTCAGTCAGATTGCTTTATTTTTACTAAAGGAAAAAAATTTTTTGACATATATCTGTGACGATATCGATAATTTCTTTAAATATGCGCCCTATATTTTATTCTAAAAAATAGGCCTTTGCAAAGGAATTCAGTAACATAATTTCTACTTCACTTTTATTACAATAAATTGGTCATTGTCAAATTGTTACGTTATTACAATAATTGCAAATTTTATTATTTATTGTAATAAATGACATTTCCAAGAGCTATTTTTCTGAATATTTTATTATTACTTTGCAGTGCATTGCATTTTCACATTTTTTTGCAAAAGCTAAATTGATTTTGCAACGGTTTTAAATGCAGTCTCCAAAAACTACTTCCCATTAATGATTTTGAGGGTTAACCTTTTCTTAAATTGCAAAATATTGAAACTACCGTATGTGCAAGAATCAGTAGATTCGGGAAAATATGAAAACAGTAATAAAATTAATGATAAAAAAATGTCTTAATTTTTTACTCATAAATTGTAGATTTCTGTTTGCACTTCGAGGTTAAAAGCTAAAATCTATTTCAAACGATTCGTTACCTTTTGGAACATTAAAATCCGATGGTCGTCAAAATGTCGTCCTGTACGGGTTGGCTGTAGGGGATGAAATGTGAAAAACACCCTAAAAATTTTTTTTTTCACCATTTTAATCTACAAAACACGAGGATTACTTTTGTTAAAGCAAAATATGCTTTAGGGTAAGGCAAATATTAAAAAAAAAAATTAAACAATTCGGAAAGCACGGAGTTAAATGGGCGACGTCTATGTTTATCGTATGCTGGTGAAAAGTGTCTTATTGCACAGGCAATGTTTTCGCTAACACCGCACTAGCTACCTACTTTATTCTCATTATGATCAAAAAACACCCTTTAATAACGTTGTAGATTGGAATATCAGGATGCTAAGGCACTTTTTACTTTTTTAATGTGACCGCTCCCCAATTTTTTAATGGGTTTTTTAGGAGCGCACGCACAAGATCTTTTAAGGTCGACATTCGTTTGTTTTCGTACCGGGAGAGTTCTTATTAAGGTCCATTATCGCCTGTTTTCGCAGTAAAGACGTGCATTTGACTAACTATGAAAAATACGAACTAAACTGTATTAGGTATGTATTTTATTTAAACGAAATATTATTTTTTATATGAATTTATTTTGGTTTAAATAGTTTATAGTACAGTTACTTGGTGATTCCACTAACTAATTCTATAGCTGTTTTAAATTAAAATATTTTTGGATAGTTTGATTCAAAATGGGTCAAATATCAAATATTAAAAAGGAATAAGGGTGCTTTTCGTTGGGGGTGAGTTTCACCCAAACTTAGGAACGCGTGGATCATCGAATTCTACTATTTCAAGATGTATGAAAAACCTAAAAATATGTTACCGAGTATTTTTTAAGAGGATTAAATGACAAACAAAGAAGATGGCGATCAAATAATATATTTTGGAAATAGGAACCTCTATTTTTTATTCAACAATTTTTTAGTTCACATATGTCGAATTATAATAATGTATAACGTTTATGTACCACCTCAATAATAGCAACGATATTGACGAATTTGGGAATCATATTGTAAAATAAATAAAATAACTAAATCGATAAATCTTAACAATTAATCATGCATGTATCTCCTGTTACAAAATAGTGTAATTTTGTCGTGTTTAAAATCACTATTTTGATACGATTTCACTTATTCTTATTATTTAACGAGTAAAGTGAAATAATATCAAGTAGTAACTTTAAACACGATAAAATGATTTTGTAATAGAACGTACGTAATATATTTTCATAATAATTTGTTTATTTTTAAAAACATGAAAAATTTATTGATTTTCATTTGAACAACTAGGAAACGTTTCGTTTGTTTCTTTTAAAATTTAATATACAAAAATATCAAGTGTAGTTAGATCTGGATTACGAGGTACCAGAAGTTTTTATTTTGCTTCTAACTTTTTTATTACTGGTTAAATTTTTACGTGACAAATGTCACTGAACAATCAAAACTATGGGAAAATTAAATTTCCACATATATCTTTTATATAAGTAAAATACAAAATGGAGACATTAACAAAATGCTGTGTTCAAATGTATTTGGTGCTTATTTCCTTTTTGCTCTCGAAATATCTTCGCTCAGAATAATTATGTCTACTCCAAAAGCAATTAGTTCACAATACAGAATCTAGAAAAGTAATAGCAATACTATTTATATTATTCATTTTCCATTGCAAACTTGATTTTGTTCATTATGGAAACTTCGATATTTAAATGTGCTAGGTATCTATATAACGTAAACGGTTTTCGTTGGAATCGGGAAAGAGCTCTTATTTAAAAAATTCAAAAACATACAGTATTTCATTTAAAAAATCCCAAATTTGTTGTATATCTTTGAAACTAAGACAAAAAATACAAAAGGTAAGAGGGAAAATCTTTCGTGTATAAGTTTCATGACGTTTGTTGACAAAAAGAAAACTCTTTTACTAATTTATCCACTTTTCGTGGAGCAGTTGTAATTAGATAGTAAATTTTTGTTATATTTTTAACATGAATAAATTGAAAACGATTAACACTTTAGAAATAATGTTGTGTTTGGCGTTTTTATATTACTCATGTTCCTCTTCGAACATTTTTCGTTACCAATATTATTCTTTCATGAAAAGTATTAATTGTCCGGTTGGGTAATATATTTTTCTGTCGTTTTGTTTGGGCAAATAAATATGTTGGCGTTAGTTTACTGTGTTTTTTAATTAATTTCGATCGTGCAAATTACTTATATTGTCATGTTAAACCTCGTGTTAAACAATACAGTTTACCTGTAAAATATGTAAGTGAACATTGATAACACACATATTTATCAACTGGTGCAACCAACACTGATTCGGAATTATTTTGCACCAATAATTCACAAGCTATTTAATGTGTTTATCACTGTTGAAATTTGATGACACGACGAATTTCATGATATAAGCTATTACTCACTATTTATTGTAAATTTTAAGGTGGCAGGTTACGCATTGTTTTGATACCTCTTCTAAGGGACAGTTATACAAATATGAATAAAATTGTTGAGAGTTAAACCAACTTCTTTAGTGATATATCAATTCCTTGAAATTAAATTTTGATTTAGAATTAACCAAATGTGACCTTTGTCGTGTCACGGTTGGTATTCAAATAATAGTACATATGTATTGCGGTATGTCTTATAAATAAACATTACTCACTCATTACTTTATTATTAATTTAGTAAGTTTGCTTTGACCCAACCATACGTTGACATAAAATATTCTTATTTATTTAAGGACATATTTAAAAGCACTTATGTACTCATACATACATTATCGGTTACGAATATAAATGAATTATTGATAAACAATTACAAATAATTATTGTATATTATTTAAAATAAAATACGTCTCTCAATAATAATGTGCAAATTTTTTTAATAAAATTGAGTTACCATGCAAGTACTTTAATTTTATTTTATTATCACCAGCGTTGCTAAGAAACTGCTATGGGGACAATATATTTTATTAATATGTTCTACGTTTTAAGTCAATGATAAATATTTTACATACCACAGAATAATTTTTTATGAATACGAAAACAACTGCACTGTCTGCCCAAGCTAAGCTATACACTGAATTTTCACTGTTTAAAATTGTCGAGTTTTATTTTTGCCTTCAAATTAACGCGTCGATAGCCCGTCCCTACTCGAGGTTCACTTCAATTTAAAGATAATAATTGGTGACATGGTTTAATTTGTAATAATTAATATGTTTTAAATAAACCGCTACTCCACTTAACTTCTTGACAAGAATACTGAATAAATTTGTAATATACCTATCGTAATTATGACGCCAGGCTATTTACAAACAGTGGCGCGTTTGGTTTTATTTTGTAGGCGTACAAGAACAAACACGTTCATAAGTATGTTATTAATCAGTTTCGATAATCAGTGATAATTAATATAACGTTTAAAGGACGTGAAAATTGAGTTCTTGTTTTTAACTCACGAACACACCAGAGAAAATTGGTTGTAAGAAATAAAAACTATAAAAAATATTTCTATCTTCAAAAAATGTAAACTTATTTAAAGCCTGTTTAAATGTTAAGTTTTCAGATTAACCACTAGGTAATCATTGCAGCTCATGAGTTGATTTGATAACTTATTTAACCATGATAATAAAACGTCTTTATTTGGATCGGCAAGAAAAAAAACATACATTTGACTCTTAATCTAACACAAAAAGGGCGAAGTTTAGACTAAAGTTACTCTTGTATTTAACCCAATATTTAATGTAATCCTAACCTAAACATTAACATCACGTGAAAATATTTACATCTCATTATAAAATAGATTATAGTACCTACCTATATAAATAATACATGCGAATTTCATGTACTATAATAAACATTAACAATGTACGTGTATTGTACTCTTAATTGGACAAACATAGATCCTACATAACTAAAAAGTAGATTAGTATGTATTTAGAAATAGAACTCTCATTGATTTTTTAAAGAATTTAATGCAACGTCTTAAAATTTTTATTCACAGAGTTGTACAAAATCACTACATCATATGTAAATTATCTCTGAAACACGGTAGGTGAGTTATCTCATTTGGCAGATTGAATCATATCCCTAGTACCAACAAATTTTTCTCTAAGATAGGCAGATACTGAAATAACAAATAATTGATGTACAAAGACTAAATGGCGCAGTTTTAGTAAATTGTTTATTTTTAGCTCTCACAGGTTCCTTATTTTATCAGCCATATGATTAAACTTCCTTGATCCATAGATAAAACGAGAGCAAGTAAGTATTTTGAACTTTCTGAATTCGGTCTTTTGTTCGACTTTAAAAAGGGATAGTAGACCAAGTCACAATAACCAAAAATTGATATGGCTAATAGGCCTGCAGAAATAGAAAAAACGGTGTAACTAATTCGTTTGAGATAGCCGTAGGTAAAAACAGGTGTATTTAGTTATAAGGAATATACCTCTGCGATTCCTCCCAAATCAAATAAACAGAACATTGTTTAAAAGTCACATTTATGTGAAAAAATCATGAAATTTGGATTTTTTTAAAAATTACAGTAAAACTGCAGTAGATTAATTTTTTTGAATGTTTCTGTTTACTAGTAATTCCAAACCGGTTAATTTAAGCCCCGGTTAATTTCATTTCATTGATTATTTATTTAAATAATTGCCGAAAACCATCGAAATTTTCGAAAATTTCAAGCAGTTTTTACTCTGAAAGGAAAAATGCTAGATTCTTGAAACTTTGGTGGAATATGTGTCTCATTATCCTCAACTTACAAAAAAAATTTCGTTTCAAACTGTTTATTAGTTTTCGAGAAATTCTATTTGTTTATTAAAAACGTCCCAAATGTTTAATGAAAAATTGACCTATTAACGTTATCAAAAATAATTCAACCACAGCTCATTTTTTTCGTCAAGACGTCAATTTTACGAATCTGTTATGGGCGTATCGATTTTCAATAATTTTGACCGTCAAAATGGCGTTAACAACATTGCTACTTTTCGGAGCAGCATTTTTTGCAAATAACTTTACAACAAATAACAAATGAACGTATCTGCACAAATCTTTCATATTTGAGTTGCTGGTATTTGTCTACAAATTTATAAAAAAAATTGTTGCTCTGGGACATGTAGGAGCCGAGATAATTTTTTAAATTGTTTAATGCGCCAAACGTTTATTTATTAATATTTATGGCCAAAATTGAAACTGGTTGTTAATAAGATCTTGAATTTTATGAATTCATCAAGTCCTAATGAAAACGGGCCCTTTTTGAGGTCAAAATATAATTTTTAATAATTAGTGATTTTAGAGCGTCTTCAATTTGTCTGGCTCATGGGACAGGTGAATTTTTTATCAAACGAGTTTCAAATTGGGGTAGCGAGAAAAATTCGTCATATCTCCGTTATTTTCCGGCCAATTTCGACGTTTTTTTTTTTAATTTGGGGTAGCTCACGAAAATAATAACAATGGGCATATTTGCAATATCCAAATAACAAACAAATAATTATTGTTATAAACAATTTTTTTTTTTTAAATTTTTTCTTTTTTGGGCTTATGCAACTTATAATGTGCTAATGTATTAAATATAAATTTATAACGATTATATAATGGTAACAATGTATGCACAAACTATTTCTCCATCAAACAATATACGATGTTACAGCATTGTTACCATTATATAATCTTTATAAATTTATATTTAATACATTAGCACATTATAAGTTGCATAAGCCCCAAAAAGGAAAAATTAAAAAATAAAAAATTGTTTATAACAATTATTTGTTTATTATTTGGATATTGCAAATGTGCCCATTGTTATTATTTTCGTGAGCTACCCCAAATTAAAAAAAAACGTCGAAATTGGCCGGAAAATAACGGAGATATGACGAATTTTTCTCGCTACCCCAATTTGAAAATCGTTTGATAAAAAATTCACCTGTTCTTTGAGCCAAACAAATTGAAGACGCTCTAAAATCACTAATTATTAAAAATTATATTTTGACCTCAAAAAGGGCCCGTTTTCAATAGGACTTGATGAATTCACAAAATTCAAGATCTTATTAAAAACCTGTTTCAATTTTGGCCATAAATATTAATAAATAAACGTTTGGTGCATTAAACAATTTAAAAAATTATCTCGGCTCCTACATGTCCCAGAGCAACAATTTTTTTTTATAAATTTGTAGAAAAATACCAGCAACTCAAATATGAAAGATTTGTGCAGATACGTTCATTTGTTGTAAAGTTATTTGCAAAAAAAGCTGCTCCGAAAAGTAGCAATGTTGTTAACGCCATTTTGACGGTCAAAATGATTGAAAATCGATACGCCCATAACAGATTCGTAAAATTGACGTCTTGACGAAAAAAATGAGCTGTGGTTGATTTTGATTTGATTTTTGATAACGTTAATAGGTCAATTTTTCATTAAACATTTGGGACGTTTTTAATAAACAAATAGAATTTCTCGAAAACTAATAAACATTTTGAAACGAAATTTTTTTTGTAAGTTGAGGGTAATGAGACACATATTCCACCAAAGTTTCAAGAGTCTAGCATTTTTCCTTTCAGAGTAAAAAATGCTTGAAATTTTCGAAAATTTCGATGGTTTTCGGCAATTATTTAAATAAATAATCAATGAAATGAAATCAACCGGGGCTTAAATTAACCGGTTTGGAATTACCTAGTAAACAGAAACATTCAAAAAATTAATCTACTGCAGTTTTACTGTAATTTTTAAAAAAATCCAAATTTCATGATTTTTTCACATAAAAGTGACTTTTAAACAATGTTCTGTTTACTTGATTTGGGAGGAATCGCAGAGGTATATTCCTTATAACTAAATACACCTGTTTTTACCTACGGCTATCTGAAACGAATTAGTTACAGATTCCCGTTCACATCGTCTAATTCTACAGGCCTATAATGTTTTACACAAGGTCTTCTTCAGTATAAAAATACTTATTTGTATATAATAAAGCTAAGCGAATGCAAAAATTTTCTAGAAATCTTTTTTTGCTACAATAATTCCTAAATTTTTTGCACTTTCAGTAAATATAATACTTTTTGTTACTATCCAAATAGATTATTGAATTTTAAAAACTTTTCGTCTTCGATTTAAACAAAAAAAGTACAGCATGTTAAAAAGTTCAAAGTTGCATACGATTTGTGTGTCGTCCGCATATGCCTGCATACTAGAATATTTGAAGACTTTAGAATATCTGCTATATACATATATATAATAAAAAGAATTGTCCATAAGATAAAATCTTGGAAACATATAGAAGAATTATTTAAAATATTAAAATCATTTTGTAAGCGATCTTTTAAATAGGACTTCAAAAATGATGTAGAAATTTCATCAAAACCACAATAAATTAATTCAGCACATATAAGTTGGCGATCAATGCCAACAAAACTGTGGCCAACTCTTGTTCGAGTCTACCAAGACATTTTCTAGACAGTGCCAGATTAGCTATGAACATTGAATATAGGAGTGTACCTATATTCAATGCTATGAAGTAGTAAGAAGCGAAGAAGCGATCGTTTCTAGCGTCAAATTTTAGAGATGCAAAATTTTAGAGGTACCTAAAAGAAAACCTTTCAACAAATTTAAAATATGCGTTTATATTATTGTAAGAAAGAATATTACAAAAGAACTGCCTTTCTACTCCACTTAATTCGGCGTTATCTAATTGCGTACCTACTAAAGTGTTTTCAATATTTTTTTTGTTTCGGTTACCTCCATTTCTGTGATATAACTTAATATAACATGTATGAATTTGAACTGAGCCACCCTAAATATAGACTAAATTTACAAAGCTGTAAGTTTTTTATTTAGTTATGGATTGCAGATATTTTTCAATTGTTTTAATCCTAAACTCTTTAGCTTTAAGCCACAGTTTGAAAATATTTAAATTTGCTTCATACGCACCCCATACAGGGTGATGTATGTAAGCATGCTTTTTCACTCTAAGGTCTCGTATTTATCGAACACCCTGCATAATTACTTTATGGTACAATGAATACCTACGGGTGTTGTCAACATATCATTTTTTAAATTTTGGCTCTATCTCTTGTATTTCAAAAGTAGCATGATTTTTACTTACACCTATTATTTCTGACTTGATCATTGAAATTGGATTTGATGCTTTTGATGAAATTATGACACTTCTGTCACGCTATTACTCAATATTTACTTAAGTCGAAATGCCTCGTAGAGAAAACGCTATTATTGAACGATGTATGGGAATGATATACTGACGACAATGTCAGACCGCACCGGGCAGGTATTGTAAAGAATTTCCTTGAAAAGCATGGTATCACACGTATTGTGTGGCCTAAACCACCACCAGATCTAAACCCTATTGAGCGTGTTATGGGACCTCTACAAAGAAGAATCTCGAGCCGCCCTCATGCTGCCAATAACGTCAATGAATTAGCCATTGCCCTTCAGGAAAAGTGGGATGCTCTTCCTGGCGACCTAATTAACATAATTATACATCAAAGTTAAAGTTAATTTAATTGTTATATGACTATATTATTTTTTTGCCATTCCAACAGATTTGATATTAAAATGTTACTGAAGTTGTTTTTTAATTTATTTCTTGAACTGCAAAGAATAGGCCCAAAATCAAAAAATACTTGTTTGATATTTTCTTCAAAATATTCATGTTTCCAGACCTCTGCTTCTTCTCCTTCTATCCTTTATGGATGTAAGACGTTATGTGGAGTTGAGTTTTTCTCAGAGTTTACATAATTCTCTCCATTTCTTCCAGTCTCTTGTTTGTGGTAATATCTAATTTATTTCCTCTCTTCTCTACCGCTGTATTGATTTTGTTTATCCATGTTTTTCTTGGTCTTCTTTTATTATTTTTTTATCCATCCTCTTTATATGGCCAAACTATCTCGGCTGATTTTTCTCTATACTTTGTTCTACTGGTGTCATGTTTAGTCTTTGTCGGTAAGTATCATTTCGGATATGGTTTAATGGGGTTTTGTTTTCAATTTCTCTCAATAATCTCATTTGTTACTTGGATTATTTTTCTATGCGCTTCTGCTGTTGTCCACGATTCTGACCCATAAGTCAGTATGGAAACAACCCCTTCCATAAATATTTGTAGGTACTCTTGTTTCTTTAGGTATGTTTTTGTTTCATAGAAAGGTTATTTTTATATTTGAAGAGCTTTTCAGTGTTTGCTGTTCTTTCTGTGATTTAATTTTTTTTTTCGATGTAATTGTTCCTCGGTATTTGAACTTTTCTATATGTTCTATTTAATTTGTCTATTTTCTACTCTTATTGTGTGAATTTTTTTTTGCTCAGAATCTTAGTTAAGGCATCTCTATGCTTATTTTCATACTGTATTTCCGATTGTTGGGTTGAATAAGTCTAAATGTTTATTCAAAGTTTCTTTGTCTTCTGCAAATATCGCCATGGCATATTTAGGTAATTTTTATCATTTCTTCATAATTTTAACATTATCAAATGCAATAGCGATAATTTATAATGAAATAAAAGTATGTTAATAAATAGGTATTTTTTTAAATATAAGGAACTATACATACTATTAAGTGATTAAGCTATATTCTTGCAAAAGTCTTAAAAAACTGATTGAGGTAGACAAAATGAGTCAGGCAACAGATGAATCTATTATTTATCTTATCTTTACAGAGCAAACTAGTTTGTATCGATAAATTAGTTTTATGTTTTTTAAAATAGAAATAACGTTTTTGAGAAGCGTTACATTGCGGTATTTGTGTCACAAAATTATGTTGACTAAAGTTGTTATGCGCATATTAGCATTTATTTACATGTTATTCTTCCGTTTCTACAGTGTCGCGGATTTAGGGGCTAAATTACATTTTGGAGGAACATACCACAGAAATAACTTCCTGATGCAGATAGAAGAATGTGCATTTTAAGAAATTTTGCTTCATCGCTTATATACATGAATGTATAATTAATGTTTTTAAAAAAAAATCGACTTTATAATATAACCTTGCCTGAGCTAAATTGTCAGAAGCAAATTTTTTATTTTTATCTATGTACCTATTAGATTTCGCTTTAAATATAAATATAGCCCTCGGTGAAATTAAACGAACAAAATTGTTAAAAATAAATAACATAGTGAGAAAACTAATTAGTTCTCTGCAAGAACACTGCAAAAAAATTATTTGTTTACATCACATTATATTGCACATTTCGCAATAATTTCAACAATACTAATTAATAATTTAAAATTCAGGCCAATGTAAAGTCTCAGTCAAAGCGTAACACGAGACGGTTTTGCTGAATATAAAAACAGTTGAAATGAAGGACCTGGTGAAATGACTAACCGACTTGTATTTTAGATTATCAGTACCTAGAGATGTAAAAATGACTGCTAATTAATTCTTAACTCAATCACGAACTAATGCAACTGCTATATATAGATGTCGAAGCAAATTGAGAAACAAACCGGCAACAGACACTTCAAATCAATCTGGGATGATTGAAACATTAACTTAAATGCAAATAACACATTTTTTTTCGCCAAATTGTTTCATAATTTCAGATCCATTATTTATTCACATTGCAGGTAACATTAGTAGGTTAATAATGACAGTTTTGTAACACTCCCACCATTTTGCACCCTCACCCCCCCTCTTTTAGCCCGCCTCATTCCCTCACTCCAGACACGCCCCATTCTCCACTCCGAACACGCCCCCACTCCACTTCGGACACGCCCTTTCTCCTCCACTTTTGAACCCCGACCAGACACGTCCTACCCCCTCCACTTTTGGCCCCGCCTCTACCCCCACTCCAGCTATGAAATAACAGTAATAGCACGTTGATATTCCTACCATCTTCGTTCCCATCGCATATATTTTTTTGTTTCGGTTTCTTATTTAGCAATCAGAATCACAATATAAGCTATAAAATGCTGGCAAGTGTCAGGTGTACTAACAACTAATTAACATGAGGGGGTTAACATCCAGCTATGTAATTTGCAATTTCAAACTAGTGTCTTTGAATTTGACATTATTATACACTTGTTAACATACTAAATCCATGACATTTAAGTTAGTGTTATTGGCCACAGTTTTTTTGAGTCTTTTATTGATTCTTGGTTTCAATCAATCTTCCAATAATGTGTTTTAATGGATTTCTATGGTCTCAGGCTGCTTGGTAGATTTCTCTTGAATGGCTTCTTGTACTATTGGAACATGAAGATCGGTATGGAGTATGATTTGTTACATACCAAGGCGCATCCACGATCTGTCAAAGAATTTTTGATTGGCACCTTTGTATAATTGGTATATTGAATTTAGAAGCACAACCTCTTAATTCGACTCTATTAACCACATTGGTTTGACAACTGCTTTATGTACCAGAAGTTTATTTTCGGCTGACATTCGAGATTTTTCTCCCTATTAGCCAGTTTAATTCTTTATATCTATTTGTTTCCCCTTTTTCATAATATGCCCTTTCCATGTCAATTTATTGTCTAGGTGTAGTCCTAGATATTTTACTGACTCGCGTTGGTTATATGAACTGGTAGCACATTTCTTTACGGAGTGTGAATGTTATGTAGGCAGATTTGTTGTCATTGACCTTAATTTTCCATTTCTTCATCCACTGCTGAAGTTTAAGTAGACAAGTTTGTAGATATGCTGAGGCTATTTGAAAGTCCTTGTGGTTTGAAAATGTAGGGTCGGTATGGCGATACTTCTATTGGTTATTTCCCTAGTTTCCCAATCATTATGATTTATGCAACTTTCAAGACATTTTGACCAATATCCATGGCATTGTAGAGAGTAACACCCAGTATGCCCTTATGTGAGAGGGAGTTCCTTTAACAACTTGGCCTAGATCAGGAGCTCTTTTGGGATTTAACATTTTTATTTCTGCAGCTATCTCTTTCGGGGTTAATGGATTAATTTGCTGATTTGTTACTATTGGTATAATTAAGTTGTTTTCTACTTCTTGCGATTTGGTTCGTTGTTTATCGACTGAAAAACTGACACTACATGTTCTGTAATGGATTGACTTTCTCTTTGTCACATTTTGATCAAGGGTCATCCCTTATTGGTGAGTTTTGAAAATTGGTATGGTTTTTCGTTGGTACCTACAGTACAACATACTAAAAGTCCTGGATGGTGGGGAGCGAGTGGGGGTGGGGGAATTGTTAAAAGGAGACTTTCCTCGATTTTTACCTATATCTCCGTAACTATAAACCCTTTGTATTATACATTAAACTAAAAATCAAATTGTTCTTGTGGGTCTTCTTAGGGGGGCTATTCGTACAGCTTCCCTCACAATTACTATAGATAGTCTGAAGTGCGTGTTATCCCGGCCTTAAGACATCCGCATCGTACCCCACAACCAGCCGTACATTTGCAAAATATAGTGTTCATGATTGAGTCAGGAGCTACCGGGTAATTGGTCGAGGGTTCCATCTACGCCTCGTTTCCATCCAGGCCTCAGGTGTCAGCTGGCTGCTCAACCATATTTGTACTTATAGAAATACTCTGTGTGTATGCTGCTGGTAGAGCCTCTTGTTGGTGGCACAGACGCAAGATCTGGCCTCAGCTTGTTAACAGATCTTAAGAAAGAAACTTTTGGTTGTTCATTGTTCATGTCTGACGAGAATTGTACATTTTTAAAAATATCCGCTCACCCGCTTGTAAAACCGCTTTAGGTGTTGATGAGTCTCCAATGGCTAGTGAGGCTTACGCCTTTCTCAAACAATTTAGAATCGATGCTTTACATTTTCTGTAGATGGATGAGGTGGTATCTCATCAACTGAACCCATGAATGAAGAGAATGCTTTTTGCAAATTCCAGCTTCTATAACTACAAGGAGAAATATGTTTTAGTCTCAACTTTCCCTCTTTCTAGTTTAATGAAGAGTATGTTTCTTTGTGGTGGAGCTAGTGCAATCAACAGGACCAGCAAATCAATGTCGCCTATTATTGCTACCTTGTCCTCAGATGATGCTTTGTCAAGTAAGTCCACGTCACACAATGGTAGTATCAGCTGTATCAGCATCCCCTCAGATGTTGTTGTTTCAATATCCTCCCTATTCAATTTCTGAGACAGCATATTAATGAACTTAGTCTTGTTTATCTAATTAGCGAGGAAGTGTTCTTGCTAAATGTTCGCCGTCATATCTGAAATCAATGTCAACTGAGGTCTTTCTCGTATTTCTACGTTTTTTTCTCAGCACATTTTGTGCTGTTCATGGTATCTGTATTGTGTATCCATCAAACACAATAGCGCACTGATGACCGTAGTGTGTTAAAATATAAGTCACGTACTGGTTGAATATGAAGAAGAAAGTGTACCCTGCATTGATGTTTTTAAAAATGCACAATGCTCGTTAAATAGACTTGAACAACCACAGGTACTCCGCTTCTTTAAGAACTGCTACTAGCTGACGCCAGATCTTACGTCTTTGCCACCAACAAGAGGCTCTGCCCAGCAGCATGCATACAGAGTCTTTCTGCAAGTACAAAAATATGGTTGGGCAATCAGCTGACACCTGAGGCCTGGGGATGGAAACGAGGCATAGATAGAATCTTCGAACCTATCATGACCAATGAGTCTGCAGGGGTTGATAGTAACGGAGATGTAAGCAAAAATCGAGGAAAAGTTAACAACTGCCAGTCAAGAATTCCATAGGACTCCTTAAGGCTTGGATCACTCGTTATGACTTGTACCGATAAATCCAGTAAATAAACGTAAAATAATGTTTCATTGCAGAAAAGTATTGAATGTGAGAAAATAGAAGTAGTAGAAGTGGGTACACGTTTCCAAATCAAAAGGCATAAAGAAATATGCTAGATTTCCATTTCCATTTACGCGGAGAAATAAAATGTCATGACATTATTTGTAAGTACGACTCTGTCTGTTTTTGCGGTGCAAGATCATTCGATTCATTCGTGTTATTTTACCCCTGCTAGTACTATATGCTCATTGAGAGATGTCGCGTCGGAAATTGTCGCGATCGGTAACTATTCTTGCAATAATTTCCCTATATTAATAAAATAGCTGTTGTTTTTATAAAATGCAGCAAAAACTACATGCTTTAAAAAATGTTAATTTTCACGAATCGTGAACGTTGTCCAACTCGACATCTACCAATGGAGTTCTGATACTAACAGGGACAGGATAAAAAATAGAAGTTTATCCTGGTTGATAAACTAGCAGCGCATTTACATCTTTCTACACTGCGTACGTATTGTGAACTTTGACTGAGAAGCACGAGATGGCGAAGGCACCTGTTTGGGGCCTAAATGTAAATCTCAATTTATTTGAATTTGATTTCCTATAAGTCCGAGCAGCATTTTATTATATAGGCCCATTGGACGCAAACCCTTGATAAGAATCACATAACGGGGTGCGGTGATTGCTATAGGCACCTAAATCCTGCGTCAAGATGGTCCGCATGGGCAAATTTTAATTTTTAAATAAGATAAACCTCAGTATTGAAATTACTCCTCAATTTTATGGTTTTTCATTATGTCTTATTATTTTTACATCTGAAATTGAAAGCATCATCCTGCCATTGGAGCTGTTATGTTATGTTTATGAAATGAACATTTATATTTAGTTACAAATATAAATGCTTTAAAAGAATAATTGGAAGGTTCCAACACAGAAAATTATTTTCTGTGGTTGTGTAAAATAAATATTAGAACAAATTAATGATTGCATTGAAATTTAGTTTACTTGTTGCATGCCTTATTTCCTGTACAACTGACTTATATTTTATTTCTATACCATACCAGTAACATTTGCTTCAGCTCGATTGATCATTTTCGAAGCCACGATTGATGAAAACTATCTACGAAGTATCAAACAGATTGAAAAGTTTAGCTCTTTTATCTATTGAGAACCAATTTGCACGGACTTTAAACGTACATATAATTGACGAAGATAATCAAAATATTTGCATTAATTTTGTTAAAAGCCTTTCTCTGCGTTTGCAACGATAGAAAGCGTTAACTAGGATAGCGCTTTCCTTTCAAGTACATTGTTCAATAAGATCAATTTAGAACTCTTCGCTGTATAAAAAAATGCCGCAATATGGGCTGTTGGAAACGACTGGGAAAGATCTCTAGGGATTAAATGCCAGTGTTATTTGCTTATCGAAAACATATCGTAGTTTTTTTTGTGCCTCTTTATCGCACCCGCTGACGTGGCTTGAGTGGTGCAAATTGAGATCAAACATTTTATCAGACACTGTTTTGGTGACGGGTATGGTATTTCTTTGGACTCACGGGAATTAGCGGAGTGAAGCGTCCGTACAGGGTCTGCGACAGAGTGAAATATTACGTACGACTTTTTAAGTACCTAGCGGGTTTTCCCGGAATATATGTTAACCAAAGTTGTTTAAAGTAATTGATTCCACTCCTGGGTGCAATAAAAAATGGTTTTTGTTAAGCTGTTGCTCTGCCATAACAACAATTTTTTAAATGGAAAAATTGGAAAGAGCATATATTTTGGAAAGATAGCGTATTAAGAATTATTTGAAAAATGTAAACGTAAACATTAAAATTTCTATTACAACTAAAAGTGGATGGTTAGACAGAAAATATGATATCTGCAAGCTGAATCGAGGTTATAAGCCAAAAGATGGAATTTTTTTTAGTCATAAGTATTCTAGAAAATGTTTTGGAATTAACAGCTTGGGATTTTTCAAATATATGGATTGCATCGTTCCATATACAGTGCTTTCATTTCAAAACTTGCCACTCAGAATAACTCTCCATCTGAAGTAGACACGATTTTGAGCAAAAACACGTCGATTTAGTTTTGAGAGAGGAACTTCAACATCACTGTTGGTTGAATTTTGTCATTCCCAGTCACCCCAACTAATTTCAAATGGCACCAACTGTCTTGTGGCCCATCATTTTAAAAGTCTTAAAACGTTCTATCCGCATACCAAAATGAAATGAAATTGTTTGATCCGTACGTTCAACAATAAATTGTAAACAATGACTGGTTTTTAAAATAATTCAAGGGAAAAAGTTAAAATAAGTGCTCCACATGTTGCTCATTTTGATCGACATACATTTCTATGTACCACTATTGTCCCTCCCTATATACACGCATAAGGGATCTTTTACAATAACAATTGTCCCAAAACCCCCTCTGCGGCAATAGGGTTATTTCATGTTAAAGAAAAACTTAAAAATACCTACAAATTTGGATAGTAGAATATGCAAGAATAATGTATTGGTAAATACCATGTCTTTATTATTTGTTAATTATTTATAAATCAATAAAAAGTATCGTCAATAATTTCAAATTTTATTAACTTCTGACGTCACGGTTTAGAACTAAATCTAGGAAGATTTGTTTTTGTTAAGAGTCTAGAGTCATTTGACACTTTTGACAGTTTGCTTTAGTTTGTGTTAGTTCATCATTTTTTACTATTATGGAGCCTAATTTCGTTAAAGCTAGCAGTGAAAATTTACCTGAAGTGAACTACGTTATGATTCAGGAATTCTTTGCGAAAAATATGGACTATTTCAAAAATGTGAGGTTAGTTTTCTTGAGATATTTCATCTACGCTATACTGCGCATGCGTAAACATTGACGTCACGGCTGTTGGCGGGAACTAATATTTTCAAATTACAAACCGAGTTTAAAAATACGTAGGCGCAAAAAAATGCTTTTTTTCCAAATATACAGTATTTTTAAGTGTTCCTGATTGTAAATTTAACATAAATATAAATTGTGAAATAACCCCATTGCCCTTCATTTACATATACTATGCGATATATTTTACCCATAAACCAAGGGTGGCAGACTTACCTCAGAGTAGTAAACGTAACACAAGCTCTTACAATTCCCTCGACATCCTTCATAAATCATTTCGATGATTTGAACATTATATCATAGCCCCAACGTAATGGCGTTGGATGAAATGTTAATACACTTAAGTATCTAATGGTTCGGTATATTTTAATTAGCCAATCAAGATACAGGGTAAATAAAGTGTCGGATACAAATTGTAAAAATAAAGAAATACAGTGTTTGCCCCTGAATACGCAACTCGAAATTAGTTAAAAAATATGGTGAGAAGAAATTTATTTTTTAACAAATTCAAATTTGTAAAAATATTACGATTAGACAGAAAATGAAATATTCCACACAATACATATAAAACATGCCTCCAATTAATATATTGGAGAATAGCTGCTATAAATTATCAGACAGGTCGACAGACCATCTAAGAGTTGATATTGTGTTAAATAAATATTTTAGGTTCCATGTGAAATAAAGAAAATACATTTTTCCCCACTGCTATTACTGAATTACGCTGTTGGCATAAGGTAAATTATTATACATCTAGAAAATATTTAAATATCTTTAAAAATAAATTCCTAAAATAATTACAGTTTAAAAATTGGCATCACATCAATATCAATCATAATGTCTAATTAAACCAAAGATGAAATAGATCTGGCATAATAATATCATTAAGGAGACATTAGCAATCATTCTAAATCGTCTCGTGTCCTTAGTTTATCTCTGAAAATAAAAGGGGGTAAAGGAATTTTTAATCTGAAGTATATTTTCGGGGTTTTGATCCACTTTTGCGATAGGCTTTAGTTAAAATATAAGTTTACAAATGGTTGTAATTATAATAATAAAAATATAACAATAATAAAACGTTTTTATTAATTTCCATAAAATTGAAGAACAGACGGGAGAAATTTTTTCAAGGCTTAGAAATAATATTTACCTCGCCATCTTATATACAACCTGAGCATCGCATAGATCTTTTTTTGGTTTTTATTAATCAAAATATGCTTATAAACCATCTTGAGTCTTAAATAACACTGCTTTAAAATTATATTTTCGTCAAAAATTACTTCTGCAATTTTTATCGTTTTCACATAAGTTACAATTTTATCATCAATCTTAACAAACACAACTAGTTTTACGTTGGCAAGTTGGTTCTTAGAACTAACTAAACTGCTGGACAATTGAAGCGGACCAAGCGAGTATTTAGGTTAACTCTGAAGTCAAATATTTTACGAAAGGATCAAGATATCGATGCGCGGTTTGCAGAATTTAAAAGATAATTTAATTCTGAACAAGACTGTTTATTTCGATCTTTTTGGTTTCAAACATTTTACTGTCCACAAGGGGTAAAAGAAAAGCATGTTTTTTAACCACAGTTTCGAAGTAATTAAATGAGGGCGGCATCAGAAAATAGTGGGTAGATTAAATGTGTCTTCCAATAATAATTAACCAAGTAATAAATAAATCATATATAATGAGATTAACATACAACAAACAAGCTGTAATCATATCCTCAATTTAAAGAGCTAGTCATTGAACTGGTAGACAAGAGCCAAGTGTAAATAGTAAATAAAACCGGTTCGTTGCCTTTTGAATTTCCAAGACGGAACAAATGAACAATTTTAAATGAGTGCCAACATATAGAATGGGTAGTAGGAATGATACTCTCCTTTGTCTCTTCTACCGTATCGTGTCCCAATCTCAGAGTCTTTTCAAGTGTGATTGTTTCCTGCTGAATTCTATGCTTAGTGCTGTTAATCTAATTCAACATTTTCTCAATACATTGATATACAATCAAACGGTATATTGAATTTAAATAAGTCACTGCAAATTAAAATGTTTTGCTGTCTGCATTGTACACAAAACTTAACGGGATTTGATATTAATTTATTATTACAGTACTAAGTTGTAATTAATAAAATCATGGGTTTAATCCCATCGTTGTCTTGGCGATTATAAGCAATTATTTCTCAATTTGTGCCAACCAATGTTTATGACTTTGTCAGTACCAAATGTTGTCTTGATAGACTTAACATGTAAGGCCTTTATAATTTTACAGAGAGAGTAACTCAAAAACTTTTTAAAATCGAGGGCGCTATGCATCTGGCAGGGTAATTATTTTCCTTAAAGCAGATATAGATTATACGCACATAAATTATATAAATTTTGATTAGCCGTATTCATCTTTTGTTTACGTTAAGTCCCAGAATTTAATAAAGTAAAACGAGCAACTTGTTGTTTCTACTTCATAAGCAAATTTTCCAAACAAAATCTCATAAAAAATGTAAACGAACCCTTGTATGTGAAAAAGCATTTACGAGTTCTTAAAAAGTTCCGTAAGAAAACATTAAAACCGCACAAAGTTTTTATCTGAAATTGAATTATTTCTATATAAACTCGTGGAAAATACACAAACTTAAGATAAATAACTCTACCTTGGGATACATTTTTTAAATTGAATTTTTGACAATTTGCCTATGAAAATGCAAAAGAATTGGAAGGCTTACAGAAATCCTTTATGGAATACAATTTTTTGCTGTATTTCAAATGTGTAAAATATTTTAATATATCGCGCACGAGAATTTCTCATATTATATTAATATTGCAACGTCATGACAATTTGTAGAAAAATATTTCTTGTTCAATAATGCATCAATTAAATATTTGGGGGGCGCATTGATAGTAAATTATACATATATAAATTTACATGTAAATGAAGTTGCTACGACATGTTATAAACGCTTAGGCTTTGTGACAAGTAATTCCCAGGATTTTACTGACACAAAATTACAGGTGCTACTTTTTAATGCATGGGTAATCCTAAGCTGAAGTACACGGTTTAGATATGGTTAACAGGGGTGACTAGTTTCGAAACCATTCAACACGATTTTTTAAATTTACAATTTTAAATTAAATGGCAAGTATCCTCCTATGGAATACATTTGTTTCTAATATTAAATCTATATGACAGTAGAAAAATAGCTTATTAATAATAAACACAGTATAACCGGAAATACACGCTACACCTGAATCACGTTTCGTCAATTAAGTTAACAAATTATCTTAGTATCCACGCTTGACATAATAATTTCTCAGTATTATAACTTTTTCCTGTGTAATCAGGCGCGTTTCATAATCAATCGTAAGCCCAATAACTTGACAAGGGGGATGTTGTTTTCTAAAGGAGTCTTTATAACGGGATATCTATTGACGACAATCTGTTTTAATGAAAACTTTTCATCACTCCTACCTCTTGTATCTATTACAGAAGGTATTACGATAAGAAATAAATCGGAATTAGGGAAGGCGCTCTTGATAAATTTCCCATTTCCTATATAATAACTTTCTTATTGTTATGAGTCAACTGGCAACTGTGTTAGAAAAAAGAATTCTTGGAAAAAATTAAATTGGTAATAATTGCATTTCATCGGGGCGAGAGCTAGACTGTTTAACATTTTACTAGAAATCTAAATTCGAATTTCGTATACAGGGCGATTCAGTGTTAATCTTGAATACTTTGAAAAAAGGTTATTACTATTAGGAAAATATGACATACATGGTGCCCGTTTTTCGACCCGCAGCATGGAGATCTCGCTTATCTTAAGAGATACGAAGGCGGTTAAATTAGAAAAAAGTTGCGCATTTTTATGTCGATCAATAATCTGAAAAGAAATTTGATCTATCGTTTTCAGTTTTGAAGATATTAAAAAAAAATCGCGATTCTCGTTTTATAAACTAATAAAACTACGTATTTTAAACACATACATTCTGAAGGTGCTTTTTCCGAGGAATCTGAATATGCTATTGCATTCGTCATGACGTCTAAGATGGCAGAAAAACAACAGTCAACTTTATTTTTTTTTATGGGCGCCATATTAGATTTTCCCATTTTTAAATACATCTTTTTTTTCTGATTACGGTGATGTACGACTCATGATAGTTTAGTTTTATATTTTGACCAAAATTGAAAATTATTCATTTTTGCATAGGGTGCTTTGGAAACAAATGCATCACTTCTGGTTTAAACAAACTTTTATATGTTTAGCTCCACTTTGAGACTCGGTATTTACAATTTTGCTATTTTCACCAAGAAAATGATATTTTAAAGGTGGACCATTTCAGGATTTGTTTTAGTTTTCTGCTTTGTTCTTTCGATTTGCTTTAATGCAAACAAATTCTCAGCATACCTAATCGCCTGTTTTTTACTTGTAAATAAACATACAATTATTAAATCTATTGAACTTTTTAAATGCATGATAAAAATTGGATAAAAAATTACAAAATTCAAAATATCTAAAAATAAAATATTGAAAATTTTTTTTTAACACCACAAAATTCATTCATTATGGTCACCAGTCAAAAAACGATGTCCCCAAGAAGATGTACATGTTCTTTCGTTCGAATCGTAGTTTTCTGGAATACTGGTATGCCCCGGACATACAAGATGATTCCTAAGTTCTTCTTGAGGATTTCAATTTCAAAAGCAAGAGTTGACATACCGGTGAAGTGATTACTTTAAGATTCACCTGGTTGTTGGAAAAAACATGTTTTGTCTTATTCCATCTTTGTCGACCACCTGACTGGAAACAAATCATAATTTTCAGATTTATTTTCCTTTCTTATTAAAAGTAAATTCACGGGGACCTATTACACCAAATGGGTGCCGTGAGTGCGGGATAATTGGAGAAGATATTCGCTCTGATCTTAAAGACCCAAGTGTAGAAGAAGGGTATAGCTCTGTTGTAATTGGTGGAAGCTATTATCTGGTAACTGACAGTAGCAGTCATGGAGTTTCAAATTCATGTCTAATAGCACAGGTTTGAGACTTCTGTTGAGCATTCTCTATGATAGTAATGGTGGAAAAATCTGAGATTGCCATCATTACATTACAATGAGGTTGCAACGAAGTGTGAGCAGAAACAGATTCATGTATATGTTTTAGTTTAAAACGAAAAACACTGAAGCTTCGTCATCTTACACGGTTATTTTATTAATATCTCTGTATAACCACCAACTTGCTGCATTTGATCAGTTTTAAGAAAAACTCTCTTGCACTCAAATATTTTGTTGGTGTTTGAATCTTGAAAACTATATTGCGTAAAAAATTCTATGGTATATATTTGGTTTGGATCAACTTTTTATTAGATACCCTTTTTCATTCCCTATAAAAATGAGAAAAATAGTTATATACACTACGACACGTGGCAATTTGAAAAATTTGTAAAATCAATCGGATGACTCTTACGGTGGAATCTCAAATGAAACAAAAATGTATTATGGGTTGCCCCAATGAGATTTTGGAATGTAACACTTCACGCCTAAACTGCACGGTTAAAATTATGACAAATTTTCTGTAACGCCTTGTACATATTATATTACGACCCAACAATAACAAACAAAAATCAATTATTGGAAATGGTTGAAGTCAATACAGCTCCCAGCAGGGCTTGAGCAGAGCATTGTGTATTTAATTTTGATTATAAGGTTGTCTCAGGAGACTGATGATACCAATTCTCCTAATGAAAGTATACATATTGAGAATAGTTGAAAAAATCTACCGAATCGGGGGACAAGTATTTCTATACCGACCGAAGAAAATACGTTAAAACATAATTAACAAATCTGATTAAAAGATGAAAAATATGTGATTGTAAAAATTAATCTCCAGACACTAACCTAAAAAGTTAAATACAATAAGAAAAATGAATTATCCTAATTAATTTTACATTTAATTGTATTCTGATGAAATACTGTTAATACACAACGGTGGGTTATTTAAAAAAAAACAGGTTTTTGTAAAAGAATATTTGACTCCTACCAGATTATTGTATGGCTACTAAAAAATAACCTACCCAACATATAGCTAAATCTATTTAGAAATCATATACTATAGAAATGAATATGCTTGTCTTATTGTGTTTATTATTGCAATAAAAACTTCATTCGCGATCTAGTTGGAGTTACGCCACTGGTGCAGATGTCGATTGCAGCTGAGCAAATTATGACATCGGCTATATTTTATTTGCAGAGTTATGAACTGATTGATGAGCAACAGTTCTAGTTGAATGGCACCCAATATACATAGTAATTAAATTCTGAAATTTAATATCTAACTGTATAATATTATGACCTCGATGGTACTAATTATAAATATTCCAACATTATTTGAAATTTTCGATTGGCTTGTAATTTTGCAAGTTTTTAAAATAATCTTCTATTTCATACTTTAAACTTGAAATCACGGAATTAGGTTTTAAATTCGACCAACAATAAAATACGAGAATAGGTACTTGAATCTTTTATTCTATTATCCCAATTGTTCAACTTCCTCAAATTCTTTTAATAGTTCTCATTAATTTCTTCTGTTGTTAGTAATTTCCTTTTGTATTAAAAACTTAAGAAGCATAGTTTCACGTAAATTATCCTGTATAACAGTCTTAAGACCTATCTGCAGTATTCATAAAATCGAATAGGAATTCTTGTTGTCATGGACAATAAACTGTTGACAAACACAAAGCTCTTAACATCGTTTAATGTGCCATTCAATACAAAATAAGTACTCTGCGTCTACAACTGTAATTACTAGAATTCTCTCTCTATAAGTCCGCTTTATGAGGTGTAACTAAAATTTTATTTGATAGTTCCTAATCACAAGGCTCGAGTTGGATGGTGTTAGTTCAACGTCGCGATTGTTCCCACACCATCCGCCAGCTGCTACAAGTGATACAATTTAACCCTCCCCTTTTGCGGAAGGCATACAAATGTCTTTGTAAATTAGATAACATTTGCCAATTTTAGTTAAATTAGCTACGAAGGCGCTAAGTTAATCCAAGCATCAATGCTGTCGTGTGTATCTTGTGCATATTTAATGGGATAAAATTGAACGTTTCGATCTGAAATTGTAAACAACAAAAAAAACTGAAAAGAAAAATGAATTAAAAAAATATATTGATTATTATTATTATTATTAGAATAAATATTTCTTCGAACAATATCAAATGAGACTGAAATGTCGTCATCGATATCAGCTTTAATTTTTTTAATGTTTAGGAAGTCGGTATGAGCTTTAAGTGTTTTCTGTTAATTGTGTCATTCGTTGTTTTTTATATTTTCACCATTTTCCTCTGGGAAAAATTGACTCCAGCGCTGGTAGTGAATCATCTTTCTATTTTTTGCCGTTATCCTTCTTTTAGGTTTAATTTCCTTAATGTTTTTTCTCAAAAAAATTGTTTCTATTTTCCAAAATTTTTGCACTCTGCAATTGTTTTATATGGTATAATTTTGTGGTCTATCTTTGTTTCAGCTTTTAATTTTAAAGCTGGAAGGTTTCTTCAAGAGATTTTAGGTTGATTTCTTTTAAGCAGGTTTCTTTCCCACTCACATATTTTTTAATCCTGTAGTTTTAGTTGTTGCAGTAGATTTTGTAATTGTTTCGATGGCAGGTGCATTTTTATTCACCAAAGAAAGATTGGCATCGATTACAACTTTAATTTTTTTTAATATCTGGTCGGTATTAGTTTTAAGTGTTTTTGTTTCGTTAATTGTTTCATTCTTTGTTTCTTAATTTCAACATCTTCCTCTGGGGAGAAATTGGTTTCAATACTGGTGGTGAATCATCTTTCTCTTTTCTTTGGTAGTTTTTCTATTTTTGCGATGATTCTGTCTTTGAATTTTTTAGGCTCTTTTGGTTTTCTCACCTTCCTTACATAATTTGGTATATCATTATCATAAATATCAATTACATCATTTGACACCGAAAGATTGTTATTGATTTCTACTTTAATATAAAATTAGTACATAATTAGATATTAGTTTTAAGTGCCTTTCTTTGTTAGTAGGTTCTTTGGGTGTTTTTCTTATTTTCAACATTTTCTTTTATGGGGAAAATTGGTTCCAGCACTGGTGGTTAATCATCTTTCTCTTCTTATTGCTATTTAATTTTTTATTCTAAATTTGGTTTTTTAGGTTCTCTTGGTTTACTCCTTTGGTATACCATAATTTGAAATAATAGTTGCACCATTTGAGACTGAAAGATTGCCATCGAATTCAAATTTTCTTAATATCTTTTTTTTTCTATTTTTGAATTTTTAGGCGCTTTTGGTTTTCTCCCCTTCCTTAGATAATTTCGCATATCATTAATATAAATATCAGTTACCATTTTCCTCTATGGAGAAAAGTGGTCCCAGCACTGGTGGTGAACCGTCTTCCCTGTTTTTAGTCCTTTTTTGTGTTTATCTTTTATTCTTTAGGCGCTGTTGGTTTTCTCATCTGCTGGGGTAAATTCATTATTTGAAATATTAGTTACTTGAAACTGAAATATTGCTATCGATGTCAACTTTAAATTTCCTCTCCCCAAGAGGAAAATTGGTTCCAGTACTTCGTGATGAATCATTTTTCTCTTTTTTTGCCGTCTCTCTGTTTTTTAGTTTAATTTACTAAACGCCATTTTTAATTTTTTTTTCTAAATATTTCTAATATTCTCAAAAGTGCATTTTGTAATTTAGTTTTTGCTAGATTTTGGTTTAAGTTTGCGTTCTTTTTTGTTTTAGTTTTTAATTTTCTAGCTATGGAGGGATTCTACAAGAGTTTTAAGATGAATTTATTTAACCAATTCCTTTCCCCCCACTGACGTATTTTTTTAATCCTGCAGTTGTTACTTTGGTAAATTTGGTACCTATACCATTATCATCCATTTCCACTTTAAATTTTTTAATAATATCTAGTACCCACTTATGTTGGTATTAGTTTTTATGTGTTTTTTCCATTAATAGTTTTTTAGTTTCCATATTTTCCTCTATGGGAAAATTGGTTTCAACAGTAGTAATGAATCATCTTTCTCTTTTTTATGGATGATTTTCTTTTTTGGGGTTTAATTTCCTTCACGCCATATTCAAATTTGTTTATTGGTTGATTTTGCTGTCTTTATACATTAAAAAAACAATATTAGTCAAATCTTTTTTATTATTCGAAATAGAATCGAGTGAGCTAGTTGCCAGGTACAATTTAATTTCAGTTTTCAAATGGCTACACTAGATATGATCGAAAAAATTATCTCAAATTTCAGATCTAATGCTTGTGGAAATGACTGTATGTCTCTACAGATGCTAAAATTATGTGGTCCCGTGATATCAATATATATCACGCATATTGTCAATTGTTGTCTTGAGAAAGGCTATTTTCCAGAAAAATGGAAAACAGCTGTAATAACGCCTATACCCAAAGCAAGTATTCTCTTAAGTTACAATGATTTACGTCCGATTAGTTTGTTGCCAGTTTTTAGCAAGATATTAGAGAAAGTTGTTCAATTTCAGCTGACAGAATATTTTAATGCACATGAGTTATTTCCAACAAATCAGTCTGGTTTCAGATCTGGACATAGTACTACAACCTCATTATTAAATATATCGGATAATATAATTGGAGACCTTGATAAGGGACAGGCAGTAGCGTTGGTCTTGTTGGACTTTTCGAAGGCCTTCGATACTGTAGATCACGAGTTAATGTTAGCTAAATTACAGTATTTTGGTTTAGATGATATGTCTGTGTCGTTTTTTCGATCATATCTGGAAAATCGTTATCAGTTAGTCCGTACGAATGTCGGTCTTTCTTCCTCTGAGAGAGTTTTATCTGGCGTGCCTCAAGGCTCAATCTTAGGCCCTCTACTATTCCTAGCGTATACTATCGACATCTATAATGTAGTCAAGTTTTCTGAAATTCAGTCATATGCAGATGATACACAATTAAAACATACTTTTGAGCCACAAAATTTTGAGATAGCTTCTATACTCGGGCCAAAAAGAGTAGTCAGTAGAGCCAGGGGCGTACGGATTTACGAATTTCATAAATTCCATAATTCGAACAAATGAAAGCGGATTGTATTAATTATGCATGAATATGAGTTACCATGTCTTAAATTTTAAATAATATGCTTACATCTGGCAACATTATCTCCACGAATTAGGTATAGCAACGCAGTTGAACAATGCACATCCTTTGCGTTGCAGCATATGTGACGCCACTGCATACGCTATCTAAGCCCTCTCGACGACCTTTCCAATAGCCGAACAAATTATTGGGTATAAGGGCGGCACGTTCAAGCATTTACTGTATTTGGTTGACTATACCAATTAAACATAATGACCTAGTTGTGGTTTTCATCTCTGGTAGGCGGAGAAAACTGGATATATTTCTCTGAATTATATGGGATTATATGGTAAAACGTGCTGCCGCTTCTGTATTCCATAACAGCTAAATCCTTTGAAGAATTGCCGGTGAGTTTTTGCTCTACTGACTACTCTTTTTGGCCCGAGTATAGATGTATAAATGAGGATCTTGATGCAATTTACTTAAACGCTAAAAATCATAAATTAATGTTAAATTCAAAAAAAACCGTATCTATTATTTTTTGTTCAAAACATTATTATGACTATTTAAAAAGTAATTTGCATATAGTCTTAAATAATGAGTGATTATCGTTTGTGAATGAGGCAAAAAATTTGGGTATAACTTTTGATTATAGTTTGAGATTCGACAAACATGTTGGGAATTTATTGCGGAAATCATATTTACGTCTAAAAGTATTATATGCGAATAAACATATACTTAATTATAAAGTTAGAAAAAAGCTGTGTGAAAATATAGTGCTTCCACTTTTTTACTACGGAGATATTATGTATTATTCCTGTCTGGATGCAGCAACAAAAATGCGTATCCAGAGAGTACAAAACACCTGTTGTCGGTTTATTTATAATTTGAGGAAATATGATCATATCACAGCTAAATTTCGCGACCTTAAAAATGGTTAAATATAGAAAATACCCACAAATATCATCTGTTGAATCTTGTTCGTCGCCTGCTTCTAACCTCCATTCCTTATTACCTCAGGAGTAAGTTGATATCTAGAGATGTGATTCACAATCGTGCTATTAGATTTGGTGAAACATTAACGATGCCACAACATAAGTCAGCACTATATCAACGATCTTTTACATACAATGCGGTCCATTTATATAACAATGTTGATAATCAATACAAATCCGCTTCGTTAAAACTTTTCAAAACTAAAGTCAGGTTGCAACTTTTGGAAAACCAATAATAATTTTCTGTGAGCTACATTGCTGCACATTAATGTCAGTAGCTAGCATTGCTTGCTGTATTTATCTAGTTTTGTATTTGTATGTATTACACTTCTCTTTGTTTTATAGTATTTCAAATATTGTCATATCTTGTACTTATATAAATATGTATATATAACAATTTCTTTTTGAGTTTAAACTAATTGCTAATATGGAATTTATTGCTATTGTTGTTATTATTTTTATTTATTTTTTCTCAAATCCTTAGGGTAGGGGTTAAGTGTAAGAGTGTAGTCAATAGACTGCAAACTTCGCCCTTTAATGAGTGCAAATAACTTTTACTTCATTAATAAGACGTTTTATTATTATTATTATTATTATTAATTTAGGGAGAACCTGTTTAATAATATTTTGTATCGCAACTGTTTCATTTCACATCTTTTCTGTATATTAAAGGCATTAAAGCAAATTTATGCTGATAACTTCTTGAATTTTTAAGTCCTGACCTCTAGTTTCGGCCATTTTAGGTCGTAATAATTTATATGATACTCGAAGCGAGAGCGCCTCTGTTTATTACTGTCATATTTGAAGCAAAGACTCGGCTTCCCACATTATTATGGAAACCCTCGTCGTATGATATTGTCGTTGAACACCGAATCCCGTGGCTTACAATGGATTCTGCGATATACCAGACCTCGTACATAATTTAGCGAAGTACCACAGTAGAACTTGGGCATCCTCGCTGATTGAGGTATAGCTTAATTTTTAATCGACTGAAACGTTTGTCGGCGCCGGAGTTTATTGTGGTGAAGAATGTAATGCTTTCTAAATTGCGAAGTTGCCAAATCTTTATCACGATCTTGGAGAGTATTTTATTAGAAACGGTGAATTTATCCCAGAAACACAGAACCGTTTCTGGAGTATTGGCCTCCTTCGTTCACCGAAACTGTCGCATGTCGTTCTGAACAGGGTATAAGAAACATTTTTGTAAAAAGTCGTGAAAAGAAACAATTTGATATACTTCTTGATCTTACCGAGAGATTTCATGTCTGTTGGTCTGTCAGTTATATACAGGGTGTTAGAAAAGTATGGGAACGGTGAAGAATCTCGAACACTTTGCATCAAATCGAAAAATAAAAAAATACGTGTCAAAAATTTTTCAAAAAACTATCTACTGATACCAAAAATGACCTCCCCACCCACCACCCAGGGGGGCAACTTTAAAATTTCAAATGGAAACCCCTATTTTTTATTGCGGAATCGGATTCCACGGCAAAAAATACGTCATACGTATTTTTTGCCCCCCGCCCCACCCACTGGGTGGTGGGTCATTTTTGGTATCATTAGATAGTTTTTTGAAAAATTTTTGACACGTATTTTTTTATTTTTCGATTTGATGCAAAGTGTTCGAGATTCTTCACCGTTCCCATACTTTTCTAACACCGTATTCATGATAACGGTAAGTTAATAGCAGTGCCACTGTGATCAATAAATATGACCTTTTGGCGTTCATCAATTTACCTCACCACTCATATAATACCCAACACATTATTTTGTAAGTACAGAAATTCAAAAATTCAAAAATATATGGAAGATAATAATGATTCACTCACTTAGAAAATTCTAGATTTAAAACAAGAATTTTCCAAGCAAATTAAAGATCAAGAGAAAGAAAATAACTTTCTTAGAAAGAAAATGTACAAGAACCTAAGAGAGGAAAATATAATTTAAAGGGAGAACAAGAAGCAGAAAACAACTTAGAAAATACAGCTAAAGTGTTGCAAAGATACTAATTTTTCTTGCAGTGAAAGCCCTACTTTGGGCGCATATATTCCCTCAGGAATGCAAGTATATAAGTAAGTTGCGTTAAATTATCATATTTTGAGTTCCCTTTGTGTCGGTTCATTTACGAATTACCCATATAATAATTTCAGACTTGACTTTTATTAACTAATATTATAAATTTTATATAGTAAGGAATAATTATGTTAAAAATTTCAAAGATAAAATTATGAAAACTCTCTAATAAACCCAATTAAATGATACATTAATTCCAAACAATATCAACTTTCTCTCTCTTTCAAAATAATATTAGAATTATAATTAAACATTTTGATGAATTGCAGAGAGTTTTAGCAAATATTAGTTTGTATAATACTAACAGAGAGAATAAGTTCAATAAAGTTTTATTTCGTATATCTACTGGTTACAAGGTTATTTACACAGAGAATGTAAACCAGAATAATAGAGTGGTTATATGTATTAAAGTTTATTTTAAAATCTACCAATTTTAAAAGTTACAGTACAACAAAAAGCAGATTCAAAACTGTCTTTGTCTATAGACTCCCTCCCCCACCCCGCATCAACTTGTCTAAATTATTTTATGCACAGTTTAGGATACCTGTTAACAAGCAATAAATGTAAATATGATTTAGACGTAATATTAGGTGACATAAATATACATAGACATATTGGATGTAAATTCACAGATATTCCAAGAATATATGAGTACATTTACGAACAAGATTATACAGGGTGGGGCAATAGTGAGTCGGACCTGGATATCTCGAGTTCTACGATAGCTAGAACTTTTTTAAAAAATTGCAAGTAACTGGAAATTATTTTTGAACATACAGGGCGAGCCAAGACGAAATTACAGGACCAAGTGCCTTTTTTGTTAATGGAATGCTATGTATATCAGTACATTTTTTGAAGCCTCTTTCTAGGCTCTATTCATTCCCATATTAGTATTGAATATCTCCCAACCACTTGGATGTAATGAATTTTTTTGTTAAAATAATGCAATCTGCAGATGGATATTAAAAAAATCACCACAGTCACAATTATGGGTTTTAAGAAAAACTTATGTGAATACCAGTTACGAGATATCTAATTAATGTTTTTGAATCATTTTCATATCCTAAAACTGTACAGGGCGGCCAAAAATAATTTTCAATTAAGAAAAATTTAAATTGAATTTTCTCAATTTTTTCAAATGGAGCATCCTGTATATTTTTCAACGATGTGATGTAGAAATGAAAAACGAACATTTTTTGTAAGTGCTTCCCTATGGCTAATTGCAACCAATTTCGTTTTATTGAGCAATAATTACAAAATTCAAAAATAAACTTAAAAAAGAGGTTTCTTCAAATAACTCAGTAGAAAAAATGATAATAAATGTTCCACTTGTTGCCCATTTTCATTGACATACATCTCTATGCGCTTTTGAAATGAAGTTCCCACTGTTCCCAAAACTGCCGGTGTGATAGATGTAAAGGCAGTTATTATTCTTTCCTTCATATTTTGTACTGTTGTTGGTGTGTCTCTATAAACAATTTCCTTCACGTATTCCCATAAAAATAAATCCATTTTTTTAAGATCTGGGGATCTAGCAGGCCATTTAGTGGGTCCATTTCTTCTAATCCATTGATGAGGGTAGGTATTATTTAAGTGGTCTCTAACTGCATTTAAATAATGTGGTGGAGCACCATCTTGCTGAAACCACATCCTATTTCGAATTCTTTCAGGGAGATTTACCAATAATTGTGGCAGATAGTTTTCCAAAAAATGAAGATAAATAGCTCCAGTCAATGTACCATCAAAGAAATGGGGCCCTATTACATGTTCTCCAATAATTCCTCCCCAAACGTTTATAGACCATCTGTGTTGGTTATCAACTTGCATAAAAAAGTGAGGATGTTCCGAAGCATAATAATGGAAATTGTGCCTATTAACAAATCCATTTTTATGAAAAGTTGCACTATTGCCCCACCATGTATATCAGCAATAAATGTGCAATGAAACAGAATAGTTTTAAAATAAATTATATCTTTATTAATTTTAAAATAAATAAGTTTAGTTAAATCAATAGTATATTAAAATCATCACTTTCTATAAATAATAGTCATGCAACTGACAACACTAAAAAAATTTAAAAATAAATGAAAACTGGTTGCCGCTGTATACTGCAAGAAACTAAACGGACTCCCTCTGTTTAATCAACTCCATAAATGAAACATGTTTAAAAAGGTAAAACAAAATCCCGAAAATTACATATTGATTTATGAAGAACTATTACCTCACACACGTTATAAATTGCAGTTCGATAATTGATTGAAAAAAACATAATATGATTATTAACCGGTATTTAAGTGCGAATCTGACAGACAATATTAAAATAACTAACGATAAATTTCCTCAACCAAGAATGCCAAATTACTTGTATGTAGAAAAAATATCCCCAAGTAACGAAGCTGAAGCGAGAAAATCATATTAATATTAAAATTAAAAAAAGCTCCAGGCAGTGACGAAATACCTATGAGCTGAAATGTTAAAAGAATGTGCGGGGTTTATTGCGAGACCCCCTACTTATTTAATTAACAAAATTTTTCAAGGAGGTGTTTCTCCTAAATGTTAAAACTAACTGCACCAATATACAAAGAACAACTTTAGTTAAATATTAATTTCCAGTATTGCAAACATTTTTAAAAACAATAAACAATATTAATAAACTTTATTTGGAAAAATGCAATGCATTTTAGACTTAGAAAGTCTGAGTCAACACAGTACGCAATGAGTTTGAACTGGTACGATACAGCTGGGGCCAGTCTTGTTTTCTTTTTATATAAATGATTTATTCGAGTTACTAACTAAAGGTTAGACTGTAAGTTTAGGAATAAATTGTCAGATTCTTGTAAATTATTAACTATGAATTATGATAAAACACATTAGTTACCTTTCTCAAATAAATCTAAAGTTCTACCAGAGTATAATGGTCATCATTAACAGAGAATTACTATCGAGATAAAATCCGGTGAAACTATAAAGTAGGTGCCTGAGTATTTTCTTCGATCGTCACCTAAAATAGGATACTTATATTAAAGAATGTAATAAAAAAACTGAAAAAGTTGGAAAAAAATTGTAACGGGCTAAATTTTTGTATCCACATTAGTATTAGGGTTCTTAATAATGTGCGAGAGTTCCTTATCGATTTGACCGCTATAGGTTGCGAAAACAGTATTTTGCAAATATTTTGAAAACGGTGATTCATGTGAATCATAATACATACATTTCTAAAGGGTACGTGGCTGGAAATTCGATAAAATCCGAAAAAATCGCCTCTTTTAGAAAAACCATAACTTTCTTAGGAAGCAAAATCAAGGAAAACGATTAGACCTTGCAATTTTCTAAATTTCATTTAGTTTTCAGAAAAAAATGCCCCATCCGTTCATCTCGAAGAAGTCGCGAGTTATTAAGCTCGGAAGGGGGACGTGTTTTAGAAAATTAAAAAAATTGCGAAAACACGAAAACTGGAAACCCATTTTTAGAAACGAAAAAAATACTTTCATTCTACGCCAACTTTGTTTCCCAAGTTTTATTATTTATCACTATAGAATCAAAGAGAACAATAAACTGGTCGATCCTGTTCATGAAACTAGATCAAGAAATAATACTGTTGTGCCATCCATAATAAAAACGTGAAATACATTTCAACCACAAGAGTAATGACTACAACAGCCCCCCTAGGGTTGTAAATGGTGTAAATAGATGCTTTTTCGATGTTTCTCCCCTGGGATCGATTTACTTAATATTCTTTTAACCCTTGAATCCCCCATCCTTCGTTTGGTGGTAATATGTGGCCTCTGTAAGCCAAGGTGTCGGCAGAATCAGATAAGTAATAAATTTATACATATTATAACGTGGTATAAGTCGTAGGTACCTACATAAAGAAAAACACTAATAGGTTTCGTGCAATATTTAAAATTACATTTATTATTATGTTTATACATCGAACCTAATTATTCATAATAAAATAAGCGCACTAAAGCCCACAATTAATTTCAGCTTTTCTGTTTCCTTACCTGTGCAATATATACTTCTTCATTGGTGAAAAGTTACTATTATTATTATATATTAATAAATTTGGGTGCAAACAAAATGATAGATAATTACAAAATTAATCATCGAACCATGATAATAATGTAAATAAAAGTGAATATCTCGGTGGATTGAGTTTCCTCTTAACCACAGCACAGGCATTGAATATTTTCTAATTTATATGAATGTTATTGATAAAGGAGATGAATAAAAAAATACGTAATACTCCTTAAATACCATTATTATATTTATAGAACCCTGACAAATTCAGTTCCATCACATTTCTAAATGAAATTACGCCTATCCCGTGTTTTCATCTTTCAGTAATTTTAACCTTTTGTTGTCTCAAAATTCCCCTTTGCTTCAGGAACAATTTGAATTGCCTTTGTAAAAACAAACTAAACTGTATAACATCTCTTATTAAACTGAATGTCGCCTCTCATTATAATTCGTCAAAATTACGCATTAATATCCTTGTCGGAGTTAGCTTCTGTATTTCATGAGGTTTATTTAGAACGTAAAATAATCCTATAATTAAAAATATTGTAATAATTTTAGATGTAAGAGAGTAAATGATAATAAAGGGTGAAAAAACACGGCCCTTCCTTTATATATTTATAAATATTGTAACGTAATAGGTGCGAATTGATATTTATTTTAAATTTTGTAAATACTTATTATTGGAATAAACGACCGTGTGTACTTAGGGGCGAACGACTTACTGATGGGTTTGTTGTAAACCCCTAATTTTCCTTTTTAGGGCGTTCCAGGGATCTTCTAGTAGAGGAAAGTTACCTTACTCAATATTCTGTTAATTTTGATTCAATAAAGATTTATTTAATTCAAATTGAGTTCATTGACTTTACTGTTGTTTGTTTTCAAATGTAATTATAACTACCTGAACGGTTAAAACAGCGATCACGTACACTTGTGCTCTTTGGAACACGGATGTCGCCTTTGTCAGTGAAATAATGCTTTGGACAAGGTAGTGATGCATGAAACTTGAATTTAAACTGATCAAACATAGAGGTTTCTCAACTTAACGGCATTTATTCAGTGAATTATCGACAAAGACAAATTATATTGATTAATAAATTAACTAAGAACCTGCGATAACTTAAGACCGCATTTAATCTATTTCACAAATAGTGTTATCCTTTTAATTAAACATAAAATTCCAATATTTTTAGTTATTTTCATAAACATGAGTTTCTAAAATTTAATATATTCCGTGCTTTGTGACGGTATTCGCACCGGTTTGAATTTATCAGTTCAGTGACATTGACACTAAAATGGCTGCTGGAAGTGGATTGCTCTAGAGTGTCCAATTATTCTACATGGAAACACGATAGCTGTGGATACTCATTCGAAATTACAAACTAGGTGGGTACCTGATATTTTCATCGTCTATTTTAAAAAAACCTGGGAATATCGGCAAATTATTTCGTCAATATAAATGGTATGGACATACCTCGGCTTTTAAATTGTTTTATATCTTCTCCACGATTTTCTTTAAATTTTTATTCGTTTTTTAGGAGCGACGTGGACATGGGAACACTTCTTCTTCTACTTTGATATGCTCTCTGTGGCCGATATCTAGCGACCTGATTCGTCATCTTTAATACTCCAACTGTAATAATGAAAATTAAGGTGTAATAAAGTACGACGTATCAAAAGTGACGTATTTAGGGTGGTTTCTTTTGAAATAAAAGCACTACGGATACCAAACTTTCCGATTAATTAAATTCAAGGAATATTTGCAGCTCCTTATTCCAATACAGGCATTTATTCACATAACTCAATTATTAGCCCAAGGCAACATAAATACGCTACATCCTTTCGTATATTCCTTACTTAGTATAAGTTCTCTGATTTGAATTTATCTGGATTTAAATCTCTACGCCTAAAGATTTTACGGTACAACGCTCTAAGGGTCGCTTTACTGCGAGATATAATAATAGAGACAGAAACCCCATGTTTTAATTAAATGGAGCTGTATTAATCTAATAAATTTTACACATCTAGGAGTTTTGACAACAACAAGCGTTCAACAGTTTTAATATTGTTAAATTAAATATTCAGAATATGAAAGGATTTTAAAATTGTGATCTAATGAAAGTTCTTTTAATATACAAGGTGTAAGATTTGTACAAGCTGCCAATCAATATCATCATTAAAGGAAAAGGAAGTGATGTTTTCAAAGCAATGGGAACAACGACTGATAAATAATAAACGTTTAATTTCTCTTCAATTCAATGAACTTGTTCTTTGTTGCGAGTTAATAATGAGAGGTAACTAAAATAGTAATATTTTCACTCCACTAAACTTCATTACACTTGACAAATTTATTATAATTCACTTGGAGTATAAAATACCTCTTGTCTTAGTACGTAACAAATAATAAACACAATTTCTTAAACGACTTTGGCATTTTAATTAGAAAAAAAAATGTATAATTTAATGTGGCAATACATTTTTCTATTATACAGGGTTGCTTTCGTTGAAGTTGTGGAATTACATTGAAATTTACGCGATGACAGGGCGAATATTCGTTAAAAGGACTAGCCATGTAGTATTATACAGAGTTAAGCTAAGTGGCGCATGGTCACGTTATTTCCCAAAACATGACTTTTACAAAAATTAGTTTTACAAAAGTTTTAATGAATTAAGAGAAAGACGCACGTTGTTCCAAAATATAAGGTCTTTAGATAGGTGTATGCAGAAGTGAAATATCATAATGAAAACGTACAGATAATGTGGCCTTAAATACCTTAACAGGAGTGTCATTGTGATTACCACTAAAGGACGCTTGTGGTTAAGAACTCAGCAAATCGCCCATTGATGTCGATACATTCAAGAAAACATCCAAGAGATACAAATTGTGTTAAAAAGCCGTTAAGTATTGCATATCGGCCCAGATGTTTACAATAATTAGTCAATTCGTTTTTAGGCATGGTTTATATGAACAAAAATACATCTAAAATTGTACCAGAGTGACGAGAAATGGACGAGTCATTTTTACTTAAGGCAGTATTTACTGAATAAAACACAATACAACGTATATCATCTAGTCTTGGACCTACGGTGAAGTTCAAGGTCCTCTTTCCCCCAAGCTTCCCAACTGGTTCGTCGATGGAACTCATTTTTGAAGAAAGCAATCAGAAGAAGCGTCCCCATGTGTCCCCGTCGCTCCTAAAAAAGGAATAACAATTTAAAGAAAATTGTGGAGAATATATAAAACAACAATTCAAAATCAGACCGTTCATACCATTTATTCAAATAGACGATGAAAATATCAGGTACCCACCTAGTTTGTAATTTCGAATGATTATCCACAGTTAACTTGTTTCCAAGTAGCATAATCTAGAACAATCCACTTCCAGCAGCCATTTTTGTTTCAATGTCACTGAACTGATAAATTCAAACCTGTGCGAATACTGTTACAAATCACGGAATATACTAAATTTTAGAAACTCATGTTTATAAAAATGATTAAAAATATTGGACTTTTATGTTTAATTAGAAGGATAACACCATGTAGTCTTAGTTTATTTATTAATCAATTTAATTTGTCGATAATTCATTGTATAAATGGTGTTAAGTTGAGAGACCTCTATGTTTGAACAGTTCAGTGGCGTGCCCAGAAATTACTGAGTCTTGCATTTTTTTCAACAGATTTTTCTTAGTAAAACGTAAGTTTTTTCTTCGGTTCTTTGTCTTTGAAACCCCATTTTTCAGGTGTCTTGGGGAGGATTTTGACCCCCACAACCCCCATGGGCACGCAACTGACTCAGTTAAAATTCAAGTTTTATGCATCACTACCTTGTCCAAAGCATTATTTCATTGACAAAGGCGACATTTGTGCTCTAAAGACCACAGGTGTACATGATCGCTGTTTTAACCGTTCAGGTAGTTATAATTACAGGCCGCTGCATATTTGGCACGACCTATATTTGAAAACAAACAACAGTAAAGTCAATGAACTCAATTTGAATTAAAAAAATCTTTATTGAATCAAATTAACAGAATATTGAATAAGGTAACTTTCTTCTACTAGAAGATCTCTGGAACGCCCTAATTCGTATACTGTAAATGTAATGTGGGTGGATAATTAAATGCAATGAGTAACACAAATAAAAGAAATTTGATTCTAAAATAACTTAAATTATAATATATCCTAAATTAAATAATAGTAATAAATATATACAAAATTACATTAAAATTCCAATAATAAGTATTTTCAAAATTTAAAATAAATCTCTATTTGCCCCTATTACACCAAATAACTAAAATATATTGTATCATCAAAATCCACTATGCATTTACCGAGAATGAAATAAAATTTATGAAAAATGCGACTGGAGTTCTTCAATAATTATACGTAAATTTTTAATTGTTTATTCAGTTTATTCCTAAAACCCTACAACTAATCCGTGCCTTACAGGTACTTTATTAAAAACTAGTTAATTTTCGAAATTCCTTCAACAACTTAGTTTTTCCAAACTTAAAAGATTAACACTAAAAACTTTAATAACTTATCCGTACTTTCGCCGAGCATGTTTTATTCAGTTTGGTAATTTCCTGTTTAACGTCCTCGCATTATCCAAGGCTACTCAAATACGAGCTGAATAAATTATGCCCTAGATCTAAGTATAAAATTTAATAAAAGGCCGGTACAGCATTTCCCTATAGATGTTAGTCCCTCGCCTTAAACTGATCTATGCACCTAGAAAATCACATCAAATCACACTGAGTGAATAAAATCTAAAATAAGAAGAATGCTTTATGCTATCAGGCACGAACGATATCCATGCTAAGAATTTTACATCTATTATTCATGATTCATTGGTGTAGATCGCATTTTTATTTAGAGTCGAGGAAGATGCAGGTCTTTTGTTTGCTTTGAAGTTTATGGAAAGTATAAGCACGTAGTAATAAACGTCTGATATTAAAATGCATAGTATAATTAAAGTAGTAGAATTAAATTTAGTGGTAATAGTGGTGACAGTAGGATAGATTTTCTCTCATTTAAAACATAAGAATCTTTATTCAGAAATAATTTGTTGGAAACAATATTGCACTTATAAGAGCTATCCTAAAAGTTGACACGTTACAAGCATTTCATGAATATGGGGATTCATATAATAAATAAAAATATGATAATTAATGTCATTAAGTTTATTATTAAAATTTTAAACAACAAAAAGGTGATTACATTACACAACTTAAAAAATAAATAAACAATGCAATAACTACTACTTTAATAGGTGTTTAATGTGTTCATTCGAACTTACTAGTTCAATCCTATACTACTACTTTAGATTTCCTCATACTAATTTTGAGAAACATGTATTAATCATCCTTAAGTGATCACTTTATACTATAGCATAACCATTTTTCCTATCGATCTTAAAAGATTCACCGACACTGACCATGGTAAATAAAGGATTTGGGTGTCTAAATATGTTGAATATAATACGCTTCAAATAAACAAAATTTACCGATGTCAATATTCTAGGCAGTTAAATCATATTTTGCATGACTGCTAGGAAATTTTATCTGACCGATAAATCATAAATGCAGTGTGTACTCGAGTTCAAATTTACTGTGAAGTAAGACGGTGAAAATCAAATTTAGTGAGATCATCTGCCAGAGGTAATGTACAGAATGATTCAAAACAGGCATAAACTGAAAATACAGTGTGAGGACCTCGGAATTATGGTCGTTTGAAATGCCATTAAAAATATATATCTATTACAAGTAATATCTAATTATCCAATACCTATTATCCATTTTTCCTAAAACTATTTTTTGCTTTTCATAGCTAGTGAAATATTATGGGTATTAAAACCTAAATAAATTAATCTCCTAATTTATTGGAAAACAATATAAATTTAGTACTGATGCAAGAATTTTAAGTTCACTGCAGTGGACATACCGGGTGACCACGAGATGAGGTTACACTCTGTAACTTATTTGTTATTAAACCGATTAATTTTAAATTTATAGGTGAGGCATAACATCTAAATGCGCAACTTTTGATACTTGGTAGCCTTATTTTTTACTTTCGATTTAGCCGGAAGTGATGTCAACTTTCTTATTTTAATAACAACTCTACCTGTTTTTGTAATGTATCTTATTCGTTATAAAATTTACAATACAATGATATGTCACACAATGACATTTCATTTCAAAATGGCCGAAAAATTAAATTTTTTCAAAAATATTTAAATGTCAATTAAAAGATATTAAAAATTAATTTTTTTCCAAAGTTGGCCGTGAAATCAATAGAGTAATGAATTTGACATGTTTAATTTTTAATTTGCATCAAAATTTCGTTTTGGCGGCAAGATATTAGAAAAATAAAATAAATATTAGGAGAAATTTTTATTTAATTTTTATATTTTGTGAATAATTCGGTACGTTAATGGCATTAAATCAAAGAGAAGAAACAAGGAATTGCAAAATTTAAAAAAAAGTCAGGTAGGTGTATTTAAAAAAAATAGTTTTGAGTATTTAAAAATTGCAGAAAAATATTTATCTTATTTTCCTAATATCTTTCTGCCAAAACGAAATTTTTGTACAAATTAAAAATTAAACATGTCAAATTCATTACTCTTTTCATTTCACGGCCAACTTTGGAAAAAAATTATTTTTCAATATCTTTTAATTGACATTTTAATATTTTTGAAAAAATTTATTTTTTCGGCCATTTTGAAATGAAATATAATTGTGTGACATATCATTGTATTGTAAATTTTATAACGAATAAGATACATTACAAAAATAGGTAGAGTTGTATTTAAAATAAGAAAGTTAATATCACTTCCGGCTAAATCGGAAGTAAGAAATAAAGCTACCAAGTGTCAAAAGTTGCGCATTTAGATGTTATACCTCACCTGTAAATTTAAAATTAATCGGTTTAATAACAAAGAAGTTATAGAGTGTAACCTCATCTCGTGGTCACCCGGTATATCAGTAAAATGTTCTTTATAACAAGGCTTGAGTGGACGATCAAATTCTTTAAACCATACCTGTCACCAGTGGTATTCATAGGTTTAGGATGCTTACAAGAAAAGGTTTGATAACCCTTTCTATCGTCGTAAAGAAATACAGATTAGCAATGAATAAAATATGAGCTTTGAAGCTCATATACGAGTAGGTAAAGTTGTCCCAAAAACTAGACGGGCTTTATGACCCTGCTGAATTAAGGTGGGTAAAAATTGGGAACACAACTAAGAATTATATTTTAATAAATACTTATGATGCCATTAATAAACTGAGACTTATTGGTGTGGAGCTATGTGAAAACAGCAGCCGAATATACCAGAACGGAATATACTCCACTACACAATTACGGGACAAATTTTAAAGACGCGTTAATTCAATCTACTAGAAAGGACGAGTTGCTTATTTCACCGGTTGATCCACCAGATGTGTTTTATCTCGTTCTAACCTCGGAGATAGAACGAGATAAAACACATCTGACGGATCCACCGGTGAATAAAGCAACTCGCCCATACTGTAAAAGTTTATAAAATCAATAATCAAAAGACGGTATAAGTATATGCCATTCACACTTTGGAAAAACTGAATTCTGTTGGTATGAATGATAGTTTTAATTACTGAGGTTATGTTGAAAAGTCATAACCACAAATTCAAATTAGTTCTACATAGTTGCCAGAGTGAGACCCTAAAGAAAGCACAGCAATGTTATCAATAAAAAATTGAGCAATTCAGCCAAAAGTAAATGACAGTGACAATCAATTAAATCTGACACTTCAATATTTTGTCAATGGTAGGTAAACCTGAGTCAACTTAACAAAAACATATCATAGCCTACTCTAATGTAAATAAAATGTGAATGGCATATATTCACATTCATCCCAATAAAGTAAAAGTGAAAAAAGTTTGAAGTTGTATCTCTTATCGATTTGTTGGAACGCGATCCTTTGCAAACATTTACCACCTTATATAGTGAAAAATTAAAATTCTCCTAAACGGCATCGGTTAGAAATCAACTAAATGACAAAAAAAATTTGGTGTTTAAACTTTTTTGAACCGTATCCATTTGAAAAATCTACTTTGTTGCATAAAAGTGCATAAACGTGGACTATTTAATTTATCTTGGTTAGAGTACATCACTGAGCAAGCCAAGTTTCCCAAGATTAGTATCCTTTAAAATGCTGCAAGTTTTAATAAAATTCGTCCTGTTTTGTAAGTAAATCTTCCTAGGATTTTGGGATAGACATTTTATATTAACGTATTTTCATTTATTTGTTTAATTTTTATTAGCGTAGAAATACATGACAATATATGTCGTCAGCAACAGCAAATTTAATATATGTACATTTAATATAAATAACAAGTTTCCTAATATACTCTATGAACATGAATAAAAACCACAACATTCCATCTCCTACAGCAGAGCGTGGCAGTTCACGCAGTTTAAATCCTTTGTTAATGTAATAAAAGCTGCCACTGCTTTATTTTCTCAATCTAGTTTTTAAAGTGTAATTATAATATTATTAAATACTTATAGAGATCGATTCTTAATGAAACCATTGTCATGTATTTTAAAAATTAAAAATAAACTCAGATCAAACCAGGGTAAAATGAAATAATCCTCTTAATAAAGCAAATAACGAGAAACTTACGTATGGTATACTCAATAGATTAATACAAGTTTAAAAAAAAGGATATTATGTCGGAGAACCATCTTGATAAATCTGCTGTAGAACACCTGTTGAGGCGAAAGAGGTCAACGAGCCACATGTAAACAAAGGGTCAGCCACGCTAAAACAAACCAAACGTAAACAAATTAAAGGCGAAAATAAAGTAAATGCATTGTACTATGTTTCTTTAAAATAATCAATTACAGAACAGCTGTTAGTTACATGCTTTAAACAGAGTTTGAACGATTTTCAACATAACAGTTAAACAAAGACGGACTTTATTTCTGTAAATTTCTATTAAAATTGTAATTAAATAGTATAAGACTTACCTGTGAAACCTCCAGTCTAGTCAAATAACTAGACACAATGTAAATTAGATCCTAAGAAGTGTTGTGTAGTGACCTTCGAAAGGTTCAGTGATGATTCGTCAAAGTAAACAGAAGGGCAAAAATTCATCTCACGTAATATCAACAAATGGGTATCCACAAATTCGTCAAGGGATAAGAATGCTGAAAATGACAATTTCATAGGAAAGTTATATAATAAAGTTAAAAAAGGCAAAAATACAAACCATAATGACAGTTGGGAATCAAGAAATCCATGGCTTCGCAAATTTTCTGCATGTTCCTTAGAAACGAAACAAAAGTTGAGTTGTTATTGGGTAGTGAAAGAAGCAAACACAAGTCCAGATCGTTCCTGAAATAAATTGAGAAAATTAGAATTTAAACTGGAAATTTATATTCTCAGGACTTTCAAATGATGGGTCAAGGTCAAATGCGAAAAAGTAACGGTAAAGCAACTTCAACTTACCAGGAATAAAGGTAAAAATTATCCTAATTAACGAGCAGCCACCTGATTGGTCGAAATCCAAAATTGCATCCAAGGCCTATTTGGTTTACACAAATCTAGTAAACTGTGCAATAAATTCTAGAACAGTCAGCCATCATATCTGGACCACAAGTGTCAAAAACTTAAAACAGGTCTGCAAATTCAAGTGCAATTAAAACGACTCGGTAACCCGAAAGTGCAGAGCTTACTTTGAACTGAAATTTTAAACCTTAAGTAAAAGTAAGTTAGCCATGAAAAGATAACAACGATTGTGCATCATTTGTTGTCAGTGCAATGTGTGCCATATTAATTTGAAAATGGGCTTGTCTGACGAAAAGGAACGAAAAATTTATGAAATCTATGTAAAGAGCAGATACAACATGCACGTAGCTCAGCGTGAGTATGCCAACTTATGGCTCATTTATAGCAATATATCTTGGAAAGGATTGGATTCAGTATACAACATATTTATATAGCCGGAAACGCAATAAGTAGTAGATTTCGAAAATCCAATAATATACAGGGTGTTCCAATAAAACACATAACATTGGTCGGTCACGCTTTCTTCGAACACCCTGTATAAATTTGTGTAACACCTTTAGCAAACTCAGATCAGCTTGTACAACTTTTATTTGAAACTTTTTTTTCTAAATTCAAAAATAAGGGAGTTTATAACCAATCACCCTGTACGTGAAAAGTACGTTCTTATGAGTATTATTGTTAATTTTTGGGTCAAAATCAAGCCATTAAATATCGGTTTATCTTAGCGGTATGGGTTTTTAAGTTCATTTAGACATAAATATAGAGGTACCTACTTTTAAACTGAAAATTTAACGATTAATAATAACTTTCGCCGCCACTTCCGTTCATCTTATAATCACTTAAAAATTAATTGATAATTTTTATAAATAAACCATTTAAAACCGTTGCAAAACTTCATGTTTAACTACTTATTTACGTAAGAGATAGTGTTTTATAAAAATTTAACGATAATCTAGAAATAATAAAAATATGACCCCTCTCATATCTACGTTTATGTACCAGAAACCGCTATCTACTACATAATTTATTAAACGACACATGTTTTTGTGAGTCTAGCAAAATTTCGGTTCTGTTTTATTGTTACTTTCATTGCCTTTTAACGATATAACACAGCATAATTTATTGTATTATTTGGTGTGTGATTCGTACACTCATCATTGCTTACTTTCCCCCTTTGGGGATCATTAATAAACCAACCTGCTAGTTTCAGTAAACAGCTGGCTATTGGTCTGGTAGACTTAATGTTCGTGTAATTGTATAATGTAATAGCGTAGTTCAACTCTATTCTTTTTAAATAGTATATTTTACCTTATGCTTAAATTCCATTCATTTATTTTATTATAAATGATATTTAAATAATTTTCCTGGAGCACCTTTGAAAAATGCAACATACCGATAGACAGGGACGTCAAAGCTTGAGTAGGAGGGCAAAAATGTAGTCGACGAACATCATGAATAAATATGCCACAAGAAGTGCATTATGTAAATTAAAGTACTGTGACATTAATATTTTATTTATATTTGTTCCTTTTGTTTCCAGTGACTCATTATTTAAAGTACCTATGATGTATAGAATACAAACCTGACAGAAAACTTTTGCTCCCTAATATTCTTGAAGAATCTAGTTCTAAACAACACCATACGTTTTCATAGGAACTGGCACAACCCAAGAAAGTAAACAAATTTTTGTGGACATTTTTGATTTTATAATACGAAACTTTTTGGTTATTACAGATTGAGAATGAAAATTGGAATGAAAATTCCATCACTGTATATAACTCATTTTTGGACGACTGAAAAACTTAAATTAATGTTTATTTCCCCAAGCTTCAACTTGTAATGAAACAAAAAACACACTATAGTAGAAAATGTGTAGTAGACATGTTCATAGTTGAGCAATATCGATCTTTAAATATTTGGTTACAACAGAATTACAAATTTTGATACACCATCTCTCAAAAATATGTTTCTCCAAAAATAGGTATCTGTCATTCGATTTTTCTATCTGTTATGATAATTTAAAACTGTATTAGATAAGTATTTTTATGCAATTTGGTACCTGCAGGAATAGGTCCACCATAGTTTAAGTTTTTGAAAAAAAGGAGAGTGAGTAGTGAGTTTGTCAGTGGAGGAGGTCGGTACATTACAACAATAAAAGTTTGATTATAAATAAGTTCAACGCAACATTCTAAAATACCTTCTTCACAAAATTAATCTACAGGATGAATGATAGCATTAGCTGAATGGTTTTCGACAAAAAGAATCAATCAACATAAAGTTGCTTAATTTCGCAACACTTAACTGGTCACTATTTTGCCAGTGTTGCGTAAGTAGGAGAATATCACAGTTGTAATCATTAGTTAAAACATTATCTAGATTTAAAGTTTTATTAGCTAAACACTGAAAATTTTGATGTTATAAGTATAATTAATTTATTTAATTTATTCTGAGCACATAAAAAACTGAATGTTTTCTGTGAAATTACTAGGATTATTTTGTATGTCAGTTTCTCCATCCCATTATATCATTGTTCTTAGGATTTAGACACTTTTCCATAACATAATATTTTAATTAGGTATAGTTCTTGTAAAAAAATTGAGGTTCTACAACAATATCACCTGCGCCTTCGCCATATTTTCGAATAATAACAGACAAAACATAAATGGAATGTCAATCAGGTTGAATCACCATTTCCTTATGTATTTTGCTACAATAAATTCGAATCTTATGTCAAATTTGGTACATCGGGTCACAATTTTTTTTAACCTCATCATTAAAATCATGACGGAGTTCAATTATCGAATTCGGGCATTAGTGGGTCAAAATCTATAAGAATATCATGGTCCTGTTTCTTTGATGCAATTTTAAGCTATTTTTTGAAGTGTGTTGTGCTAAAGTAACGATTCAGATTCGGAATCAATGGCTCAAAGTACAAAAGAGTATCATGGTTATATTTGTTTTCAGTTGACAAACCAATGATATCACCATGGAGCAAATTTACTGAGATTTTTAAGAATTTGAGTAATTTTTTGCCTTTAAAAAATACTGCGGCATGACAAAGCGATTTCAATTCGAGTGCAACGTGAATTGAATTGGCCCAATTCCAAGTGCAGCCAAACAATTAGCTCCAGCTAGCTACAGCTTGGGGGTGAAGCCTTGTTTTAGAGTACTGAAATAATATTGAGAGCAATATATGGGCGCCAGAGTATTTATAACTAAATACACAAAAGTTTATCGAAAACACAATTAGGTATTTACTACATAAACTAGAAAGAAAAGAAAGCTGTGAATTTAACAAGTTTAATCTTACAAATTCTTTACAATAAACAATGACTAAGAACTAAACATACCTAATTGAAAATATTGAAAATATGAACAACAAAAATATGAATAAAAATTACAATTTAACCAATTTCTCTGTCGGTCTGTTTTACTGTTGTAAAGGCTTACTCGACGGAAATGAACTGAGACGGAAGGGGTTCTCCTAGTAGCGATGAATCCTGCGAGTACTCGAGGTTGATGAAAAGGTTGCGAGATCCTGTCCCCACACTCTTGCTCAGTCCAGAGGGTCCAGGTTCCAACCAAATTTATTACTTTTCGGGAACACCCAATATCTCCTTACTTCTGATGTTGTTAACTCAGGATCGATTTCCAGTGAGTCAAATTTCCAGAAAGCCAGATGTCATGAAATAAAGACAGAACAGTTGAGAAAAGGAAATAGAGAAATAAAACTAGGTTGAAAATTATTTCAACTAGTGGTAGATGAAAAAATAACAAAGTTCCAGCAATATAGTTAAATTACTAGATGAAATTTACAAAATTAATATTTCGTAATATTAGGTACAATAGAAAAAAAAATTGTCAAAATGATACAAGATATTAGAATTTGTAAAATTACCGAATTTACATAAAAATACGATATCTGACACCAATTACTAAAAAAATTGAACTATTAACAAAATAATACTAAAATTCGAACACAAGAATTTAGTAAGGTTGCAAAACTTCACTATCAGTTCGTTAACAAATAACCTAACTTGATTGAATTTGTCCTATAGGTTGAAAACCATGAGGAGACTGTAATTTTTAAAGGACTATAATTTAATGTCAGATTTGTACGGGACAATTTAAACTTAGAAACGTTTAATGAAGTAATAACTGTAAAGATGCAGATATTTAATATTAATAACAAAATAATTGGTAACAATAATCAAAATATTGAAATAAATTCGAAATTTTAGCACACATAAAGATTTTCATTTTTTACTAATAGTTTAACGGTAAAAATACCAAAAATTAATATATGAAATACTGATAATGTCTTTCGCTTTCCGACGGACAAAAATGAATGAACTTATGCCTAATTCAAAATGGCAGGAAATACGTAAAACCAAGGTAAATCTACACTTTTGTAACTTACACGAAAATTAAGGAATGAACTAATAATAATAATTTGTCAATAATAAAATCGATATAGAACTGTGATAGCGTGAATATGATGAAAAAAGGAAACCAGAAAATCGGACCTATGTCACATCCGAAGCAAGTGATCAAATGTACTACAAATTGATTAATTCAAAGAGAAGAAAAAAATACCATAGATCACTTACCCCGTATGCTTTGGAAGCTCCTGGACAGAAATCTGTAGCTCTGGACAGTAAATAAATTCGGCAAAAACCTACGTCTCAAGTGGACTTCCTTCACTATCCAAAACCAGTGTAGTTTTCCTTTTTCCAGCCTATATGAACCACAGTCGAACCTAATAACAATAAAAATCCACACAGAAATTGTTCTATGTACGAAATAACGATAATCTGCAAGTTTCACTTACAGCGATAATTTATACAATTTAAATATTGTATAACGTGTTAATTAACAATAATTGAACCACGAAAACGTCTACTTTAGACAAGATATGGTAAAACGGAAATGGGAATACCCATCCACGTGTTTGAAAATAATCCAAAATATGGAAATAATACGAAATACGGTAATTATTTTGACAAATTATTATTTTTATTATAGCACTATAAAGCTGAAGCAATAATTAATAAGCAAATTTTATGAATAGCGATATTTAAGCGACTACAAGAAATGTATGACTTACCTAGGTAAAATTCGAAAGGAAAAAGACGCTCTCTCTAGCCCGGGACGAGCCTCGTTCACAACGTTCTTCCGCTGTGGCGTTTTTGTTGTATTTTTTCTACCACATACCGATCAAATGCGAATACAGGGTTATTCAGTTGTGAGGAGTCATATTTGAATACGCAAAATAGAAACTATAACCTGCTGTAACGAATTGCAACTTAAATCGTTACACGAGACTCAGTTTCAGAGATACTTAAGAATAATATACTTTCATTCTTTTTTAGTAAGCAGGACAATAATACCTAAAAGAGAAGCGGAATTTTGGGGAATGTTTAGTTATTTTTTATGGTTAACATGCCTATTAACATACATACATACCTACTTAATGACCCGATGGAGCAAATTTGATGTTAAATTCGAGTATGGTGGTCTCGTCTGCTGGACATGACGCTGGTTTCGTTTGTGTGACTGTGCGTAATCATCAAATCATGGAATAATTTATTTTCATTTCGTACGCAGGCGTGTAGATTTTATAATTTTTTCTCTCTTTTATTCTTAAAATATTTTTTTTTGCAAAGTTTCAAATTTTTATTAGGTAGTATGGTCCAATTCTTTGTTAAATAATTAGTGGATAATATGTAGTATAAAGAAGTTTCGCTTTTATTTTTTCCATAAAAATAGGTTATTTTGAGTAATCAGAAATAGGTGTCGAATTTTTTGGAATACCTTGTATAGAACAATTCATACAAAGATATGTTACATTTTCAGATAGTTAACGAATTATTATTATTATTATTATTATTATTATTATTATTACTATTTGATAATTTTGTAGCAGTTTTCTCCAACCACAACGACTTATAAATAAAGAGAAACTCGGAATGCAAATTTAGTTACGAAATTAATACTTAAATTGCTTTAATGGTTATTTCCATTATCTTGTATAAAATATTCACCAACAAACCTTCCCATTAAAAAATAAGTAATATTTCATTGAACGAATTTTAATAATGTAAATAAAATACCACCTTGCTGTACAGTGTACACAAAGGATGTTTATTGTCCACCTTTTACACTAAACGAATGGCCGATCTTATTCTGGTTATATGAATATTATGGAAGTACACAACTCGCCGATTTCCATTCTGCTGTCAACAGCGTGTATAGGACAACACCGCAAATGGTTTGCTGAAGCGAGATAGCCTGGTACATTGTATAGGAAGAGAAATGCACCTTTGAAGTAAATCAATATACAGGTAACATGCGCACACAGAATTACTGCCGGATTCCGTTTTGGTGTGACATTGTAAACTTACATTGTTGACTGTATGAGTAGGTAATTAGACTGTGAAGCGTAGATAGTTGTATACAGGGATTGAGATGAACGTTAACATAATCTAAATGTTAGTGCTTGTCACAATCTAATAGAGCTAACTGTTGCTTTCAACAAAATGCTTGTAATGTACATTATGAAAATTTCAGTTTTGACGCAAGAGTAGATAATAGGGAAATATTTCGAAGCAGAGGTGTATCAAATTTCTTAATTAAAGGTTCTCTTTGCTACTGTTTTGATTGTTTAAATGCAGATGAAAGAGAATTTATGACAATTTTCTAAATTTTATACAGTAGGGAGGAATTTACCGTGCTTATATTGAATACCTATCAAAAATAAGTAGTGGGGTAATTCTTAAAGTATTTGGTCATAAACCGACTAGGTAAGGCGCTGGGGTAGAGCGTGTTGTAGCAACTGTACTTGCTCACACTGTCTATTAATAAATAGGTTCGATTCCCAGCAAATGCAAATAATCTAAATAGTAAAATAAATATAAACACAGGAACAGAAACATTGTCAACAAAAAACAGAATGTAGTCAGTCCAAAGATAAAAAAAATGCAGTGACTTTTATTAGTCATGTTTATACACAAATATAATCAGAAATGGAAACAGTGTTAAACTTGCAGTTGCCAAACACTCAAAGAAATCAGCTACTAGATAAAATTTAATGATATCAAAAGATTAACGCCTACAAGAAAATCTTACCGAAGAAGATAGAGACAAGTCTTAGAAATACACAAAAAAAATACACAACCAGATTGAAATCCATGCCTATCGACGACGTGCCACGCGAACGACTTAACCACCAGATTTCACTAAAATGAAGCAACGCTTCCATATCAACGCATAAATTCACACCACAAGATTGTTGTCAAGCATTCAAAATAATGAACGCAAAACAAACACGAAAACCGCGAAAATAAATAAATAAATAAATAAACCAAATACAAGAAATAGGTAATTTTTTATTATTTAATAGTGGAGAAGACAATCGAAGACTGAAGACTTGGTACAGGTTTCCTTATAAATTAGAAACATAAACTAGCAATAATAGAAATCAAAACAATTACAGACCGACTTTGTAAACTAAGATTAAGAGGAAAATATAAAAAAATATCCTTGTTAAATATACATGCACCAATTGAAGATAAATATATAGAAACAAAAGAAGAATTTTATAACAAATTTAGACACTGAGTACAAAAAAATACCGAAGTACGATTTGAAAATAGTTCTAGGAGATGGCAAAGAAACTATCTGTCGACCAACAATAGCTAAACATAGTAAACATACCAAAACTAATGAGAATGGACAACTACTCATAGACTTCGCAAAAGAAAAAGATATGATCATCAAAAGTACTTACTTGCTAAGGAAATAAATTTATAAAGGTACTTGGATATCCCTGGATAAGACTTACACAAGCCAAATATATCATGTATTGATAGAGAAAAAGGAAGAAAGATGTATAACTAACATACGCAGTTTTAGTGATGCCGACACAGATCACTCTTTGGTAGGTATTAAAATGAAATAAGAAATACCAGTTAAGAAAAATGTTACATATAAAAATTATAATAGCAAAAAGAAAGAAAGATTACAAACTAAGGAAGACAAAAGACAATATAAAAGTAACCTAGAAAACCAATTAGAACAATTAAAAGAGACTAATAACATAGAAAAATTGTGGCAAGAGATAAGCGACAAAATGAAACTAGCAGCTGATAAAAAACAAAAATGGTTTAATGATGACTGCAAACACGAATCAGAAGAAAGGCAGGAAAAAAGGATAAAAATGCTGGAAGGAAACACAAAGCAAAATAAGATGGAATACGAGGAACAAAGAAGAAAATGTAAAAAAGTACTGAGAGAGAAGAAGAGAAAATATAATGAAAAAATTATAGAACACATAGAAGATAATTATATAAGAAAAAATATTAGGAAACTCTACAAAGGTGTTAAAAAATAAAGAAAAGGCTACCAACCAAGAAGGCAGTTTGATAAAAAATAAGGAAAGATAATTACATAATAGGAGGAGAAAATGAATACTCGCAAGATGGAAAGAAAATGTTGAGGAACTGTTGAATCCAAAAGAAATCATGAATGATAGTTATGATCAAGATTTAGAATCAAATGAAGAAAAGCAAGAAGTAAACGAAATACTATCAAGTATAGAGAATATAAATGAAATTATAGAAAATCTAAAAAACAACAAGAGTACAGGGAAGGATGAGTTAACAGTAGAAATGTTTAAATATGGAGGAGAAATAGTATATTAAAGTATAAGTGGATATTAACAACAGACAGTGTGAGACGAAGGTTTTCGTTAGCGATACTTTTAAACGCATGATACTGAGGAAAACACATATTTGTTTGCAACTTTTGAAAATTCAATAAAGTATTACGCAGTTCAATCTCTTTAACTCGCTTTAACTCTTCAATTTCTACCTCAGCTTTTACATACAATGCAAGGGTGCAGTTCTCTTGAAGAATTGGATCTACATTTTCTACATCTTTGAATTTATATACTGATTTTGGCTGGCTAGTAGTAGTCTGAAAATTTTCTGAGCTCGTTTTCTCACGTAACATTTCTTCGGGAGGGCGATTCCAAATCATGGATAAATCGGTTTGTAAGCGCGTGTTTTCTTCATTTCAAAAATTCAAACAGCTGCAGCATGTTTACAGTACCCTTTGCCTTTACAATTACAGTTAGTGTATAAAAATAAACATAAAAATTTATTTTAGTTGACATGATAACTTTTCACAAGTTTTTGTCCTTTGCTTATCACTTTCGGCCTGAAAGTATCGCGCTGGACGGCTTGAAAATGGCTTTTAAAAACTAGACTCATTATTTGCAGTACCTATTGTGTTCTTAGGAGTGTTTAATGGATTGTAAAAACTTAATGTCATAATACTCAAGGTAAACAGTGAGACATTTGCTCCCAACTGACACAACAAAAATCCAGTAGGTGGCGGGTGCTCCGCGAACACCTGATACTCACTTAGCGTATAAGATTAATTGTTGTCATCACAGTTAAAGCTTTTGAAACAGTTGTCAGTAATATTTTATTTGACGTTACAAGGTACTTCTGTCAGATCAATAATTAAAAAGTTGACATTTACACTTCACGTTTCTCGGGTTATTGGTGTTGCCATGGTGTAACGAAGTGATTTTTTTCAGTCAATGAATGTTTAATTTTGCTTTAAATATTGCCGTCACTTGGGTACATCTTGCCACTGTTTTAGTAAGTAAGTCATGTTCTAATTAAGTTATTAATGAGTTGTTAAAAAGTCTGCTGGTAAACAAACAGTCAAGTAATTAATTGATTAATTTTCGACAATTCCCCGTATAAATAAAATCCGAGAATTATCGTAAATAAGAGTAGAGTCGGAAATAAAAATCATTCGTTACTAAAATTGGTAATTCTGGTCCGTTTTAATCCGGTTCTTTTTGTAACATAGTATAGAAATTACAAGTAATTCATTCCCGATTATGTATGTTTCGAGGCGATGCGTTAAAGTGCATAATACGCTGGACCTTTGTACGTTATGCCGGGTTGTACATCCAAGTCTGTCGTTTAAAGTCGGTGACCACCTCTCTTTTAACACGACAGATACGTCAAAAAGGTAATAAAAAGGCAAAATGGCACTCGAGTCAGGATCAGATCCGTTCGACCGCCAGCAATTGACGATCAAACCGAACCCGTAAATCTTTTGTATCACCGCTCCGAGTTAATAGTAATTTCCTTTGAGTATAGTATTGGTAAGAATTTAACGCAACCTGCTACATTCTGCAGGTACTGCCGTCAGTCAAGTATAGATATTTCGAGATTTTATTGTCAGTAAATATCACCGTATTTTGCTACCAAAGTAAACTAGAGCTTATTAGTAATACCTCCGCTGGTTTGTTTATTTTGTCAATGTAGGTAAAGACTGCTGAGGTCTGTTCACTTGTGCCACCTCAAAGGTTCCCTTGCCTACTAGGTTACCGGAGAACCTACGTGAAAAATAGTCACTATATGCATTAACAGTTTGTATTTGTTCACTTGGGCCATACGGACTGGGTTTTGCATAGAACTGACTCGCAAAGCTGTCATTATTTAAAATAATCCTGTAACAAATAGCTCGACGTTTGCGGCAGTAGCTTACCGTCTGTTTCAATCTTGTATCTAGCCTCAAATATCCATAGCTGACGGACTGCCCGCCGTCTAGAGTCCTCGTGAAAAGTACATTTGCTTGTCGTACGTAGCGAAATATCGATACAACGTCTCTATAAATTCCGCCGTAAAAACCCCGCGGAAAGACTGTTGCTTGCCAGCTTGGCTAATTTATAATTATTTAAGAGAATATTTTATATTATTATTTTACACATACACGATTGCAGCGTCGTGAAAGACTAAGCATAAATTACTTTGTTCATTATTTAGTCCTGAATAAATACGTTATGTTAAAAAGGCAAACTTCCCGAGTTATTATTTCTGTAGTGTTATTTTCTGATTAATCCGTTTGAGCAGTATGACCGAAATCCATTAGATAGGTCTCCAGCTTTGACCTCTGGCTATTCCGTATCATCCACTGTTTTGCTACTCAGGGTTGTTCTCCCAATTAGGAGAACCAAAAAGATAGTGTCGTTCTTCGCACTCAAAAATTGAAGGGCTGGCGCCCGAGAATTCCGTAAGAATAAAAGAGATTACGTAAGTATCTGACCGAAAGCAAAGTGCATCGGAAAAAGAACGTTACAATGGTAACTTTCAAAAACCCGCGTTTTTGAAAATTGGATTTGAACACGCTGAGGCGTACTTTAAACAAGCAAAATAGGGTAAGATCAATAAAAAAAAATTAATTACATATATGCAAAATATATTAGAGGAAGTGTGGAACTAAGAAATCGTACCAGAAACTTGGAAGGAAACAATCATACATCCCATTTACAAGAAAGGCGACAGGACAGAGTGTGGAAATTACAGGGGTATAGCACTACTCAATATTGCTTATAGAATTTTAGCCTCGTATATAAAAAGCATTTTAACACAGAAAATAGAGAAAGAAATTGGAGAATATCAGTGTGGCTTCAATAAAGGAAGAGCAGTGGTAGATCAATTATACACACTAAGAGAAATACAAGCTGAAAGTTACGAATATGGGATACAGACACTTCTAATTTTCATGGATTTCAAGCAAGCATTCGACAGAATTAAAAGAACCAAACTGTACGAATCACTAAAGGAACTAGGGGTAAGCAAGAAAATTATTAATATGGTCAAGTTGACTCTGAGAGAGACCGAAAACTGTGTAATAATAGGTGAAGCCTTGACAGAGAATTTTTAAGTAAATGAGGGACTAAAACAAGATGATCCACTCTCATCAATTTTGTTTAGTTGTGTCCTAGAAAGTGCAGTAAGAAAAGCCAATATTAATAGAACTGGTTTAATATATCACAAACGTCACCAGTCTCTAGCTATCGCAGATGATGTAGTGTTGATCACAAGAAGCAAACGGAAACTACAAGAAATAGTATTAAGATTAGAAACAACAGCACTAGAAATTAATGAAGAGAAAACAAAATATATGGTTAGGTCAGAGAGCGAATTCAAAAAAGGGCACAAAAATGGAAATTAAAACAACTAAAGGAAAGACATACAGATTTGAAGAGGTTAAATCATTTACTTACCTGGGAGCAGAATTTGGAAGAAAGCCTGACAAGGAGAAATACGAAACGATTATTATTAGGTAACAGATGCATATATGAGCTCAACAGCAAAACAACATATAGGCCGATAAAAATTCGTATTTAATAAGTCGATAATAAGACCAATAGTACTGTTTGGAAGCGAAACATGGACTATGGGCGCAACAGAACAGATGATGCTAGTGGTATGAGAAAGAAAGTGTCTAAGGAAAATATAGGGTAAAAAAGTTGAAGACAGGTGGGAAAGAAGAACAAATAAAGAGTTGAGAGAATTTTATTATTTGACGACTCAGATATTGTAGCAACAGTAAAAGGACAAAGATTAAGATGGCTAGGACACGTTATACGAATGCAGGAACATAGTGCCGAAAAGGTTGATAGAGAGCAACATAGGAGGAAGAGAAAGACGTGGAAGATCAAAATTAAGATGGATGAACGAAGTGAAAAAAGATTAACTATTTGAACATTACCAACTAAAAGGAAAAAATAATGGATAAGAAGGAATGGAGAAAGATAGTTAACCAAGCCATGGGCCTACTAGGCCTGCTCGCAGTGCTCATACTACAGTGGCTAGTTCTTGTACCCAATACAAAATATATAAATACTAGATATATAATTTTACCATAAATAGATTATTTTAGTTTAAAAGTAAAGTACGCTATATTAAAAGTAAGTATATAAATTTTATAAACCAACAATATATTGGTAGTTGTATACAGGGTGTGCCAATAAAAACTCCCAGGTGAAATATTTCGGAAACTACTAGAGATATTTGAGTTCTGTAAAAGCCCATTGCTAGAACATATAAATAGCTTTAGTTTTGAATACAAATAGTTTTTCAATAAGTTAAGGGATAGATGGCGCTGCGTTACAAAGAATTTTTTGGATGACAGGAGCTTAGAAATATAGTGCATGTTAAAGAGATTTTAATTTCAATTAGATTTCGTTATATGAATAATTTTCGAAAATCCAGCCGTTTTCGAGAAAATTGAGTTTAAAATTTATAATTTTTGAAAAACTAAAACCGCCGTAACTTTCTTTAAATAAATTTTAGACGATAGTTCGTTTGAAACTTTCTTCATAGGAAGGTAATGTGAATAATGTGGCTATAAAACTTTTTTTACAACTTCCGGTTAAACCGGAAATTACATTTATTGCAATTTTAAAGCGCCCGCCACTGTTTTATATTAAACAATATTGAATAAAAATATGTTCCATGCAAACTGTTCAAGCATGCAGGAGCATTTGTCGAATTACGATGTTTTTTACGAAGACATATTTTTTATTCAATATTGTTTAATATAATACAGTGGCGATCGCTTTAAAATTGCAATAAATGTAATTTCCGGTTTAACCGGAAGTTGTAAAAAAAGTTTTATAGCCACATTATTCACATTACCTTCCTATGAAGAAAGTTTCAAACGAACTATCGTCTAAAATTTATTTAAAGAAAGTTACGGCGGTTTTAGTTTTTCAAAAATTATAAATTTTAAACTCAATTTTCTCGAAAACGGCTGGATTTTCGAAAATTTTTCATATAACGAAATCTAATTGAAATTAAAATCTCTTTAACATGCACTATATTTCTAAGCTCCTGTCATCTAAAAAATTCTTTGTAACGCAGCGCCATCTATCCCTTAACTTATTGAAAAACTATTTGTATTCAAAACTAAAGCTATTTATATGTTCTAGCAATGGGCAGAACTCAAATATCTCTAGTAGTTTCCGAAATATTTCACCTGGGAGTTTTTATTGGCACACCCTGTATATGTCGAAAGATATAGTTAATATAGCAACTTATATGTTGAAATAAGATGTTCGTGCCAAATTGTGCTGTCACAAATTTTGTGACCATTTTGGTTTTCGCAAAAATGAGAAAATAATATCCAGAAGTAAATGCGCCAATATGGGAGAAGTATACAGGGTGGTCCGAAGTTTACTTGACAAACAGGTGATAGAGGGACTTAAAATAAGTGGAAAAGTTCCTATCAACTTATGTCCTTAGGTGATTGCTAACAAAGATACAGGGTGTTAAAGTTTTGTGAAAAACAAACCCTTTCTTTAATAACTCTAAAATTATTAAAGAAATGGTTTGTTTTTCACAAAACTTTAACACCCTGTATCTTTGTTCACATTAAAATAAATTATTGAACGATTGACTGGACTAACTTGATATTCATTCCAACTTTAATTAGATTTTATAGAACCAAATAATGACAATTATATTCAATTTGATATATTTATATTGATGTTTTACTTCTGAACATACTTACTTAATTCTAAGCTCTTCGGTGTCGAGCTATATGAGAATTGAGCTCTCTGGTAATTTCTTCCACATTTCCTTCCACTTCTTCTTATATCTTGCCAGTACTTCTATTTCTTCTCTACTGCTTTCCTCACTTCGTCTGTCCAAGTCTTTTTTTGGCTTCGAATACTTCTTTACTATCCTACTTTCATCTCTTCTCATTATATAACATTCATCCTATTTGACCTATGGTTGATTTGATAGGTGTTATTATCAACTTTTCTCGACATTGGTACCTGATTTTTAATCTTGTCTTGTTAGGAATCCTATTTCTATATTATTTATTCAGCTTTTCTGTCTCTGCGCCATTGTCCATGATTCACATGCATATGTTAATATGGGTTTTACTATTCTTTTTATTATTTCTTGTTTTACCATTTTAGAGACTTCATGTTTGCCCGGAAAATAATTTCATAAAGGTATCTACTATTATATAGTTTGCCAGTTTTGCTATTATTTCGTCATCTTCAACTGTTTCCTTCTTGTTTATTGTAACTTTCAATTATTTAAACTTATTCACTTGTTCTATTTCTTCATCTTCTACCACTATATTATCCTGCTTTCCGATTACTATTTTTCTGGTTTTTTATGTGTTTTTATGTATTTCATCAAGTACTCCTCCCGACTAAATAAATCGTCAGCATAACACAATTCCATTAAACTTATGTATTTTAATTTCCAGTATCCAATGTTGTAGGGCTTTGGTCTTTGTTTACATTTTCTGATCACATTGTCCAATACCAAGTTAAAGAGGAGGGAAATCCAATTGTGACTTCTTGTTTCTTTGTCTTACGTAACCCTCAGTGTTTATACCTTCAATTAGATCTTATTAGAATTCCCAATATTATATTTTCCTCTTTTATTATGTCAAAAGCGTTTTCCATATCAACAAAATATTCATGAATCTGCATTCCCACTTTAACTGATTTTTCCGATATTTCTCTGAGGATGAATATCTAGTAATTTTCTCATCTCTCTCTTCTAAATCCACTCCGACTTCCCTCCAGTAGTTTGTTTCTTAATCTGCTTACTAATATTCTAACATATATTTTTTCCACCGTGCTTCCTAAAGTTATTCCTTTAAAATTCGAACATTCTTTACTATCACCCTTTTTATACAGGGTGGAACAAAGTATGAAATAATGGTTTTAACTTTGTTATTTGCAAAGTTACAAAAAAATGTTCAATATGAAAGTTGTTTGGTTCTTTACCATGCATGTTTTGAGTTTTTTAGTTTGTTGATATCTTCTTCTGGTTTGTTCCTAAGGCAACCAACTTTTTCTTTTTAAATGGCACCCATAATTTTTTTTTGTTAATTTGAAACAAGCATATTTTTTTCTATTCAGTCACAAAGTTTTGCAATTTTTCGAAAAAAAATAAGCGAGAAAAAAATATTTATTACGACTCACTCGTCGCCTGTTTATAAAGGATGCCATGGAAAAAGTCATGCAGTTATAAAACACAAACATTACTTTTGGTAAAGAATGCCATGGAAGTTTCACAATTCAATTTTTACGAACAAACAACTAAATTTTAGTGTTGTGATGTTGTGAAATTAATTAATTTAGTTCCGGTTGAGTCGTAATAAATATTTTTTTTCACGCTTATTTTTTTTTTCAAAAATTGCAAAATTTTATAACAATAGAAAAAAATATGCTTGTTTCAAATTGACAAAAAAAAATTATGGGTGCCATTTAAAAAGAAAAACTTGGTTGCCCGTGACTTATTTTTACTTTTTTTCATTATTTTTTTTATTCAATTCTTTTTTTTTATTTCTCATAGTTTTTTTTGTGTTTTGGTAGTTAAATATTTTTTCCGTAGTTGCTTCGCTTCTTTCACTTATTTTTCTATTTCTATTGTCCACCAAACTGTTCTGTTTTTCTTTATCACTCCACAACTTTCCTTTGATGCCCTTAGCAAACTGAACTTAAATTTGCTCCACCATTTTTCGGTGCGTTGTTCTTGTTCCCTTATATTTAATATAATTCGCTTGATATTTTCTTTTTTCTTCGTTTTTTTTTTTAAAAGTTTATAGCTCCTAATTTTTGTTTGATTACTTTATTTTATGATCTTTTATTTTTCACTACATAATAGTCACTTCCTATCTCAGCGCGGTTTGTCTTTGGAAATAAAATAAAAATATTAACGTAACTTATAATATGTTTTTTTCCTGGATTTCGAAAATTTTAACAAAAAACAATTAAAACTCTAATTAAAGTGGGAAAAACAAAACACAAAATGATATTTTTTTAAATGGCGTATATTTTTATAATTTTGAAAAAAGGTTTAAATTCTCTTTCCAAAAATATAACATACCATATATTTGCCTTCATATTTAGTAAAATACTGATAATAATTAAAATAATAATAATAATTAATATTTTATTAAATATGAAGGTAAATATATGTTATGTTATATTTTTGAAAAGGGAATTTAAACCTTTCTTCAAAATTTCAAAAATATTCAGGAAATTTCATTTAAAAAACCTGCTATGTTTTTTCTCACTTTTACTTGACTTTCAATTGTTTTTTCTTGAAATTTTCGAAATCCTTGGAAAAAATACTCTAAGTTACGTTAAATATTTTTATTTTATTTCCAAAAGCAAACCAAAAAAATTGGGCTAAGAACGCTATAGGGATCACCCTGTACATATACCCTTATGTGAAAATTTCGAATTTCAATATTTTTTTTTTGCTTTGGATGCCATGAATTTTATTATTTAATTCAATGTTTTATGACATAATAATATAGTTATGAAAGGTAGTTATTTTTACGTACTTCCAACAGATTTTATATTTTTGTATATTCCTAAATTCTCTTCAAGCAACATTAAATTATAATAATATAATGTCAAATAAGCATTGGAATTCAAATTCAAAGTCTGATTCTGTTTGCCAATCGTAAAAGCTTTTAAACATATTGTGAAAGTAGTGGAGTTTGAGGGCATGGTCATAAAATAACTATTCTGTAAAATATGTAAAGTTCACCGTCGACAAAAAACGCTGTAGAAAATACGTCAGTTGTACCCGTAAAGGGATGGATAAAAGGTTTTACCTAACTCATTCCTATTTTATGAAGTAAATCCATTATAAGGAAAAACCGCTTTGCGCAAACCCTCCATTATTTCGATGTACAGCGGGCGGTAAAAATGTCTGATTATCGCCATTACATTTTGTTTTATTTTAGTATATTTATTGGTCGTAAAACAATTTCTTTTCCCTCAAAATACAGCGTAGGTCACAAAATATTTTGTCTCTGACCAAAACAGCTGAAATTAAACTGATTTTCAGTAAACTTTGACGAAGACGGAAATATTAAGCAAACAGCTAACCAAAATTGATGCACAGTTTCACGTCTCTATAACTCAATCAGGATACATAAACCCGAGCATAAACCGGAAGTGGATTTTACGGAATACAAAATAAGTACATATTTATTCAAAATTCTCAAAGTTTTGCCTAATATTAGTACTCTGGCTATTGCCTTTGATTCTATTACACTTAAATGTTTAAAATTAAACTACAGCTTAGTTAAGTCAGTTTCACCATCGCTATCGTCACCTAAATTAGTAGGAACAATATCTATCCGTAATATTTTCAATGTTTACGTATAGACCTTCAAAATTCTTAAAAAAGTGTGAAAATAATTACGCTCCTATGGGAAGAGAAGAAATTGGGCTGTCTGAATAACTAATTGAAATATTCCTTAAATTACATTACTTATTATTTGTTTGCCCCGTTTCAATTGTTGTTGATATACTAATGGTCAGTTCTGTGTGAACTGGCCCTCAACAGCGAACGGGTTCTCTAATAGCCTGTCTGAAGTAGTCAATAGAAAACATGCGAGATATAATATAAATGGCACAAGTTTGTCCAGAATACCCTAACAACGTATTGAATCTACACAATCATGTTCAGTCAATCAACAGTAAATTCATGTTATTGAAAAAACCGCGCCTATAAATAACTGAATGCCTAAGAAACTGGGGGTGGCTTCGCTTATTAATGAACTTTCCTTTTGTTTTCTTACAAAAATATCATTGTTAATTGACTGGTTAGATATTTGATAATTAAAATAAAATCTATTATTAGGTGTTGGGTGTTTTTAAAGACTTGGCAACTCAGTTAACGAATAACCAATTTAGAAAATCCAGTTCGGCTTCTTCTTGTGACGCAAATGATCCCACATCAATCAGATTATCTGAAGTACGGCATACTGAACTTCCTTTTCATCAGGCATTGTGAAATGAACCAGTCAGCGCTTGCACTACTCTCACTTTACAGACCAACTTCAAAGTTGCTGTTATTGGTTATATGCTTTTAAATTAAATTATCTAATTAATTGATTTCTGTTGTTATTAAAATATAATTTTTTTTCTTGAAATCCGTTGAAATAAAAAAACATTTTGTTCATACACAAAGATTCACTTTTATTCTGGTTGTAACTAAATATATGAAAACTCTTTTATAATAATAATTAATGGGGAACTTTTAATGAAACTAAAAGTAATGCTGTTAAAAACTGGCCTGGCCTGGTATGTCGTAGTTCCTCACATATTTCAACATTTTTACAGCAACGCAATAAAATCCTTTTTGTTCTTTGTCACTTTTGGTAATAAAATTTTACAAACCCACGCGTTTCATTAACGTTTAAAACGTGGCGAAATGTTTTAAGGAAAGAACTCTGCAATAAAAAGGAATATTTAAGATCTAAGTTTTTGTGATAAATTTAAAAGCATTCACTTTCACCATATAATCGATTTACTCATTTGACACATTTAAAAAGTGTTCTTTTGTCAAAGCAAAACTCGTAAAATTAATAATACCTACTGTGTATATATAGCAAGAGTTTATTTAAATGTAGGCACAAGAAAATTTACATACATCGAGAATATCATACATTTCGAATATTTATACCTAAGTAATTTGATTTTATTAAAAGGCTACTAGAAAATATGTGAAACAATTACTGTTTGAAAATTTCCTCATTAAAATTTAATTTTAAAAATCACATTAGTTCTTTATCCACAACCACTATATTAGGAAGGTTTAATACGTCTGTTTTCCGTAGATTAAAGGTCCTATAATACACTACTGGATTAGAATTCATAATACCACGCTTCTATTTTTTTACTTAAAATCAATTAATTCTTAGTCAAAATAAACCTATCAAATCTGACGTTTTTCAAAATCAGAATTTTTCATGCGGTTTTCACGCTCCTCATTTGGTCGTGGTCGTGGATAAAACATTGAATTACATTCGAGGATTATCAGCCTTCAATCCACTCCAAAAAAATGTGACTCTCAGCCGACTACTTAAATCTGAAAATATTCCCAATGCTGAATATAATATTTTTGGAAGCACTAAATACCAATAACAATATAATTATTATTACTAATAACAAAAAATTACTATATTCTTACAGTTATAAAATAAATTAATAAAAACAAACAAAACACTTAAAATCAGAAGCTTATACTATAGTGCAACGATAAAATATGTTTTGATCCATTTTCGAATATTGAGGGTTTCTAAATATACTGGTATTGTAATTGAAATCAGCATTATATGTAAAGCTTCTCTGTATCAAAGCCGTCGAATAATGAGGCATAGTCAAAGAGGATAAACATATTCATTCTATAGCATAGTGAGTTTATATTTTATACCTAGTACACTATTTGACAAAAGTTAAGCAACTCTATGATAAAATAAAATTTTTAAATATCTAAAATAATACTGGCAGCCGCGGAAATTAAAAACCATTTAGCTTAAAGGGTGACAGTAGGCTACTGTTACAGGTGAAATGAGATTGTTACAAAATGTCAAATAAGCTAGTAGGTACGTAATAATTAATTTAAAGGTGTATAACACAAACAATAAAGCACGGACAGGATAATGTGTTTTTATGGGCTTGTTTTTCGTGGAGTGAAGTAGGTCCACTACAAACACTTCAATGGATCGATTTATATACATGGACATACTTTAAAACATTATATTGCCCTATGCTGATTGGGATATGCCTTTGCGATTTGTATTTCAGGATAAACATAAATCTCGCCTTGTTAGGAGTGGTTTAAGAAGAACTATATCCAGGTTCTCCAATGACCGGCACAATCATCGGACCTGAATCCCATTGAGAACCTGCGGGAAGAGGTTGAACGTTTTAAATTTTAAACCTTTTGACAATACAGATTTTTCTGTACTGCTAAAAGTATCTATAAGGAAATTATTTCCATGTCTTGTAGAGTGGCTATACTAGGAACGTCATTAACACACTTCATTTTATAATGAATGTTCTATAAACAATTATTTGGTTAATGTTCATTACATTTAATATTTCTAACATCATTCTGATGGATGTACACCAATTATTATATTTAAGAATAATTCTCATTGCCTTATTTTGTATCTTCTGTATTTGTTAAATTTAATTTTGGCTCAAGTTGAACACTATTAAGGAATAATAGTCAATATGTGGTGCAATAGTAGTTCTATATATGTATTAGTAAATTAGTAAATACTGTAATGGAATGTATGGTATTTCTATTTAATTCATTTTATTTAGTCCTTTATTTTTCTGGCTCCACGTTGGGCGCCAAATAATTGTAATGTATTATGGACTGGTGTGAATAATTTTTAATTTTGTATGTATTATTTAATTTTGTATATATTTGTTTTTATTATTTAATTTAGGAAATATTGTAATTTAAGTTTATTTTAATATCAAATTTCTTTTATTTGTTTTACTTATTGCCTTTAATTAATCCATCCACCCACCTTACATTTACAGTATACGAATTTGTTCGCTCCTGGTGAAACCTCCAACCGCTATTTCTATAAACGACCGTGTGTACTTAGCAGGCGAACGACTTACTGATGGGTTTGCTGCAAATCCCTCCTTTATCTTTTCTAGGGCGTTCCAGGGATCTTCTAGTAGAGGAAAGTTATCGTACTCAATATTCTGTTAATTTTGATTCAATAAAGACTTACTTAATTCAATATGAGTTCATTGACTTTACTGTTGTTTGCTTCAAATATGGGCACTGCTAAATGTGCAGCGACCTGTAATTATAACTGCCTGAACAGTTAAAACAGCGATCATGTACAACTGTGGTCTTTGGAACACAGATGTCACCTTTGTCAGTGAAATAGTGCTTTAGATAAAGTAGAGATGCATAGAACTTTCGGGTTTCTACTGATTAAACATAGAGGTCTCTCAACTTAACAGCATTTATTCAATGAATTATCGACAAAGACAAATTAAATTGATTTATAAATAAACTACGAACATGCGATAACTACATTTAATCTATTTCACAAATGGTATTATCTATCCTTTTAATTAACCATAAAAGTCCAATATTTTTAGTTAATTTTATAAACGTGAGTTTATATCTTTAGTATATTCCGTGCTTTGTAACGGTATTCGCACCGGTTTGAATTTATCAGTTCAGAGACATTGAAACAAAAATGGCTGCTGGAAGTGGATTGTTCTAGAGTGTCCAAGTATACTACATGGAAACAAGCCAGCTCTGGATACCATTCGAAATTACAACCTGATATTTTCATCGTCTATTTTAGTAAGCCCTGGGAATATCGGCATATTATCTAGTTCAATATAAATGGCATGAACATACCTCGGCTTTAAATTGTTGTTTTATATATTCTGCATGATTTTCTATAAATTTTTATTCCTTCTTTAGGAGCGACGTGGACACGGGGACCCTTCTTCTGCTTGCCCAATAACAACTTTTTATTTCTATCTATTATTATTATTATATACGCTGATTATACAAATGTCAAAGAATTTGCTTTGAAACGTAGTTTATATCTCGAAATCCTATTATAAGCATTTTATTTGTTTTCTATTGAGAAAACCAACGCCAAATAAGTAAGCTTAGGTCGATTTCTGTAGTACACCTCTATTTAGCCATCTGATTTCCTGGTGGTGAGCTGCAATGCCACATTATATGAAAGGAGACTGTCAACTAGTAGCCTCAGAGCACCAGGTCTATATAAGTAGGGTTCTGACGTTTCATGTAAATATACGTTGAGTGGGTTTTAAGATCAGTTCGGTTTCATCTATTTGTTTCCTCTCCTGGTGGTTTTCTGGATAGTGTTGTTAACCCTATGTCCAACCCCTTTGCGGAAGGCCATTTCTCCTACCTTCGTCAGTCCTGAATTCATAGATACCCAACCTTCAGCAGCGTTGCTGGGGTTTCCAGGATCCACCAGCTTAGAAGTGAGGGTCGGAATTGAGTGGGAGGCTATACGATGCTATATGGAATCATGCATTATTCTTTGGATGATATTTCTATGGCTGACTTTTTTTATAAACAACAATATAAGTAACTTATTTTTTTGACGACTTTGGCAGCGTGAAAAGTAGAAAGAGTTGACTGGATGACAGGAGATGCAAGAAACAATGACTAATAAATTTCATGATACGCAAAACAAACACTTTCATTCCTCAAAGCAAATTAAAACAGCACCGTAATTAAATCATTGTTTACCAATACCGGGTATAAAAGAGGATCATTATTTAATTTACATTTAAATTGATTTAAAGAGTACCCTTCATTTGAAAACCCAACGTGATATAATTCATATTTTAAATTCAAAGTTAAACGTTTTATCATGTAAATAAATTGTTTTTGGAATACATTTTCCCCGGATTACTAAGTAATTTAGAAACAATGTACTTGATGAATTTCAACGAGGCTCCTCGGTTAACATATTGATATTATGTATTATTAAAGCAAATGATTCCATTTTTATCGTTCTCTTATACGCAGTAGCCGGTTGAAGTTTAGATATAGACGCGCATATTCATTACTCATTGACATTGGTATTGTTGGAACTAGAGATCGAACACAGTTCACCATTTACAATATGATCAAGCATGCTTATCACAACACGATTTGCCCCCTGCGCTAATAAATTCATTCTTACAGTTCAATATTTTCACTATTTTCTGAAGCGGTAGTAGGTTGATTGATTTCTCCAATAATACGCATTTGGGTGGGGTTGAATGTGATATTCTTTGCTTTGAATTAAATTTGTATGTCTTGATATGTAGGTGTTTATACATATATAAATAGATTGTGAATTGTAATTCAATTGTACTTTTTTCAAAGCAGAAATAGAAAATGTCTTTTTATTATTTTTTTTTGCATGTTATGGATATTTTAACTTAATTTTTATATTACAAGTCGAAGCCTTCATTAATATTAAAATAGAAATATAAGATCTTAAAATAACTTTCAAAACAAATATTTTATTAAATGCATTAACATAGCTCCCGCCTTTTGAAGGGATCCTTCAAAAAATAAATAAGTAGGTAATTTACATTATCTAATATATAAATTCATGTCCTCTTCGGTTGTATTCTTGACACATTGTTCCAGAGAAAACAACTAGCATATCTATTGGAGATCATCCTGAACTGGAAGATGATACAAATGTCTAACAGACCGCTTCATTAGACATTTCGAGGTGTTAATCTCAGCCACTCTGCACAATCCATCTTTACCTGGATACAAATTTTTAATTCTGCCCAGCAGCCATCGACATGGCGGTAACTTTTCATTCTTGACAAGCACCAAAACCCCAACTTTCAGAATGGTAGGAACATATCTCCATTTGTATTGATGGTGAAGTTGAGAAATGTACTTATTTCTCCATCTAGTTCAAAATTGTTGCATGAGCTGTTGCACATACTGGAGATAATTTGCTTCTTACAACATTTTACAAATCAGGGTCCGGTGGGGTTGTTAAGATTTGTCCAATCAGGAAATGAGAAGGAGTAATAGGAGACAGATCATTAGGGTCAGATGACATAGCAAATAGAGGTTTTGAATAAGAATACCTCCAATTTGGGTTATTAAAGTATAAAACTCTTCATAAGTAAGGATTGCATTTACCATGATGCGCTTTAAATGATATTTGGTGCTTTTTACAGCCGCTTCCCATAGCCCTCCAAAATTAGGACTATATGGAGAGATAAAATGCCAAGAAATATTATTTCGTGATGTCTGATCAACGATATTGGTTTGATTGTTAATAGAAGTTCTCCTCATTATGTGCCCTTAGGAAAGTAGTACCATTATCAGAGTAAATATGACATGGTGTACCTCTCCTAAAAGTAAATCGCCGCAAGCAAGCTAAAAATGAGTGTGTATTTAAATTTGATACTAACTCTAAGTGTACGGCTTTTGTACTAAAACATACAAACACGCATATGTGTTTGTAATTTTTGCTCCCCTGCCCTTTCGATCTTTTAAAGAAAACGCACCGGCATAATCTATACCTGTGCCTTGGAATGGAAGAGATTGTGAAACTCTACTTTCAGGTAAGTTCCCTATAGGGACGACTGCTGTAATAGGTTTGAACTTGAAACAAATAATGCAGTTGTTTACCGTAGCTTTAGCCAAATTTATTCCACTGACAGGCCAATATTTTTGACGTATAGTCGCTAGTAATAATTAGGGTCCTGCCATGGAGCAATATTTTATGCTCATAATTAAAAATAAGTTTTGTCAAATTGTGCTTGGACAATAATACTACTGGATGTTTAACATTAGAGAATAGAGGATAATTGAAGACGTCCACCAACACGCAATAATAAATGGAGATAGAGGTGATAATCTTGTCTTTTTACTAGCAATGGCTTTCTTTTTAAAATGGATATTTCCTCATGAAAACATTCTTGTGCAATTTTGATTAATTGCTCATGGTTGCAATTTTGATTAATTGCAACCATGAATGTTCCAATTCATGTATAGATCATGGACCTAATTTTCGGCAATCTTTCTTTAATCTACAATTGTGAATGAATCAGAAACAATAGGATATTACCCGTTTTAATTTATCTGCACAAGAAAAACGATTGAATAGATTAGAATTGTGTTCCTCATTGATAAGAGGAAATATTTTATATTTTTTCTTTAATTCCGGGATATCAATTTTATCGTAACTGAAAGTAGATTTTATAGGCCATTCAGTTTCAACAGAATATAAAAATTGTGGACCATGCCACCATACGGTGGAGGATAATAATCAGGTAAAACTCCGCGAGAAGCTAGATCAGCTGGATTATATTTGGTATTAATATAATGCCAGTCATTTTTGGATCTTAGGGCCTACTAACTGTAAGTCATTAAGAGACCATCCTGTTGTTGATGGATATGAACCATCAAAGACGACCCTTAATTTAGTAGTCAAACTAGATTCTTTATGTACACCATGATGAGGTAAATAGTAAGAACCAGAAATGTCGTTTGAGACCTCAGAAGACTTTAACATGTGATCCAAAAATTGGTATTCATCGATAAATTGTTTATATTGAACTAGGAACAGAAGCAAACATATGTTCCAAAGAATAAAAACGTTTAATTGCTGTAGCTTTTGAATCACCAAGTAAATGAACAGGGTATTTCAATTGAAATCTGACAACAAATCGACCTGTATCAATATAAAAAGTAGTTTTTTTAAACTCCTCACAATGTAAATCGTCCTCTGATATTTTTGATATTTTTAAGCAGAGGTATACGTTTTCCCAGATTAATTTGGCCGTCAATCAATAAACCCCAAAATAAGCCAGTTCTATTAACATATCAACCTCTCCAGATTCATGAAAAACTAAAATCAGGATCTGCTAATAGAATATCCTAGGGAAACTTCCAAGTGGAAATGTTCACTCTTTGATGAGGCAACTCACCTGAGATAGTAGGAACGATAAAACATGAGAGAGTTGTTGCAAAATTGTTATAACAAGAAGATATTGCAACATCACATCTCTCCTTTAAGTTGGAGACAAGTTGATTCATGTTTATAATAGCAATATTAGTGGATAGCAGTGGTTAATTCAATTTTGCAGAAAATCGTTCTGACAAAGAATTGGATTGTGCACCACTGTCTAACAAGGATCTGCAATTACGAAAATTGCCTTGAAAGTCCTTTGCTCTAACTATTACAGTAGACAATAGGACTTAAGTATTTAATGAATTTTGACTTGAACACTAGTTAACCTGAGTATCATTTTCGAAATTGTTTGAAATTGTGGTAGGTTCTTCTTTATGTAAAAGAGTGTTATGTTTTTTTTTGCATTTTCTGCATGAACCAAATTGACATTTAGCTACATTGTGACCTGTTCTTAAGCAGTTAACACTGAGCTTTAGTTTTATTACCCTTTCATATCTGTTTGGAATATCCAATTTATAAGAATTTTCACAATTGTAAATTAAATGAGGACTCTTACAAAAATTGCATTTAATATTCTTGACAGAGAAATTTGCATGATGATTGTTTTTATGCAGGTTTAATTTTGAATTTTGAGAATGAGTTTGGTTGCCAATTTGCAATGTTTCTAATAGGTCAGCTTTGGATGTCAAAAATACGAATATTTAATCCAATGTGGGTAATTGAGATTTCTTTTTAAAGTCTTCGCATTCTCTAAGGGTAAATTTGTCAATTTCACTTGTAATAATATATATATATATATATATATATATATATATATATACGTGCGCGACTATCTTAATCGCCTCCATACATCACACAGGCACCCAAGCCTCCACGTTAAGGAAGTACGTTTTTTGTGTGTATTTTGTGCAAATGGTAAATAATAACACACCTCTACACAAGCACCAAGAGAGGGGTAAGAAATAAGCATTCTGAATATATACAAATTTTTGCCATATTTGTAAATGTAACACACCTCCAAATACTGAGTAGCGGAAACGCCTCTTTTGTATAAGTTTTTGTACACTAGATTTCGGTTACGCCTCCAGCAGTGTTGCCACATATATTGAGCGGGAGTGGGGGGTGAGTTCGTATTAAGATGATGCGCTAGAATATTATTCGTTTGTGTAGCAGACCAGGTGGTATGGGTGCAGGCGTTTTGAAGTAAATTCGGACTTAATTTTTTTGCTGGAATCGGTATGGTAACCTGGTCTGATATTGTTTAAAACAATTTTTGTTATAACAAATAGAAAAATTACGATTTTTTACTTAAACTAATTTTTTTTATATATTTTGACCGATTTCCAACAAGAACTGTTCATATTGTTTAAGTGCTGATTGTGGCATTTCATAAATTTTTTCTCTTCCTTTTCTTTTGGGGATTTATTACCATATCTCTTGAAATTCCTATCGAAAAATCTTGATGTATCTAAATAATACTGAAATTAACCAGTTTAAAACTGGGAAGTAACCTCTACTCCTTTGACGTGATGTCAGAGGGACAGTTAGAGCGTGTTTTTTGACAACTAATATGAATTAAAAGAATACAAAAACACTGCGCTGGCGTTTCTTAAACTACATCTGTTTCCTTTTTCAAAGTTTAGGCTTTAGATTTTAATGTAATGTGTAGAATAATAATAATAACAATTTTCTTTTACACCGTGTTATTTGGTAGTGGTGAGAGATAGAAACATCCCTCTGGTGGTCAGTTGCTACTACCTGTCAAGACATCGATGATGTCTCTGTGACAGATAGCGATTTGCAAAGCAAATACCAAAAGCAGGCGACCTCTATCGCTTGTGGACTAAACTACATGCTAAATAATAAGTAGAAATCCAAGTAACAACTACTCAACGGGCAAAAGCCCCGATTTGCATTGAATTACACTTGGAAATCCAAAATTGATAGCCAATATTATTCGAATAATATTGGTTATCAATTTTGGATTTCCAAGTGTAAATCAATGCAAGTCGGGGTTTTTGCCCGTTGAGTAGTTGTTACTTGCATTTCTACTTATAATTTCTCTGCACTTTTTCTAAACTCTGAATATGGACATTGTAGAAGGGACTCCAAATACTGTAGGCATACTCTAAACGCGATCTTACAAAGGAATAAAAAAGCAATTTTAATATGCTAATATTGTTGAAGTCGTTGGAGTTTCTTATAATGTACCCTAGAGCTCTAAAACAGTCTGAAGTAAGATTCCTGATGTGATTAACAAATGAAAGTTTCTGATCAAATGTCACTCCCAAATCTCGGTAGGTAACAGGTCGATTTAAATTTGTGTCGTTTATAGAATAATTAAAGGTAATTAGATTTGCTTTGTTGCTATATGTCATGACATTACACTTTGCTACATTTAAGGGCAACTTATTTGCAAAACACAAGTCATTTTGCAGCTCCATACAATCCTCAATGCTTTTGATGTTACAGTACAGTTTCATATCATCGGCATACAGTAAGCAATTTACCTTTAGACTACAAGTGATATCATCAATGAATATGTTAAAGAGGAGTGGCCCTAGGTTGGATCCTTGGGGAACACCAGATGTTACTGAAATCTCGACAGACTGATGACCAGAACATTCAACATATTGCTTACGATTCGTAAGATAGGATTAAAAAAATTCTTGGAGACTCGAAGAGAAACCATGAGCTTTAAGTTTAGTAATAAGTATGTTATGATCAAGTCTGTCGAATGCCTTAGAAAAGTCAGTGTAAACAACATCAGTTTGTAGTCCTGGATCAATAGATTCTGCTACACAAAAAAGATTTGTAATAGTGGATCTACATCTACACGTAACATAAAAATCTAAAGCCTACACTTTGAAAAAGGAAACAGATAGATTCCAAAACGTCTGTCCAGTGTTTTTGTATTATTTTAATTCCTATTAGTCGTCAAAAAACACCCTCTAATTGTTCCTCTGACATCACGTCAAAGGTGTAGAGGTTATTTCCCAGTTTTAAACTGGTTAATTTGAATATTTGTTAGATAAAACAAGTTTTTTCGATAGTAACTTCAAGAGATATAATAAATCCTAAAAAAAGGAAGAGATATTTTCAGTTATTAATTTTTAAAAATTAATAACATTGAAAATATCAAGTTTACGAAAAAAGTTATTGTTGGAAATCGGTCGAAAAATATAAAAATGCTTAATTAGTTTGAGTAAAAAAATGTTATTTTTACCTTTTATTAAACTGTTTTAAACAATATCAGACCAGGTTACCTTTTGGTAACATAGATTTTCATAATCGACACTGTCTCCTGAACCGATTCCAGCAAAAAAAATCAGTCCGAATTTACTTCAAAACGACTGCGCCCATACCACCTGGTCTAAAATATAGTAGGGCCAAAAAGAGTAGTCAGTAAATCCAGGGGGAACTAGTTGTGGTTTTCATCTCTGGTAGGCGGATAAAACTTTATATATTTCTCTCAATTATATGGGATTATATGGTAAAAAGAGCTGCCGCTTCTATATTCCATAAAAGCTACTTTGAAGAATTTCCGGTGAATTTTTTGATCTACTGACTACTCTTTTTGGCCCTATTATAAGTTAACAGTTTAAATTATGCTCAGCATATGAACACCTTTAAATTTAATAAAGCAAATTATCTGGGCTCTACAAAATCCTCGTGCAGTTTGTCAGATTAAAAGCTCTGGGCCGTTCATCGGTAAATATGGTGTGGAATTTTAGATAATAGAGTAATAGGGCCAATATTTTTTTAGACACTTTAAAAGGAGACATAATATTTTGCAATATGTCATTCCCAGTTCTTGTGCGCTTTATAATTTATCGCATTTTTGTCACTCTGTAACATTTTTGTATTGAGTAATAATATTTTACTTGCTTCCGTGTAGTTTAGTAAAATAATAGCTTTTATTAATTTAAATAGAATAGAAAACTAGGTACTCTAGATTATTGGATTTTTTTTGTTAAAAATGACGAGAGTAGAAGAGGAGTCCAAATCCAGCTAATAACCAAATTTTCGATTTCCATTTGATATAAGCTGAACAGGAAGTTGCCATATTCGGGTAGGGAATAAAAAACTAAGAAAGGAATGTAGAAGTTATTTTACTTTGAGTCTCACCGGTTAGAATATACAGCATCTGAAAGTACCATGTATACTCGGAAACAGTTAATTTTGATGTATGGTGATATGACAAAGAATGCTTATAATTTTTAGCAGAATTCGAACATGCAAATATATAGCGGGTGTTCCATTTAAAAAATACAACTTTGTTCGCACACGTTCTTTAAAACACCTTGTATGACAACTGTATATTTGGTAATAAACTGCAGGTAAAGCCTTAAAATTTCGTAAAGAAATATATAGTTATTTAATAAAAATAATAAAATTAGAGGAGTAGTCACAATTAAGACAATGACCCTTTACAAACTAATGACTTCTTCAAAGAATTTACCGAGTTATTTTTTAGGTTTTACCTGTTAGTTTACCTTTAATAGTTTTGAAAACATTGGAAAATCTTGGAATGCTATTCTATGAAACAATAATATTTTTCTAAATTAGCATACCTATCTGAAGATTTATTGTTTTTTATCATTTTTATTTAATTTGTTTTTGTCAATCAAGTAATAAGGTTTTTCTTTAATCACTCTTATAATTTATTTTCTCCTCATACAGACCATTTTTGACATTTCTCAAAAACTACTTTAAACAAGTTGGTAAAAGGGTAAAATCTATAGAGTTAATTATTTTTTAAACAGAGTTTATATCATATGGTGTCCTATGTAAAAAAATATTACTGTTATAGTTTTGTGAAATATGACGAAGACAAATTGTCAATATTATAGAAAAGTAGCACTTTTTATAATATACCTACTAGTTGACCTATATTTTGCTTTTTTAAAAGGCAAACAAAAAAAATATAAATTAAATTCGTTACTTTTGGGACACAAAACATACCGTGCCTTCATTTCAAAACACTACACAAGAAAATATTCGGTAAAGCTCGTGAGTCCGACCGTAATAGTGGGGATAGCTGCCATGTATCATCGTCCATACGCAAACGCATTCATATGCGTTTGCTTGCATTCGTGAACGTGAATTTACCATGCACACGATACTCCCCTCTACTTCGAATGAACACGATCACTTTATCTCCATGTAGCTACGAAAATTGAAGGCGCGGTATACCTGGTGACCACGAAATGACGCTTGCTATATCTTCTTGGTTTGACAAGATATGAATTTTGAAAATTTGGGCACGTCAAATTACGGTTAAATGTGCATTATCTCGACCAATTTTACATTTCCCGTCACTTACGGTTTCACCGGAAATTAAACTAACTTTGATTTTTTAAATGGAACACCCTATATATTTTTACATTTTTTGATTCAGGTCAGTTTGAGATAAAAATATTAATGGCTGATATTTTTATGAGCAAACTTAATATTTCTTCTAGGCGGCCGTGACCCCAAAAATATGTTTTATTTTGCTTCAATAATTAATCAAAAAATACAATTATGGTATTATGTCATATGAAATTTGTGTTATAAGATCTCGAACATTTCGGAAATCATTTTTTCAAAATAACTATTTTTTTTAAATGAGTCCATGGTGGCTCTATACGTTATTTCAATAAAGCATTTAATGTTGTTCATATTTATAATACATAGAAATACATAAGAATATTATAACATCCAACAAGATATAAATGAAAAAAAAAACTCATAATATTTAACAGTGGATCTCTATGAAGCAGATGCCTTTGACCCCCTGAATAAAAAAATGTGAAAATATACGGGGCGTTCCATTTAATAATACAGTGTTAGCATCATTTCCTGTGAAACCGGAAGCCACCGAAAATGTTAAATTGGTCGAATTAATGCATATTCAGTCGTTATTTGACGTGTCCAAATTTGAAATTCACATCTTGCAAAACCCAGAGAATATACCAGGTGAACACGAGATGCCACTTGCCTCTATCTATATCTTCTTGGTTTTACAAGATATGAATTTCAAATTTGGGCACGTCAAATAACGGCTAAATATGTATTAATTCGGCCGATTTATCATTTTTTGTCGCTTCAGGCATTGAGTAAATAATATAAAGAGGCGCAACCGTCAAGGGGCCGAGATTTTAGTGTTGTATTTTTTTGTCAATAACTATAGAATTATCTACAATATTTAGGAATAACAAATACCTTCTCATAGCACTAAAAATTGAAAACAATCCTGAAGCTATTGGCAAAAAATACAATTCTAAAATCTCGGCCCCTTGACGGTTGTGCCTCTTTATATTATGTATTTATTCAATGCTTCAGGTTTCGCCGAAAATGATGCTAACTTTGGAATTTTAAATCGAACACCCTGTATATATTTTTACGTTTTTTGATTCAGGAGATCAAAAGCACCTACTTGATAGAGATCCATTGTTAAATATTATAACTTTATTTCATTTCTAGTTGAATGTTATTCTTATGTATAATAATATAAATAAATAAATAAATAAATAAATAAATGTTTATTGTGCCACAAGAGAATCACACAAAAGGTGAGAATTCGGCATAGCCGTTCTTCCATTCCACCTATAATGACAAATAATATTTAAATGTTCACAAATATTTTGAAAAATGAATCTTACACACTATAAGAAAAATATTACAATAATTATCAAATATTTACATGGTTAGTTAGTGCCTTAACATGTCTAACAAATTGTGGGTACGGCAAATTAATTTCCATTAAAACTCTATTTAAAAGAGAAGGAGCTACATATGAAAATGATCCTTCGTATTTACTAGTTGTATGTTGCGGAATAGTGAAATAATTTATCCTTACATTGACATTATGAATGTCAGATCTTCTTATCAACAAACTGTGCAAATACGAAGGCATTTTAGAGATGATCATTTTATAAAGGAAAATTAATGAAATATACATTATTCTATTACAAATTTTAGGTTCCGACAATCTATTTATATACGGAGTTATATGACTTCTATAAGGAACATTGCACACACACCGTATGCACGCATTTTGTAATCTCTGAATTTTTTGTTGGTTATAGTTTGGCAAAAAATAATAATAGACCATACTGCAGTAATCAATATGTGGGTAAATTAGAGATTTAATTAGCTTTAATTTTATATTCTCATTGAGATTATATTTTAAGTGATACAGCGATTTCAATTTGTAAAACCCTAACTGGTATACGTGTTTAACATGTATACACCCAGATTTTTTACTGAGGATACCCATTCTATTGGTATTCCGTTAACTAATATATTTTCATCACATATTGTATTTTTTTGACGTTCTGGGCCAATACATATAGCTACAGATATGATATGAAGATATTGTGAATTATTTGGTACCACGTAATCGGTAATTAAATGCTTTATTGAAATAACGTAGTGAGCCACAATGGTGCCATTTAGAAAAAATTAAATAATTTGGAAAAATGATTTCCGAAATGTTTAAAATCTTATAACACAAACGCCATGTGGCATAATGTCAAAAATATATTTTTTGATTAATTACCCAAGCAAAGCAAAACATTTTTTGGGATTACGGCCGCCTAGATAAAAAATTAATTTTGCTCATAAAAATGTCAGCCATTAATATTTTTATCTCAATATGCTATAACTGTATCCAAAATGACATCCTGAATCTAAAAATGTAAAAATATGTTCCAAATAAGGTATCACAAGTCCTTACTTTAAGTCCATTAAAAAATTTAGGGTTTGCAACTGCCACTCGAACGGGGTTGAATTAAAAGATGAAATTTGTACGTTGCAGGATGTCATTTCAGAATCCAAAATCGACGTAGGTACCTAGGGATTTTTAAAAAATATTCACAATAATTGAGATAATGAATTTATTTCATTTGGCTGTTCCACACTGTATGTATTAACACAAGAACATTACTTAACTATTTGATATGACATGTTGCTAATAAAATCTTAAGCTTGTTTTTTATGCAATATTGTATATCCACTTACTTTTGAATAATGTCAAACCTGCAAATAAAGTCATAATTGGTTATAAAAATTTAAAAAGAATAATACTACTTACCCATATCTGTATTAATAGATTGTCGAGTTCATCATCTTCAGGTTAAAGCTGATCTTTGAACACCTTTGTATAAAATGTGTATGTGTATCTATTTAATCTATTCAGTACAGTTTACAAATATTTTTGATACTGCTCATTTACAGAGGATTTTATTATTGCTAATTTACATATTTTATACTGGTTTAATAACTGCAATTTTAGTTACTTTTTTATGAAAAACATATTGAAATACTACGTACACTACCAACATTAATTTTTCAACCAAAGGAATAAATAAATAATTTTACACACACCAAAATCATTCACACAAATTTTTGTTCTGAATAAATAAAAACGTTAAATTATGTTTATTCTTATTTTGTTTTAAATAAGCTACTTCCAAATTATTTTTGAACTAATTGTATTTTCTGAGCCTGAGTAATAATTGTAATACTCGTCTATTTTAATTAATCATTAATCAATATGTCAATCTACTACTAACACTAGTTACTAGTTGAACAACTATATTACTTCATAAACAAAGCTAGTACGTATACATGTTAATAAAACATTATTGAAGTCAAATCGCACGCGAGCGCTTTTCCACAGAAGGTAAAATAACACCAATGAATAATATTTACACACATATAAAACTAACGTACTAACTTACCTCCGTACACTGTTGCCAATTTTCTGAGGTGTATTGGTGTAGAGAACATGTGGAGGCAAATTCTGCTTAACCATCATTTGTAGCGTATATGCGTATTAACTGGTGGCGCCTTCTGGTGGAATTACAGTGAACTACATTGTATAACTGTATATTTACACCATACCAATTGGCCTCCGACATAAAATTTGGGAAACGCCTACTAATGACGTAATAATGACAATGAACATGTTTTACACATAGGTTCGTATTGGTCACCGATTTTTCGAAGTCGCCTCCGATTTTGGAGGCGTATTCGTTAAATACGTATATCATTTTGGAGGTGTATAAGACACTTTGCATATATATATATATATATATATATATATATATATATATATATATATATATATATATATATATATATATATATATATATATATATATATATATATATATATATATATATATAAATGTTATATAAAATATTACCATACTACTACTTTAAACTTAGAATACCTGAGAACACACATAATGACCTTTCTCAGAATATCATATTACAGGTAATGACTTCTTCTTTCCTGTGACAAGATATGTCACAATACACTTTTAGCAACGTACAGCAAACATTGCTGACTGCTATTTTCCTTTGTTTAAAATTATGTTTAGTAATCATTTCAGAACTTATAAGTACATGTAAAACCCTATCTAAATTCAGTTATTATACTCACTTCACAAAATACACATGTAACTAAAATATCGTTTCTCAATTTAATAAAATAAAAGTTTTTAAAAAGTTATTCATGTGAACTCAAATCTAACATATATAATGAGAGTGTCCTATTGATTTGTGGGTTGGTTTAATGTCGTAAGGGCACGTAAATGTTTCGGTACATTGTCAGTGAGTTGGCGGCGCAATTGAATTGAAAATTCTTTAGAAATTGATTCAATACCAAAAATAGAATTGACACGATTATGAATTAGGTAATACTCTAGTATATGTTATTTTTGAATAGATCATGTAAAACAAGTTTGCAAATATAACGTATATTATATAATTCACAAAATCGACAAGCGAGCATTGTTGGAAAACAATACATGTGTTTAAAATCATCAGTACGTTATGTATGGGTCGTAAAACAATGAACGCCTAAATATATATAATCATTAGTGGGATTAAATCACAACAAACAGTCTATGTCAATATAATATTCGATGCAATAAAGAGATAATAAGTACTGTTTATAGTTTATTTTTGGCGGGATTAGAAATTGCGATAACACCCAACTTATTTTTTAGATGATTGTTCTGCCAAAAGATTGCTCCTGTTATGCTCCTTTTTGCATTCCAGAATTGAAGTTACAAAAATTGCAGTACCTCAGTTTTGGTGGTAATATTATTAGAGGTTAGGGGCAAATTCTAATGCCTATAATTTTTAAATTATAGCTGACCTATTAATTAATTTCCAAAACCAGAAACGGATTGAGACGGCTGAATAGGTCTGAAAGCATCTTAAATAAATCAACGTCTCATACATGGATAGACTCTTTCGAGGAACTTCATTAAGGATCGGCAAGCGGCAATTCCTTGCGTATTAGAATATTTCTTGGTTGGCCACATATAAGATAATCCATACAAAAGCACCCCTATGTTAAACAAAGATTTCGATGGCAAACACTGTAGTTATTGTACGTTTCGCACCTATTAAAGGATATAGGGATTTTATGAGGTATAGTTTAATATTAGATATAATTTCGTCACGGATGTTCGATATTTGTGAATGTGGAAATATTTAGAAGCTGCGAAATTCGTTGCGGTAATTCTCAGTCAGGCGTAAGTGTTGATATTGAAAATTTAGCTTCTGAATTCGATTCTGACGTATCAAGCACAAGAGCAGCAACGTATAAACGATACCTTTATGAGATAGCAAGACAATTTTGTCTGGATGGTAACAAATATTGTAGCAAACGAGGTTCACGCGGCTCATTGTTGAAGGCGCTTATCTTTCTAAAGTGTCAAAATTAACGCTAAAGACTTTAAAAGAAGAAACATTTGGAATATCAAACATAAAAAAATTGACTCAAGCACTAGTAAAAATTTAATACACAGAGGCCAGCAAAATAAATAACCCATTTTATTTCTTTACTAAGGTAGAAACTAATCAACTAATCATCCTTCCAGTTTGAAAATATAATAAAGTTAGGTATAAAGTAAATACGCTCTTTAGCTTTTTAAAATGGGTAATACCAAAGGCAGTCAAACATTTTCGAAACATGATATGAGAAGACTCTTTTATTAAATATAGAACCCAATGGTACTATCGTTTTAGATGCACCATCCCATTGAAGGTTAAAAAGATACTCTCAGTACTTTCAGTACCAAACAAGAAATTCTCTTCGACAATGAGCTATTGAGGAACAGTACACCGAAAAGATTTATTAGAAGTTTCAAGAGCATAAGTGTTTTAAAAAGAATACGTATGAGAAAATAGTGTACCTGGTTTTATTCGGTCACTATTATTGCATACTTAACATAACACAGATGTCTTGAAGCCAATAAAAAGAGAGGATATGATAAAATAACACCTTCTCTTAGTTTAATAATAAAGTGGTTGAAAATAAATAGACGACCATACTTTGAGACAGGCAGGAAACAATTCAGAATATTACGAAAATGGAGAACACTTGTTTGGAAATGGAACGCTTTCACAAAGACATTTATAATAATTTTAGAATTTAAATTATGACAGTGATAGTAACTAACGATGATGGATGTTTTTTGTATTAGTTAGAGTTAGAAAACGCTATGGGTAGTGCATAAAATGATAAAATAAATACATTTTTATCCGCTGCTCTAAATATTTCCGCCTGTTATTTTAAGTATAAAGTAATCTACAGAGCTAACTAACTTCTATTTTAGCGCGCTATACTACTAATTTGATTCACACAAAATGCCATACCTTATTTGACAAGTTTTTAATAGGGTAAATAATGACTTAGTAGATGAACATTTTAATGCATAATCCATTGAATTTGAAAAAATAGAAATAGAATATGTAGAATTAAATTATTTACAAATGACAAGTAACATTTGTATAGGATAAATATTTTCTCCTAGGATTTCAATTTGGTGGACACAGTTGATATAAAAAAAAATGATCGACACCTCGCGTCGAAGAACATCAGTATGTACTTTTTATCGAAAAGTTCCGCACTAAAATTTTACGATAGTTTGATGAAGTATCAAGGAGCCACTAATCTGCTTATACTCTCAGGAGTCCCAAGACAAACTTAATGTCTATAAAGTTCTACAGTCTACACTATACTCCTACGTGTTAATATAATGAGTGGCATTGCTGTCAGTTTACCGGAATCACAGGTACAATATTAGTAAATTGAAAAAGTCTAATTTAACTTCTATTTTTGAATAATGACGTAAAATGCTAATTCACAATACCTTTGTTTAAGACTATTTATAAAAATATTGAAATAAGTGTCTAGTAAAATGATATATTTTAAGCTACTAGACAGACAGTAGCAACTCTACCACTATTCTATTCTACTACTGCTTGGACATTTTAACGAAACACAAACATTTGATATACAGAATTTACCATTATTTAACATACATGGATATACTATTTTATATAATGAAGGAAATGTTAACAAAAATGATGGGGTAGTCGTACTAGTCAGAAAATGTTCGTCCTGGCATTTTTCTGTAATTTTTTACGAGTGTACAATTTAATAATAGCGTCTGGATTACAATGTTGCTTGCAATTATTTTTCCAAAGCATACTGGATTTTATTAATTATTTTTACATTAAATCGAATATCAACATGTTTTTTTAAAAAATCAGTCTATTTTGGTGACATAGGTGAAAAGAGAATTATTTTCTCTAACTAACGGTGTAAAAATTCAATATGGCGGCCATAAGAAAAAAAAAGTTGACTATCATTGCTCAAAATCTAGAAGGCTTAGAAAATTTCTATCAAGCCATTCAATTGGTAGTGGTCAAAAATATAAACTTGCCAAATTTCATTAAATTCGCATAAATGGTAGAAAAGATATTAATTTTTTTTTGAAATTACGATTTTCAATTTTTTCAGGATAAACCGCGAACGAATCAAGATATGGCAGGAAGTTGTAGAGCATAAAATAGCGCAAGTTTCCATGTTGGAAAGTACAGATCTGCCCTCGTATATTATAGATACCGCCGTACAGAGAAATTTCAAAAACTTTAGCAAAATTGCAGATTATTGGTATAAGTAGCACGATAATTTTCTACGTTGAACTGATTTCATTTTTTAAATATTGGACACACTCTCGATACTTTCCAAGGGTCTAGAAATATCCCAAATTTGAAACACAAATTTAGAGGATAAACAAATACAGATGCACAATCCTTAATAATAAAAGCGTGCATATCGTCCGGGCCCTTCGTGAACTTAGGCTTCAACTATTCTAACGTTTGTGATGTGCTGTCTTCTTCACTGAATTTACTTATATGCAAGAAATTTGTTGAAAAAATCCTGATTATTAAGGAGTATGAGTTTTTAAAAAAAGAAGCAAAGGTATTGACAATATCTAAACGGATTGCTGTATTCATTGTCATTACATTTTATGTACTTAGGTGTTGAAGACGTGTTTTTCTTAGAATATACATAGGATCAGAAACTTTTAGTATTTGATGTAATATTATTTTGTAGCTCTTTCAAGTAATTGTTGTATAAAATACTAATTTCATTTTTTATTTTTGTTCTTAATAATTTAAACTCAGTGAAATTTCGTTTTTGTATTTTTTGTAGTCTTTCCAAAGTATGGCTTTTTTCTTTATATCTAGTATTATACTACTCGTATACCACGGTGGATATTTAAATGAAAATATCATTAAGTTAAATTTACTAAAAACAGACATAAATCCAAAATAGAAATATTTATATACCGGGTGGTCCAAAAAAAACCGGAATTTTTTATTTCTCTAATAGTTTCGCCAATTTTTAACCGATTTTAATTATTCAAAAACTAAATTATAACTAAAAGATCACGTTATGAGGTAATATAAATATATTTTAATTATTATTAAAATTGTAGATGGCGTTAGTCATCAAACTTGGGCCTTCTTTAAGAGCGGCTGGAACTTTTTTTGCTAAATAAACAATGAAATGATTGAGGAAGTATAATAGAATAAACATTTGTGAATATTTTAAGACATCAAACACTAAAATCGACCAGTTGGTTCCGAAGATATAGTCCGTAACATAAAACCGTTTTATCACAATTTTGTTGATATTCTATGCCACTCGTCTAAAACCAATATTTATTTTAGTCAAAACGGCATTAAAATATATTTATATTACCTCATAACGTGATCTTTTAGTTATAATTTAGTTTTTGAATAATTAAAATCGGTTAAAAATTGGCGAAACTATTAGAGAAAAAAAAAATTCCGGTTTTTTTGGACCACCCGGTATATAGTCATAAGAAATAAAGAATTATTTAAAGGGTATTAATAAATGTTATTATGCTGAACTGGAGATATAAATATCGATATTTCCTCGGATGACGATTTCGGTCAAGAATACTTAATATCTATCTAATATTCTGAATGAACACAATTTTTTAGGTCCTACATAGACAAGTACACTAGGGTACAAAATGAGCCTAAATCTATTATAGATCATTTTTTTATTAACAGCGTGGAATAAGGAAACATTTTTCTTAATATTATATTACAAACTCTAATTACTGACTATTACCCAATATTATTATAACTCAATACAAAAAATAATATTAAGCATAATTTTTTTTAAAATAATTTTATATAATTTTATTTTCTGTTTTTCATAATTAACACACAAGAATCTTGAAAAATTAATTTTTATTGCCACCTGGAAATATTAAGGTAATTTGAGGGTTTTTGTTATATATTTATTTTGCATTTAGGATGTAAAATTTTTATCAATGTAGGTATAAAAAAAGAAAATCAAAATAATATAAAGAAAAATAATTATGTATAAAGACAAACACAAGATTTTTTTATTTTATAAATAGCATGTGATTTCTGTTTGAAAACACATTGCTACTTATACAGGGTGCTTCACGGTGAATGGCCTATTATAGACGTTTCTGGGAAACCACACATAATTTGGACCTGAAAATTTATACATAGGGGTTTTTTCAGAGGTGCTTTATTCAATGAAAATAATGACACGTATGTAGCACTTCCGCTTATACAGGAAGTCGACGTCAACTTCCTTATTTTAAATGGAATGCTATATTTTTTATGCGTAAGTGAGAAACTGTCCAAGTCCAGCTGACAAGACAATCATCTTAAGAGCCCTGGACAAATAACAGTATCTCCATCTGTTAGCTACCCCTAAACGTTCTCACCCCGGAGAACCAAACAAGTGTTGTTCCTTGCACTTAAAAATTAAGGAACTGGCGCCCGAGTTTCCGTTTAAAAAGTGTTACAAAGCCAGAGAGTTCTGTTTGTAAGTGTACAAACAGTACAGGTTACATAAGAAAACGCCATCACAAAATATTGTAGAGTTTCTCTCTCCCCCACTATGTTTTTTAATTAACAAAATACTAATTTCAGGTTTAGTACCTCCGCAATTTAAGTCTGCCGTAATTAAACCTTTGTATAAAAGTGGTGATAAAAAAGAATGTTCTATTTATAGGCTGATTTCTTTAATCTCCAACTTGGCAAAAATTTTCGAAACCGTAATGAAAAACCGAATAATTAGCTACCTACACAAATATAATATTTTGTCACCGCGTCAATTTGGCTTTAGGGAGGTCAGATCTACGCAAGATGCAATAGAGTACTTAACATCTAATATACATATATCACGGGATAACGGCTCTTTGTGTCTTCGTGGATCTGGCCAAAGCTTTTGACACGGTAAGTCATTCTAAATTATTGGATACATTAGAACAAATTGGTTTCCGTGGAATCTGTCTCAATTTATTGAAAAACTATCTAACTAATAGAACCCAATGCGTAAGCATTAACGATGTTATTATAAGCGATTTTAGAACAATTGAATATGGTGTACTTCAAGGGACAGTCCTCGGGCCAATCCTCTTTAGTATATATCTTAACAACTTATTTTCATTACCATTCGAGGGGCTTTTGATAAGCTTTGCAGATGATACTGCAATTTTTTACGAAGCCGAAAGTTGGGATTTGCTCATTGACAAGGCACACAAAGATTTAAAAAACATAAAAAACTGGTTTGATTCTCGCTTCAATTTTAAAAAACCAAATTTTTGCCCTTTGCGATTAGTAGAAACAAGTTACCGAATTTAACTGCTCTCAAAATAACTAGCGAAACAGCCACCTTCGAAATTCAACCGGCAAGGCAAATTAAATATCTCGGAATTATTGTTTACTTAAGTGGGATATACACATAAGCATTTAATTAAAAAATCAGAAGTCTACTAGCAAAATTTAAATACTTACGAAACTTTCTAGATAATAAAGAACCTCAAACCGTTTATTATTCACTAATAGAGTCTCAGTTAAAATACGGCATAATAGCTTGGGAAGGAGCATATAACACATTTATTAAAAGCCTAGAAAATATACAAAAATGGATTCTAAAAATAATTCATAGAAAAAAAATAACCCGAGTGAGGCTTTATTTCAAATGGCGAAAGTTGCAACTATTAGACAACTATTTGCCCTTACCTTAATTGTAGAATAAAAGAATTCTAAATCAAAGCAGCTAATACTTTATAAATATCCAACTAGATCTAAAGATATGGCTGTAACTGTTCCTAATGTTGACAAAACCTTAACTCAGAGGTGTTCTTATTTCCTTGGTCCTAGAATATATAATGAAGTGTCAATTGAAATAAAGAAAACCAATTCTTTACAACTATTTAAAAAAAATGTTAAATACTGGTTGTTACTTACCAAGATAGTAAACGGAAATGATTGCAGCGGTTACTTTACGAAGACAACAGGTTGGTGCGAATGGTGCGTAGGAGCTGGATCGACAACAACTCGTCAGATAATTTTCTGGATGTTCCTGGCGAATTTATTGTCTATTACGCCGACGTATCTTTCGCGGTGGCGAACGGTTCGGTTCCTACTCCTAATTGCGCGTTATTGATTATTTGTTTAGTGTATAATAAATTGACTCTTGTGGAACATTTATCACAGAAAAATAATGTTTATCGATAGCGAAATAGGTTATTGTGGTATCGACGAATATTTTGCTTTTGATAAATGTTTCACAAAAGGCAATTTGTTATACAACATTAGATTCAGAAGAGAAATCTGCACAATAGTAAATAAAAAAAATGCCATTTGAAAAAAAAGTTGACTGCCGCTTTTCAAAAAAAATAAGTTTAAGAATATTGCGGTACGCTCCCTCTAGGTATAGTGTATTTAAAGCCATTTCATTGAATTTTTTATTTTTTAAAATCAGATTATGAACATGTAGCAGAGTTGTGGCTTGATGCGTTTTTTAGGAGACAGCCTGTATAAATAAATAAAAATAAAAACAATGGTGTTTCGCAGACATTAATACATAGATACTTAATATCATCAACAATATCGTCTCCATTTCTTTTGTCTTTATCCATATACATACCTAATTGTGGTCATACAAATTAATATTTTAGTTACATACCTTGTTGCTCAAGCATAACTTTAACTTTAGTTCCTAATTATAATAAACGTAAACTTTATAAAAGTTCCTTCTCTCTTAATTTTAATTAATATTAAGTCCCCGGAACGGGCCTATCTAATTAATTCTTAATTGCAAATAAACATTAAAATAGCTGTTGGTGATATTAAGCAGCTCCGTTTTTCATTGTGTGTTGTTCTGTACCTCCCAACTTTCTCTTGTCAATTTAATATTGGCTGACGCCCGCTTACTTATTAAAATCAAAATCCTCGACCTGACTATTGAAGCTGTCGATTGCATTATTTAGAAATAACAGAATAAGAAAATGCATTACCCATATTCCTACTTTTTTCAGGTCTTTGAAAGTGAATAAGTATCTTATCAAATATGCTCGCATAAGTCAAGTGACATCCATGTGGTTTTATAAGTGTGTATCATTTAATAAAAAAAAATATTAAATTGATTGTGAATACAGCATGAAAATCAGTGAAAACTATGATATGACATGCAACGAAATAACATAACTAAGCCATAACTAGAAAAACTATTCAAAGATTTGTATACCATAATAGATGGAAATGGGAACTTAACGGTTGATATTTTTCATTGAACAGTATGATGGGTATCCTTAGGGAAATGTTTGTATCCTTTCTACATACGTCAAAGACGATGGAGATGCAGACTTGAAAGGGTATGACCAATTGGCCGACGGCGTTTACTACGCTCTTGAGACGTGCTGAACGTCAACAATTTCAAGGTTGATGTAGCAAGTGGCCGTATTTCGCAGACTAAACTGCAGGATCTCATCCGGTGTAGGGTGTCTACAAATGTTTCGTTTAAAAGAAATATCATCCACGTATTTCTGGAGAAATTTTAACATTTCATTCCAGATAGGGTAAAATTTTGAATTTTCGATAAAAATATAGGAATGATTTAAATCATAGACTTGCAATATCCTCATCAAAAAATCATTTGGTGAGAGATCTGGAGCCAATTAAATCCCTGCTTTGAAACAAACAAAAGTAAATTATTTATATTAGTGCTCAAAAATTCCCCTACATTATTGAAAAATTCATTTAATGACTGAAAATCGTACATGCGTCCTAATTTTCGAAATTATCGTTCAAAGTTACCTGCTTTTTTACGATTTTACCACTTTACCTTTATACCATGTTACTTTTAATTTTTACACGCAAAAATTATTTTTATTTAACACAAAAATGATTTTCGGTTTATCAATGAAAATGGTGAAGGATTTTGTTCAAAATTTTGTTATTCATATAATCTTAGATATAAAAAAATATAATGTACTAATTTATAGCTGTTTTAAAGATACTTCTGTTGGAAATTACATATCTATTAAGTATATTTTTCCCATAATGTTTTCGAATTGAATAGCAATATCTTCATCAACATCGTTTTATTGGACATCTTCTTTCGTAACTTCTGAAACATCGGCGATTTCACCATTTAAGTCCTTACATTCTTTGCAGAACATGGAGCAGCTAATTCCTAATTCTCTGCAGCTGCAATTTCCGTGACAACCTTTTATGCATCCGCAAGCTATTTGCTCCAATAAAGTCTGCGGTGCAGGAGGTTTGGTTGTGCTAATTGGCATTAATCCATTTTCAGATTTTTTCCAACCCCACTGAAAAGGATTTAAAATATTTCTATTTCACTGTTGAATTTGGTGGTACATACGTCCTTTTCAGTGGGGTTGGAAAAAAATCTAAAAATGGATTAATACCAATTAGCACAAGTGGATAAATTTACTCAGTTCTCAAAAATGTAAGCCTAAACGTAATAGCACTTTGTGGATTTACCATTTTTCGGGTACAATTGAACATATTATGAAACAATAAAATATCTTTAACGAGTTAGTTCTTTATTCAATTACATAGTCAATATTGCCTATTGTCCAGTATATAGTTTGATTTATATGCAGATATTGCATTAAAGGCAAATCATTGTTTATTAATTTTATTAATTTTAGTTCTGGTTGTAGTTTTATTAACGACACACAACGCAGGAACGACAAATATACTAATTGCTTCTACTACGTTAAGAAATAAATTGACAATTACCATAATAGTGACTATTTTTCTAGTAGTATAAGTCCCAAACTAGTCCCATTTCAAATACTTTCAAAAGTGTGGGTCAAAGTTGAATTTTTGTGTAAAAAATTACATTTTAGTTCTATAACAAACTCTTCAAACTTTGATTTTCTGTTGCAAGTATGTTAATAAATAATGAAACGACGACGATCTGTACCTCAGTCAGTATTTTTCTGTCGAGTCCTGATTTTCTGCTCAAGTTTGCATAATTGCTACAAGCCTCTGGTAGAATAATTCTCTAACTTATATCTATCCTAAATTGACTTTCGGAACTTAAAGTTTCAGTGTGACGGTTACTAGCCAGAATCGATTCATAGATGGTATTTGTACCCTCCTGACATGAGAGACGTTCTTAAATTATAAAGAAACGGTAAAAAACCCCTCACTACTTGACCATTGTTATCAACGATTACTTTACGCACCTATTAGTTTGATATTTTTAAAATGACATGTCCATGCATGCGTGATAGTACGAATGATAATGCTTTTAAGGCCAGTATACAAATACTTCGGTGAAAATTATCACTACTCACCGTTTGACATATTCTGTAAATAATTATGTTCCGACTGTATTTTATCCTGGGTTTATTAATTATCTCAGATCACAAGTTATTTAGAAAAATCAAGCTAATTTTAGAATTTACCTATCAAAGACATTTAATGAAATAAATTTCCGCTCTGCAAACTTGCAAATTGCCTGCGTTTATAACTTAAATGTTATCTGAAGTAATTAACTATTGAACAATACTTCAAAGAACTGCATTGGATGTTTATTTAGTCTCTCATGACAATTTAATTTAGTAAAGCATCCTATTCTGCACATTCTTTCACAGTGTTCGAGTCAAATGGCTGAAAGTAATTAAATTTATCGCAAATAGTAGGTACATTTTTGTCGTTTTATTTGCGTTTTATGTTGTTACCCCCACGACCTATAAATAACTCTTTGTGAAACTTTATAAACATTTGCCTACCTTCAATCACATCTATACAATTTGGAATAGCATGACTGATTTGCTCGATCTTTTTCTTTCGTTCCATGTAGAAATTTCGATGGCAATGCAACCTTTTAGACTTAGTCTTCTACCTGTTGAAATTACGTCAAGTCATTTCAACAGTTGAGTTTCCCTTACCAAATGGTACAGTTTCATGACTAATTGGATTTTTATAGTCTCCGATTAGTAGTTATTGTCCATATACGTTATATCTCCTATAATCTAGTGCCTCGCACTAGAATACGATTAGTTTCACTGTTTCTGGTTCCTTTCCAGGTAATCTGCAGACCAGGTCACCACCAAAATGTTCTTGTTGTGTTAGATGTTTTTTTAACACACCACAGAAATTAGACAACCCCCAAATCCAAAGCCAATGTCCGGAAGCGGGTTACACATTAGAAAATCGCAGACAAACATCCATACTGTTATGTTTTGTGATTTTTAAGGAAATAATAACTTTTGATTTTTATTTTGAATTTTTGTTTTTTGAATTTAATTTTTGTAATTTGGAGGTAAGTTTCGATTTTAAATATATATTATATTACACGTTTAGGTATTGGTTTTTATATTTTAATGCATGCTATAGTAATTTGTTCTTTAGTTTTGAAATTTTATTTTATTTTTCTAAAGTAGTTGTAAATAGTTTATTCAAAAGAAATATTTTTAAGTTCTTAGTTCTAAGTTCTTAAGTATATAGTTTTTGAATTATCGACTTTATGGCATACGATCAGTCCTCCACTGGGCAGAATTATTTCAATGTTTTATTAATAAACGACAGTGCGCATGATTTTATGATAATTTAACGTGAAACTTACTATAGGTTTGCTATAATTACTCATTTACCTTTAAGGGCCATTGGGGGCTCCCTTATACCATCGAAGAAAATCTTACCTATAAATCTGCTGTTGAACTATTGTTGAATAAAGGTTATTTAAAATTCGGGCTGGTTTATTTTCATTTGATTTGTAAGGATTTAGAAAAGTTCGAGATCTTTATCAGAATGACTATCACTTTGCTATTTGACAGCTAGATGTCTCTGAGTCTGCTGTATTTTAGATATCCAGCTGAGATGAATTTAAATGCTTTAGTTATTTCAATTAAACATAGATGGCACTCAAAATGTTAGGTTTTATTGCAAATATCAGACAATCAAAAGCAAAAACGTTTCTTAACCTATGTCCCTGCGCTAAGTAAAGCTAATTAAATCTACAACAGATATAGGACAGTGTCCTTTTGGATATTAACAAAATTAATAAACTTAAGGTTTAAAATTTCAGTTCAGAGTACGCTCTGCACTTTCGGGTTACCGAGTCGTTTTAATTGCACTTGAATTGGCAGACCTGTTTTAAGTTCTTGACACTTGTGGTCCAGATATGATGGCTGACTGTTCTAAAATTTATTGCACCGCTTACTGGATTTGTGTAAACCAAATAGGCCTTGGATGCAATTTTGGATTTCGACCAATCAGGTGGCTGCTCGTTAATTAGGATAATTTTTACCTTTATTCCTGGTAAGTTGAAGCTGCTTTTCCGTTACTTTTTCGCGTTTGACCTTGACCCATCATTTGAAAGTCCTGGGAATATAATTTTCCAGTTTAAATTCTAATTTTCTTAATTTATTTCAGGAGCGATTTGGACGTGGGTTTGCTTCTTTCACTACCCAATAACAACTTAACTTTTGTTTCGTTTCTAATTCAGAAAATTTGCCAAATCAAGGATTTCTTGATTCCCATCTGTCATTATGGGTTGTATTTTTGCCTTTTTTTAACTTTATTATATAATTTTCCTATGAAATTATGTCATTTTCAGCATCCTTATCCCCCGACGAATTTTTGGATACCCATTTGTTGATATTGCGTGAGATGAAATTTTGACCTGCCGTTCACTTCGACGAAACATCACTGAACCTTTCGAATATCACTACACAACACTTAGGATCTAATTTACATTGCGTCTCGTCATTTGACTGGACTGGAGGTTTTATAGGTAAGTCTTACACTATTTATTTACATTGTTAATAGAAATTGTCAGAAATAAAGTCCATCTTTGTTTAACTGTTGTGTTGTATATCGTTAAAACTTTGTTGAAAGCATGTAACTAACAGCTGTTCTGTTATTGATTATTTTAATGAAACATAGTACAATGCATTTACTTTATTTACGCCTTCAATTTGTTTACTTTTGGTTTGTTTTAGCGTAGCTGACCCTTTGATTACGTGTGGCTCGTTGACCTCTTTCGCATCAACAGATGTTCTACAGCAGATTGAAGATGGTTCTCCGACGTGATATCCTTTTTTAAATCTTGTATTTATCTATTGAGTATACCATACGCAAGTTTCTCGTTATTTGTTTTATTAAGAGGATTATTTCAGTTTAGCCTTGTTGTACCTGAGTTTGTTTTTAGTTTTATTTATTTAATAATCGGGTTTTAATTTCTTTTATAGTTTAAAATACATGACAATACTTACCGACATTGCCAGTGCCGGTGCCGGGGTTCGAACCTAGTCATGATAGGCAGTGTGACCAGAGCCATGCCTGTCACTCATACTCTAGCCCGCTGCGCTACCGACTCGGTAATTTAGGGCATAGCAATGTCTGACAAATATCAGTGGCGCAGAAAAACAATTTTAAATTATTATTCGAAAACGATTTGTCCTACCAGAAAAGCTCAAGAGGCCTTTTCTTTCCAGAGTTAGCTGCTGATTAAGAAACCAATACCTGTTTTGAAACAAAGCAGTGGCGTACTATTTTTTCGTCAAAATCATTTAATATTTTGCTGTCATGCACGTCACTGGTGGAATTGTCAAAACTCGTTGAATTTCCATACCAGTATAGTATACACCAAAGCTCAATTTAATATCTTAAATCATTTTCGAGGTAGATATTAAAAAAAAGGATTTTAATTATTTTTTTGACATCCTATATCTCGAAGAGGAAAGATTTTCAAACTTTGATTTATAGGAACTTCTTATTTTGACCTCTAGAATACGTCCTTATAGTTCCCTTTCCTCCCGACAGTATTGAGACTATAATTTCCACTTTACACCAAAACACTCACACGCAATTCACCAAACAACTGGTAAATTCAGGTCATTCAATACAGCTTAAATGATTTTTCCATGAATAAAAGTAAAAGTTAAATATATCAAGCCTGTCTTGTATCTACGTGAGGAATAAAATATTGGTTTGGCGTCAAATAATGTTTTGATAATCGTCAGGCAATAACATATAGACGAAGATTAACAACAAATTCTAAAATTTATAAGTTCTCATCTTTGTAACGCCAGATTGCCAGTCTGATTTACAATTAGCATTTATGAGGGCTGAGTAATATTTTTTGGTGCCTTTAAATCAGTGTCATTAGAAAGAATTCTTGTTTTCGTTTCATATAATGCCTTGCAAATTTTCGCTTTTGATATATTATGTAGGAGATCCTCAACATCACTTGTGTTGTTAATGAATTTTTGAGTACCTATTTTGTTCAACAGCTTCAAGGGCGTAATAACAACATAAAGATTTTATTGTTTTATTCGCGTGTGGCAGGTTTTCTGTTACGTAAAGTCGGTTCAAGAGCGTGATTTACAACATAAATATAATTTTGGTAATTAATGTTTTACTGCAACTTATTTTATTGACATATTATATATTTTTGAAATCAGGAAAAGGGACTTTCACACTATGCAAAAATACACAGAATGTTCCATTTAAAAAATCATAAGGTTGCTTTGTGCCGCTTTTATGAGAGGCCCTGTAAACTATTGTATATGGTTGTAAAAAAATTCATAGATTACCCCAAAACTGTTGTTTCATAAAAAAATTTTATCTAAAAAAAATAAGTTAAAAAGGAGTTCCATTTATAATACTTAACCCTGTACATACATAAACCGGACTAAAATTAAATACATACCCGTTACCTTATTAAAATACCATTCACATTGAGTATAAGGGAAACCACTTTGAAATTTCTTCTGCAAAAAAAATGAAATATTTGGGTGTCCTCTAGACAATCATCTTATATGGGATGACTACATTAGTATTAGTATTAAAGAAATCAGAACCCTTAGGTATATTAAAATAAAAAATTTAGCAAAACATTTTTAATGTAAGCCAAAGTTGTAGAGTATTCAATGGGGCATCTTACGGCTGAATAATAGTATACCGGGTATTCTGTTTGAATTTACGGAGATATTTCATATTGTCTTTTATCAATTTTGGCATGATATTATTCTCACCCTGTATATCATAGATCAATTTCTCATATAATATTTCAAAGAGCCACTCGTGCTCAACAATCGACAAAAAAATATTTTTACTGATGATTGGGCATAGTCTAAGAATTTCAGATAATAAGGAGTAGGTAACGAAAATTGAGAAGGAAACATATCGTGCTGAATATTTAAAAAAATGTCAATATTTTCATTTGAGTATTATTGTTATTACATTTTTTCGTACCAAATTTTATCGAAAACTTTTGAGTAATAACGCTTTTGTATTCAAATTAAAAAAGCACAATATTTACCATTTCCATAAATTTATGTCAAGTTGTCCATGAAAAATCATAGAAACATAGTTAGTTAAACTGTAGTAAGATGGTATTATTATTATGTCTAGTTTTGACAAATCAAAAAAGAAATAGAAACAAAACTGAATAAAAGAAATAGAGAAGTCCGTTATAGAAAACTACTAAATTCTTGTCACTTCTATCAATCCACCATTTTAATAAAATTTGGTACAGGCCCGTTTTGACGAATGGTGAAACTATTGGTGTGCACAGATTTTTAAAATCGCCAATAGGTATGAATTCTACAAATTTTATTTCTAAGAACTGGCCTTGAATTTTGTAGGAATGTTGCACTTTTTGCTCCACCAGTTCGTCAATCTCTACTATTTAAAAAAAATCCGGTTAATATCGAGCAATGAATAAAGATTTTATAGAGTGACCCCCAAACAAATGAGTCACTGTAGAAAACTGAATTTTCAAATCAAATTGTATAGATTGTTATTTAAGTAGATATATATAAAACGTTCACAGGCCTTTTAGGCCCATTGCCTGGTAAAATCTATCCATATCTTCCTATTCTTTGCTAATGTCCCCCAGTTCATGCATTGTTTTTCCTTTATATCCTTCAAAACAAAACAGCCTGCTCCATTACCTCCTCCGTCTGCCTCTCTTCCTTTTTTTCCTTTTGATATTTTCCAGCCCACGTATTTTACATTCTGTCGTCTTCCATTCTTTCGAGATGACCTAGCCACTGTAGTCGAAGGGCTTTGATGAATTTTGTTATGTTTGGTTCTTCAAATGTCTTCAATCTTTTTTCCACCGAATATTTTATTAGAATCTTCCATTGCCACGCTTCTATCTTTAACTGCACCGCTTTATTCATTGTCTATGTCTCACTGCCGCGCCAGAACCTCGTAAACCACACCTAACAGAGCGATTCCTCTGTAATTTCTGCAATTCTCTACATGCTCTTTTTTAAAAATTGGTGCAATGATTGCTTTTGTCCATTGGAGCGGCATAAATACAGTATCCCATATTTCCTTCACCAGTTTATAGAGTTTATCATTTCTCCTCAATATTTTCGCCAAAAATACTGTTCTGCCCTAGACTTATTATTTTTCAATGCTAGTATGATTTCTTCTACTTCCTCTTTCAGCGGTTCTTCATTTTCCCTTCCTTCCTGGTAATATTCCAGCTCTACCTCAGCTCCCGTCTTTAATTGCTTAAAATATTGTTCCCATCTTCTGCAAGTTTGCTCCTCATCTTCCAGTAAATTCCCATTCTTATCTTTGAAGAAGACTGCTCGTCATTGGTATCCCTACCTGAGATCCTTTACGTCCTTACAGAAATTCTTTATTTCCTTTTTGTGATATTTTTCTTCTATGCTTTTCAATTCTTCTTCCATTAATTTTAATTTCATTATTCTACACATACATTTAACTCTTCATCTGTTCGAGATACTTTTCTTTTATTAATTCATTTTTACATTCCTCATTCATCCATCCCTTTTTCTTATATATTATATTTGGTCTTAAACCGGTGCTATTGAAACTCAAACTCACACACATAAGAAAACACTAAACACTTTCAAATATAGCTTCAGTTACGTGAGATGTCTTAATGCAAGAACTGTGTAACAACGGAAGGTAGAAAAACCACGAAAACCCCGACATAACTGATACTGTTTGTGCAGTTCAAAATATAAATACACTCAACTATACTTTCAGCCCAGAAACTGAATTGGCAACATTTTAATAAAGTTGGAATGCTCATAACGAGGTTTATGCCGGTAACTACGGTTACCTGCGTTAATACCATTAAACTTAAATTACAATCTCAAAGATAGAATTTAACCTGGATTTAAGTTAAATGTAATTAAATGAGTTTTATAACAGATGTTCAGAATTATTTTATATAAGATGTTAGCATAACTGAAGAGTCCAATTTGAGAAGTGGTTGAGATATGTTACCTTATTAAGTCAATTTAACATTGATACAGTTTCCACCGGACACCAAAGCAGGTTACTTGTCACTATTCATATAATGTTTACATCTTGCAATATCTAACGTTCAAAGCAACTAGTTCTTCCGAATCTGAGGTTCATTACAACTAATTATGGAATTAACTTTCTCGTTTGTCTAGAACAAACTTTACGTCATAATCTTTTACAACTAATTTCGTAACTTCTTGTTGCTTTTCAGCTATTTTACAACCGACTAGGATGGGACTTCACCAATTCATTATTTCTTTAGATTTTGTTTTTTATCTGTATATGTCAGAAATTATTATCATAATTATCTGCGGTTGATTTGTACTTACGTGAAAATAACTTTTTTTTATAATAAGTTTTGCAATATTCAAGATCATATCTCGTTTATGATAACTCGATCTTGGCGCACCACCCATTGATTCATGGCGAAATAAATCGAGCATTTTAAGTTCTTTAACTTTTATAAAATAGCGAAAACAAATTATAAATGCAAAAAATTAATTAAGAATATCAAAATTTGAGAAAAATATTAAATTACGTATACCTGAATATTTAAAAAATCACGTCGTAATAAGTATTACCTATTTAAATTTTTTTTTCAATTTTATTCTAGGCTCACTTTCGAAACATAAAATTTTTGAACGAAATTTGAAATCTTCAAATCAATTTTCTTCCTGATTTTGAAAGAAAATGCACTGCAAATATAAAAAAATATTAAAAAAGAAATTGTGGAGCGGCCTTTTTTTGAAAATTTTATACGAGAAGTTACATCGCAAAATTTCTTCATTTGGTTTTAGCAGGTTAAAGTTTGGCATAGGTCTCATGCTCCAATACTGTATGTTCAACCTAAATCATCAGCTGCCACCGAAATATTCACGCATGAGATGTTACTTTCCAATTATTTAATAGTTAGATAAGCTTAGTTAAAATTGTTGATTTCAATCTTAATTGCCGAGGTATCCACATTTTGGGGTAAAAACTCCCTTCCTGTCACTCAAGCTAAAAGGACACTACAGTCCCCAACTTCCTGTTAATTTATCGACTAAAAAACACTACAGCGAGGGACTAAAATTTGCTGAATAATATATTTCGTTAGTCCTACGATGAAAATATATCAATTAGGCTAAATATACTACCAAAAAATATATATCCCAGCGGAGTTACAACCCTTCGAATTTGAGACAAAAACTAGGTAACTGTGTTATTTATTTATATTTCCTGTTCCGCTCCTGATGGAATTTGTAAATTTGACACATTGATCATATATGAGAGTAGCAATGGAGAATAATTTAAAATCCAATTGGAGCATTTCAGTGACGGTATCGGAAAACGTTTAAGGGATTTTTGTATTGTTTTCTTTGTTAAGGCGTTTTCATTAAAAATTTTATTAAAAATAATTTAATGTATAAATAAAAACAGTAGGGCAACCGAGTTGGTAAATACGTTGTTGTACTTACTTGGCTGCCAAGATCGATGGTTGGAATCCATTCCAAAGCAAATTAAAAATGTATTTGTCTTTACTGAATTTGATGTGGTAAACATTTTTCAACATGGAAAATAGGTCATTCGAAATAATCAAAGGGACATTGAGTGGAAAGCAATTATTTTAAAGTATTTGATACCGTTGCAAAAATCAACCTTTTGATATAAAACCCTTATAATAAAATATGGAAAAAAATGAACTAGGTATTTGAAATATCATATGAGACGTTAAGACATTTCAGTATTTTTTTTCTAAAATAATACGCTGTTTTATACTTACCGGTAGTTTAGCATCAAATTAAACATTTATAAAACCACCACTCTGTATAATATCCATCAAAAACATGAAATTTTCGCAAAGAGGAAACAATGGGTTTTTCAACTGTGAAAAAATATACAAGGTGTTCCATTTGAGATAACAAAGTTACCCTATCCCCGAAAATATGCTACCTCATTTCCGGTTAAACCGAAAGTGAGCAAAAAAAGATGGATACTCATAAAAAACTTATCAAAGTTAGAAGAACCGCATTTCATTATCTCAACTAGTTCAAAAGTTATATAGGTTTAAAAAGGGTCAGAATATAATGGGGCCCCAGGTATTTAGGAAAAATATATTACTAAGATATTAATTTACGTTATGTCCACTAATATTTTTCCGAATTATTTATAAGAGTATACCTAATACGCCCTTTAAGTTAAGTCGTTATGTAGCCAGAAAATTTTCATCCCACAAATCACGCATTTCTTGAGGAGGGGTAAGATGTTTCCCGGGCTTTCTCATTTTACACCGAATACTCGGTTCCGATTTCACTTTCAATCAATATTCCTTCCTTGACGATAAACCAATAAATTAAATTTGGAATTCACTTCGTCGAAGTTCATTAGCGAAACATTTTTGCGTTGAAAATTTCAGGACAGTAATTAGACGAAGGACTTAAAGTCATATTATCTTTAATTTAAAAGTTAGTAAAACGCAAACAAAACTTTTTTTAGGTGTTGGAATATAAAGCTTCTTGTTCAAATCTTTTCACTTATTTTACGTTAAGAAAACGGAAACAAAAAAATGTTTTTGGTAGAAATTGCTGACGCATTAAATTATGTATCAAATTAGAAAACAGTAATATATAATAGTAGCAAAGTTTAAGAATAACAAATAAATTTAGATGAAGATGAAGCATAGTTGTTGTTTACTTTTTATATACTTTTTAAATTCAACGTCAAAGCCTTCGTCTATATAAGATATTAAATGTTAAATTTGTAGATAAATTGAGTTATTCACGAGGAAAGGGACAAAATGTTATGGTAGATAGAGTTCACTTAGGTGAATTAGAAATGATTATTGAAAAAAGCCTGAGTCTTTTTTTTTATTGAACTACAGGGTGATTTATGAGTTTTGCCCAATACTTCTTAAGGTAATATCTTTTAAACTAATCACTAGAATCAGCTCGTATTGTGGGTATACAGTATACTATTAATTGTCAATTGATATGCTTAATCAAAGACAGAAAATTCCAGGGCCGGCTCAACTAATTTTATTTTTAGGGCTCCTATGAAAAAATTCACCCTGTGTACGTGATTTTTAAATTCTAATACTGAATTATGAAACTACAATGATCGAAAACAAGTATTTTGTTGTTTTGCCACACTTTGGGCGAATTTTAAATAAACGATCAATTTTTGCTAAAATCGAAGGTCTGCACAAAATAAATTTATAAAATTACATTTTCCTCTCTTATTTAAACTAAAATATTTGTTATACAAAATTTTGTGATTTCATATGGTTGATTAATATGAAATAAATAATCAAAAATAAATAATTTCAACATCAGATTAAGTAATTTTTACTTCTTCTGTGAAAAAATCAGTCTATACATTTTTTTCAAATTCTGATAATAAATTATGGAACTACATTAAAAAATACCGTTGCCAATTATGGGATCAAAACTTCCTCACCGTGTGGTGGAGTTTATAACAAAAGTAATTTTTGACGTATTTTGTTCTTTGACGCATTTTGTTTTTTTGGACGTATTTTGTTTTCTTGGCGTATTTTGTGTATTTCAACATTTGGACACAATATTATAATGAGTTGTATATCCTATTTATAATCTTTCATCACGAATAAATCACCCTGTAGTTCAATAAAAAAAAGGCTCAGGCTTTTTTTAATAGTCATTTCTAATTCACCTAAGTGCCCCTTTCCTCGTGAATCACCCTGTATCTTGTAGCCTCAGATAGAACTTGTTACACTTCAAAATAACAATTTCAACTTTATCAAATATTTTCACAAATATTCCACAATATATTCACAAAGACGATGAACTTTAAATATTCTTGAGTCGCGTTTTATTCAGGAATTTTGAATATCATAATAAATCTCTTACGGCTGCGGTTAAATAAAGCACAAGTATTTTTAACTAAACAATAAGAGATTTGCATTATTAAAACAATATTTTATTCTTTCCTCGTATAGGTTCTTGTAATTGAAAATGTATGTAAATCGGAGGAAATCTATTGATAATCATATCCAGCTTATAAAATTCGACGCTCTTCATATGTCATTTTTATTTTAAAGTTCTTTATTTACGATGCACATAATAGTGCAGTGGGTTGCATGGCCTCTGGCACTAAGTTCAGAAATGACCATAGATCACCATCTATAATCTGTCTGACCAACAAATATAAATAGACTCCGCCTCAAAAATGTTCCCTAAATTTGAATAGAATTTCTCAATTGGTCGTATTTATAGAACCCGAATTACAAAGCAGCCGCTAGATTTGACTGACAAAGGCCGATTCGGTTTTACACATTTTGCAACAGACCAGTCAGAACGCATAAACGCTAAACGTACGAAAAACACGAATAAATGGAGCCGGCTTGACTGTCAACTGTCTTATTCGTTTTTGTAACATTTCTTAATAATTTATGTCATCTGTGTTGTGTTAAGGTATGGACCACGTAATTCAAACGATTAATATTGAATCTATTTTTGAAAGAAATGAACCAACAACTATAAACAAAATTTTAGCAGTAGTGCATGAATATGATTATTTACCTAATCTTAAACGGAGTAGTTTGAGGCTATTAATAAGAGAAATTGGCTTTCGGTGAGTAAACGGACTTTTTATTTCTTCGTGTTGTAATGTAATTATTGTGTTTGGCATTTTAGGTTCTCAAAAAGGTTTTTTTCGGGGGAGAAATAGGAACCCCTCGCCGGTTCTGACAGTTCAGTGTAGATAATGAAAGTGATACCATATTTTATACGTTTATCTTATTACTTATCATTGTTTTAACATTATTTACAAATTTATGTTATATATGCAACACGTAGGGCTTTTAAAGTCTATTTTTTTCTACCAAATGTATTGAAATGATGAATAAAGCATTCTATTATTATATTACGAGTATATTGATATCTCTCATAACTTTCTTATACGAGTTGTAATAGAACCTTGTAAAAATAAAGAAAAAGTAGGTAGGTATATGTGTTGTATTATTTATTTGGATATGTTAAAACTTATAGTTTTTTTACGAGATCTTTTGTTAACGTACGATTTTATTTTATGGTTAAATTTTACCAAAAGAAAAAATTTTATTGGGGAGGTTAAATAAAAGAGAGAAATGTTTCTTGCCATTTACGAACAGTTTACTGATTTTGCTGTCAAGTTTTGTCTTCAAGTTGTACATCATAATTTCTTCCGCTTTGTGTTTATAACACTCTGCGGTTCCTTCATGATTTGACGTTAGACTTTTCGGTTATTTGGCATCCAATTTTGCATGTGTTAAAGAGAGAAGATGGAGCGATGTACAACGGCTTTGACTATCTAGGATATCAAATAATCTTTGGTTTTTCTATGATCCGTTTTTTTAAAGAATTTTGCTCCGTTGAATCATTATAGTGATAGTACGTTAAAAAGAGCAACGAAGCTTCTTCTACTAAAACCACATGACCTTAAGATTTTCCAGATTTCTTCAAATAAAGAAAGCTGCTTCACAAAGTATTCCACAATATGTTCACAAAGACGATGAACTTTAAATATTGTTGAGTCACGTCGTGGCTTATAAAACACATGACATTATTGCTATAAAAATTTCGCAAAGAGTGCACCCATGCATATATAAACTAATATTCTCACAAATTGTACATTTATTTGCTACAAATCTGGAACACGGTGCTGGCATTCAGCGGTGACCGGTATGGCTGCCCAGTCAAGTCGTGGGGTAAGCAGTGATGCAAACAGTGATCCGCAAAAGCTCGGCGGCAACTCAATCCATCAATGTCACAATTTGTCGGTAGAATTCTGTAGCATGATATATTACTTTCACGGTAAGTAATTCATTGCCGCCCAATATAAATACGGTAGAAACACCAAATGTTCAACTCGCTGTCATTTTATCTTACATCATTAAAATAATTACAAATATTTGAGAATGGGGATTATGTTTGCGTGGGAATTCTTTTATCTGCAGCTTCCAGAGGTGCAATTGGTTTAGTCCTTTCAGGCAATTCAAGTATCCAAATGGAATAAGCCGTTATACTTGATTTTACCGCAACTGAGTTTGTTATAATTTAATTGACTGCTTCTAAAATGTCAAAACAGATTTACGATTGGATGAATATATATTACAGTCGTAAAGGAGTCTTTTCGTAGTAATGTTTAAATGATTTAATGCAGATTCTTTAAATTTACCGTCTTTGATGGTATATACAAATTGAAATTCAACCCCAAATTTATATCTACATAGACTCAGATCCGGACTCAGAACCAGACATAGACTTAGACTTAATTCCAGATTGTAATGCACCTGATTACATATCTCATCCTGTGTACCTACGAAACTGTTGACTATATATTATAGACAGTTGATGAAAGAAAGGTGCGTACAGCAGAATAATGAAACCACTGAACGATGTCCATAAATATACAAGCTTTAGTAAATACGTAGCAACAAAACTTAGTTCTACTTTCTAAAATTGTCCAAATGACCTTGGTTTAACTGTTTTATGCAGGAGCTTTCATATGACGGAACCAAAACTGCAAGTTCAATTGGATAATCCAACGACTTTCAACCAAAACTCTCAGGCTCATGTAATCAACGGATTGACATCTTCCAAACTTCTCTGCACGCCAGAAAGCAAAAAACTAAGGCACGATTTATTTCCCTTGTCATTTCTTGATAATCCTCCACCCTCCCTTTCTGCTTTCTTCTCCAATCGCAAAATTAATGTAGGTCATTAAGATTTCCCGATCTTGTTCCTGTGGGCTTTTATTTTTTGGAGTACAAAAAAATACAAGAAATGTACCAATTTAAAAGCTCTGCTAAATCTTCAGAGACATTTACCTTTCTCTTGGACATCTTGTATATTACTACATATTATTAATAAAGTCAAATTAAATCGACTACATTAAAATAAGTAAAATAAATGCAAAAAAAGTTTGTGATACGGGTTCGATATTTTCCAATCTCCAATAATTTTAAAAAGGTGTGCTTGAAAACGGTACAATATAATACAAATCTGACCAACCATATACAGATATCTGTTTCTGTTACCTCATTCATCTCGAACTGGAACTGAATCTAAATCAAATTGCTAACCCTTTATGTAAACGACCTGACGTGGTAAATTACAAGTAAGTACATATTGTACAGTATAGTAGGCAGATAATGGAAGTTTTGATTAATAATTACTAATGCAGAAATGCTCAATTATCCTCGACCCTGAAGGCAATTAATTAAACAGTAATTTATCGGACAATGCGCGATGTACGTTGTCATATTCTATTCAATACTAAGTTGTAACTGCGGTTAAAAAGTTTTAAAAAAATTTCACCAATTGTATTAAATTAAAGAGGTTTTTCACTTCTATTTCTTATCCAACAAAATTTGTCTGCTCCTGGATGTACCCCTTTACCATGAAGACAATATAATATTTATGAGTGAGTTAAGACACAATTGTTTGGTTCTGTATAGATGATATATAATCTACTTTCGTATTTTCTAACTCAAAGGCAAAATTTGGTCGGTTTTGATTTGTTTCTTCACCCTGGGGGTATTGCGAGTCTATTGGTGGATCTATCCTTATTTCTTACTCCTGATGTTAAACTTGTCTAGTATAATCCCCTTTGTTTATAAGTGGGTTAAATTTCAACTTTCAACTTAATTTCTGAAGCAAATCTGGTTTTCATATTCTTATATATAAATGAAAGAAAGGAATGGCAAGTTGATTTTGGATTTGTGCGCACAGACAGCGAATTATTTTCCTTTAATCACATCTAAGGTCACTAGTACGTGCGTTTAGTTTGTCCAGAGGGTCGGTGACGAGAACTGAACTTTTCGTTGAGTTTTTCAACAATGATACAAAAACGGAAAAAGTGGAAAAATGTGTGAAATACCAATAGTAAAGTCAAAACGATTTATTTATATTTTCTGCGATCAATTGCCTTTGCAAATATTTTGGTATTTATTTGCGGTGAACTACCTCGCACTTGATTTGTTAGGTTTGCACCCTCTAGCGCTTTTTGCATTTCAGTAAAACTATTTATTTTATATGGCTTGACACCATATAATTAAGTACGTAAAGAAAAGAAAATTATTAATCCTATCGTATTTATGCATTAATATAATACAATAACAAAGTAGTGATAAAAATTAACTTAAAAATTAGAACGTTTGTTACTGTTGTTTTTGGAGAATAATTATGAAAAAAGGGCTTATTTTTAATTTTCTGACAATTAAACAGTTATTTACTTTCATAAATTTATTGACATTAAATTATTGTCACAATGAAATTTACTAACTAGTTTTTCTTTAAGCACAAAATTATTTAAAATATATTTAACATTTCCAACAATCTCCCACCTTTGCAATTTGTAAACTATACAAAATTGTAAACAAAATTAAATAATATATTAAAATTCAAAGACGGAACATTAAAAATATTTGTTTTAAATTCCTAGACGATTCGGTGTCTTAACTACTCGTCCACTTCTTGTAGTAGTTTTGCATTTGGTATCTACGCTATCTTCAAAAATCTTCTTTTCTAGGCATATTTCACCATTCTCTTGAGAAGATCTTAAATCGGTTTTACTCTTTGACTCTCGTTCAAACACTTTACAGTCACCTCCGGAAACTTCTAACGGGTATAATCGCTGAAATGGACGAACCAACTCTCCACCAGCTAATTTAACTCGAGCCACTCTTGGCACGTTATCTCTTCCAGGGTATATTTCAATGACCTTAGCTAAAGGCCAGTTTATGCGTTTAGAGTGGTCAGATTCTACAAGAACGACATCACCCATTTGAATTTTTGTCACTCTTCTCTTACCACAATGAACCAGGTCAGCTAGGTATTCCTTTCTAAATCTTTCACGCAAGTTGTCTCTAAGTTTTTGAAGGTATTTATGTCTTTTTATCAAATGTGTTCTATCGATTGCATCAAAATCAGGTAATTCACAACACGTAATGCTTTGCAAAAAAATAGATGGAGTTAATGGAATTAAATCATTGGCCTCATTAGAAACATAGGTCAATGGACGTGAATTGATTATTGCTTCACAATCACATAATACCGTCATCATTCTTCGTAATAAATTGAAGCTTTTCCTAAATTACGACGTAAAAGTTCTTTTATCATTCTTACAATGCGCTCCCACCATCCTCCCCACCAAGCAGCCGTTGGGGGATTAAAATTCCATTTAATTCTTCTTACTGAGGAGTATGTAAGAATTTCGTTCCAGTCTAGTTTTTTCAAATTATTATTTGCACCCACAAAGTTTGTGCCGTTATCTGTATAGATTACTGATATCCTTCCTCTCCTTGCTACAAATCTTCGTAGGGCCAAAATGAAAGCATCTGTTGAAAGTGAAGTAATCAGCTCAAAATGTACGGCTCTATATACTGCACATGTAAATAACACAATCCAAGCTTTTTCTTTTCCTTTTAAGTACAGTGGACCCGCCAGATCAATCCCAGTAACCTCAAAAGCAGCAGCATTCTTTATCCGATTTGTTGGAAGAGGTGCAAAAGGTGTTTCTGCAGCCTTTGTAGTGTACCTTTTACATGTTACACATTTTGATACTACTTGTGACACTGTCTTTCTGCCTTTCAAAATCCAAAATTTCTCTCTCAAAATACAGAGGAAGGTCTGCACTCCTGCGTGACTTGAAATACGATGTTGTTCGTTAATCAATTTATGAACAATTTCATGGTTTGATGGTAATAATATAGGGCATTTAAAGTCATCTGCATCTTCTCCCAAAATTAATTTTGTTTTTATTCTCATTAGTCCCTTATTGTCTTTATAAAAGTGCAAATTCTGAATGGTTTCATTGTTTTTCCCAAAACTTTCAAATTGAATTAATTTTAATAGATAAACTTCGGCTTTTTCTAACTCATTATAAGAAAGTTCGCCTACAATTTTATCACGATTTCGTGAATTGTATATGAATCTCAACATCCACGCAACTAATCTTTTTATTTTAAAATACTGAGAGAAATAATTAAGTCCATCACTCGTCTTGTCTTTTTCTTGATTAATTAGTGTCGATATAATATGTTTTCTTTTCTCAGCGTTAACTACTTCTTCTGAACAAATGATTTCAGAATGGGGCCAAACTTCTAGTTTTTCTCTTAGCCATTCTGGTCCTTCCCACCATTTTGATTCCAATAAAGTTTTACCATTACAGCCACGAGATGGCAAATCGGCAGCATTTAATTTTCCGGGAACATGGTGCCAATCTGTAGTTTTTGAATATAAACGTATTTCCTTTACGCGATTACCTACAAAAGTGTTCCAATCTGCCTTCGTTTTTATCCACGTCAAAACAACCATAGAATCACTCCAATAATATGTTTTCAAACAGCTAAGTTCCTTAACTTCTTTTATATTTTTACATAGTCTGCATCCTATAACAGCAGCCAACAATTCTAATCTTGGTAATGTAGTCGGTTTCATAGGAGTTATCCGTGATTTAGACTGTATTAATTGCACTGAAACTATTCCTGCTACTTCAGCTCTAAGAAAAATACAAGTGGCATACGCTAGTTTACTAGCATCACAAAACACGTGTATGGTAAAATCTTCACAATTGGTCCAAGAAAATTTATTTACGGTTCTAGGTAACATGCAGAATTTTACAAATGAAATATATTTCAGCCATGTTAAGAATCTCTTTACAATATCTTCTGGTAAAGGTTTATCCCATCCACATTTTAATTTCCATGTTTCTTGCAATAAAAGTTTTGGTAAGAGTGTTACTGGTGTAGTAAATCCTATTGGATCAAATATTCTTTGCGCAGCTGATAGTAATCCCCTTTTAGTCACTTTTGTAGTATCTATTTGAATTAATGCCTGAATATCACAAAACAGTGTGTCATGCTTAAAATTCCATTGTAAACCTAACACAGAAACAACGTCTTCAGAAGGATTACTTAATATTTTAAAATCTTCACTTTCTTCCTTTGGTTCGTTATACTCCCAACCTCTGAGATCGAATTGAGCCTTTTCCATTAAATATTTTGATTCATTTATAAATTTGTTCAATTCTTTTTTGTTATCTACACTAGTAATGCAATTATCAACATAAAAGGATTTCCTTAATTTTTCTGCTGTTTCTTTTAAATATTGTGGTGCCTTTTCTAAATGATGATCTATAGTGGCTGCTAACAAAAATGGACTTGGCGAAACGCCAAAAACAACTCTACAATGTCTATAAATTTTCATTTTTTTACTTTGGTAATCTTCCCACCAAAGAAACCTTAAGAAATCTCTATCTTGTGGTGTGATACTAATTTGCAAAAAAGCTTTTTTAATATCAGCTGTTACTCCAATCGAATGTAATCTGAACTTCAATAGAAGAGAAGGAATCAGTTCTATTAAGTTTGGTCCTTTTTCTAAACCGTCGTTTAAAGAATTTCCTCTTCTGTCTTTTGCAGATGCATCAAAAACAGGTTTTATTTTTGTAGTTGCACTGGACTCTTTAATTACAGCATGATGGGGTAAATAATGTGCTATATTTTTCTTCTCTGCCTCTGGAACTTCTTCAATAATTCCTAATTTCTGCCACTCACCTAAAGCTTCATCATAATCTGAAAATTTGTTCATACTTAATAGCTTCTTAGTAGTATTATGCAACCTACTCTCTGATACTTCTATATTGCTTAAAATTTTCGGATAACCTTCTATCCATGGAAGGCACACTTCGTATCTACTTTCTCCATTAATCTTAACTGTTTCCTTAAAATGTCTCAATGTATCAGCTTCTAAATCGTCTTTTGTTTTAATGTCAGTAGGATCTTTAATTCTTGACCCATTGTACTGCCCTATCACGGTCCATCCTAAACGTGTTTCCATAGCAACAAGACTATCATCAATTTTCTCTATGCACCCAGTAAACAATTGTCCTATAATATCCGCTCCCAATAATAAGGAAATTTCGGTAACATTAGAGCCAACGTCTGTTATATCTATATTTTTAGTTTTTAACTTAGTAATACATGCTGAATTATTCAGTCTCGGTACAAAATTACATATATTTTGTTGGTCTAATAGTGCCCAATTGAATTTAAAAGATTTGTTCAAATTTTCAATACTAACGTCATATAGATTATGTATATATGCAGCAGACTCTAATCCTCCAAAAACTCCCTGTATAATACTTTCTTCCCCAATTTTCCTAAATTTCATCTCAACGGCACATCCGGATAAAATATATGATCTCTGTGATCCCGAATCTAACAACGCTCTCACAACTTTTCTTTTCTTGTCACTTACAAGTCGCACAATTATTGTTTGTAACAATGTTTCTGTATGATTGTTGTTTGTAAGTGTACTTTCAACTCTTTTGTTTTCTAAATCTTCTCTTTCTCTTTCAGTTTCCTTATTTTTAACATTCAAGTCTGGACACATTATTGCAAAATGTTTCTTGCCACATATCAAACATTTAATATATGCTTTACACATCCTTACATTGTGATTCGGTCTTAAACAAGCAAAACAACATCTTTTCTTCATAATTAAACCCTTTTTTTCATCATAAGTTAGTTTTTGTGCTTTAATGCAGTCCTGACTTGAGTGCGATTTATTTTCGCAAAATAAACAACTATCAAAATTGGTTTTCTTACCATCCTTTACACGTGCCGAAAAGATTGTTGCTGCAGTATGTAGTTCAGGTTCATTCTGCTGCTGCTTGATTCTAGTATTCCATCCTTTTTCCTTTGCAGGTACAAAACTCGTTCGAGCCAACTTGATACGTTCCTCACTTTCCACTTCTGCTCTCAAAAAATCTAATAACATTTGTAAATGATTGGATGAGTCGACTTTGCTATCTAAATTTTTATTCGTACTACGATGCCTCTCCCAAACCTTTAAAAGATCCTCTGGCAGTGCGGATTCTGCCAAAGGATAAAGCATGGCAGCATATTTGTCACTAGTGACACCTAGTGATTCTAGAGCCCTTAACTGAGTTTCTAGTTTGTCAAATAAAGTAGAAAGTGTCATACCTGACTTATTTTTCATAGCCTGATTTAATACTAAATTAAGCAATTCTCTGACATATACCTCAATTAGGAATTCATCCCTAGCAAACCTGGTTTTTAGTTGACTGATGACCTTTTCATAGTTTTTCCCTGATGGAGGAAAACTCTCCACTAATTCTCTAGCAGCTGATCCCATTTCCATTGATTGAAGTAGGTACTGAAACTTATCCTCAACATCAATATCATTATCTTCATGTATTTTCTTGAATTGTCCCCAGAATCCTATCCAGTTTCTAACATCGCCATCAAATCTTTTCAGCTCCAATTTCGGTAACCGGAACTTTCTTCTGTTGTTTAAACTTTCTGCGTTGGAAAAACTTGTTGCCTCTTCTTGTCTACTTATTACATCACATAGATAATGATCACACTTCGACTTGTAAATTATCATTTCTTCTCTATATAACTCAACAGAGTCCCATTCTTGAACGATTTCTTCCTCTTCTACATTCGATGCGTGCAATAACTGTAGAATTTTTTCATCTGAAATAAATAGCCTGGCACCTTTGTCTTCGCAACTGTCTTAAACGAGTCCTCAAATCTTCCTTGTTCACAGAATCTTCTTTAAAGATGTTGTCTAACTCCCTACATGTCTTCGTAAAAACTCGCCTTAACTGCGTCCTTTCTTTTTTCGCATGGCTTAAATTCTCCATTTCTGTCCTGTCACGGTCGCCAATTGTTGTTTTTGGAGAATAATTATGAAAAAAGGGCTTATTTTTAATTTTCTGACAATTAAACAGTTATTTACTTTCATAAATTTATTGACATTAAATTATTGTCACAATGAAATTTACTAACTAGTTTTTCTTTAAGCACAAAATTATTTAAAATATATTTAACATTTCCAACAGTTACCGTTCTTCCTGTAACTCAGAAGAACATAAGAAGTATTGAGTTGATTAAGGATTTTATTATTAATAGTGTTAATATAAATTTCGACAAGAGTCTATACAATTTTTTGCAATTCTTACGATATACCTATACTTAATTTTGTTTAGATGTTTTCATCTGAAATTTCCAGTCTGTATTTACAATTTATTAAGTTATTACGAGAAATCGAAGGAATAGTAAATAACACGGTATTTATTTAAACCGTTTACTTTGACTTTGATATTAAAATAAAATAAATTAATAAAAAACTATTCTTCAAAGGAATATATACTAATATATCGAGTTTTGTAGAAGCAAGAAATAAAATTCATATTTCTGAAACGAAAGAGCTATTGGAAAGAATTGGAAATAGGCCGACTTTATTTTGTGAATGAGGATTTTTGTATTTTATGCCAATCAACGCCTTCAATAAGCAATTTTATTATTTAAAGAGAATTACTTGGAGAACGATACCACATTTAGTATTTGCTATATTGCTAAACTGAAAAAAACCAATCCTTTTTTTGAGATCTGCTAAATCAAAAATGATATTTTGCAAAAGAGTATTAACAGACCTTCAAAATGCTTTTTTCGTATGAATTTTAGCGTTAAATGCAAATTAGATATGACCGAAATAAGAAGTGCATCTCGTACAGCAAATTACGATATTGCTCGTTTGGCAGTGATTTAGTCTCCGAATCGTTAATTATTGATTTTTTAACTTTAGGGGTGATTTTCATCCTCTTAGGGGTAAGATCAATTATTTTTCTTATTAGGGGATGAGTTTTATGCCTCAAAATGTAACAATCTGCTAAGAAAGTTCCAATTTCTCAAAATAAACAAAAAATAATCAATTCATCTATTGTACCTCTTTTATATCGGACATACTGAGGGTGCAACATAAAATTTTTAAATTCTGACTTCACATTCGTGATCAGCGATTCCAATAACATAAATAATAGATACAAGTTTCAATAATTTATTCTCAGTACTTCGTTAATTATTGATTCCTTATTTTAGGGGTGGTCTTATAATATAATATAATGTCTTATAATATAAGAATTTGCATAGAAAAGTTCTACTTGCCCAAAACAAACAAAATGTTGTCATGTATTTTAATAATAAAATTAAATTCAATACTTTAAAAGAAAAATAAAAACATAAAAAAATTGTTCATATAAAACTTCACTCTGAATAAAGGCAGCAAATAATTTACTTTAAATAAATAAAGGTTTAAACATATAGCTCTAAAGGATACCACTCCGAGGAAACTCATCGTCGTTGAAGAAACACCTGTTACGGGATAGCAGGAAGACGGTTCACCAGATGTGGCTCGTACCACCTAAAACAGTAAATCAAAACCACAAAATTGATAAATAAAATAACATTAACCAGCAGAAAGGTAATATTAAATAAGTCAATAATTCACTAGTGTCAAACGAGCAGTGATTTATAAAGAATGAGCAAAGTTGTAATTTTATCTAGCGAAAAGTCTAACGTAGAAATACGTAGCATTAATACTTGATGTTAATTAAGAGTTAATTTTATGTATAACTGATCGTCTATGCCACATGGATAGACACATCGTAAATTAAAACTGTACAAAGGTATAGTGAAGTGAAATTTAAAAATGTAGTGCTTCATCGTAGCCAAGAACGGCAAGTGAATTTGTGTTTTAACGAACTATGACATATTGGATATGTATAGATCGGCTATGAGACCTATATAGAGTCCAAAAATGATATGATTTCCACAACATGATTACATATAAGAAAAATATTTCAAAAATTACATACACAAAATGACAGTTTGGCATCTAATATCCTCATAAGAAAAAAGAATACAGGATCACCATGGAGACGGGAATAAAAAAAAAGAAAGATGTGGAAAAACCAGCTCATGAGAGGCGTCACGTAATTAATAAAAGTCGTTCCTGAAAATAAATAAGAAAATTGTGATAAAGACGAGAAAAACCAAAGGAAAATCCCCTGGCTACACCAGAAATCAACAAATAGAAGAAAGGAAAATCAGGTACTTACATAGTATATAATTGAGGGCTTAGGCACATAAAATAGTCTTGATTATTTGTGAAAAGCACAGAATATCTGGCAAGACAGCCATTTTGACCACGGTCATTGAACTTCAGTGAAGGCAGTAGGTTCATAATTTCGTTAATATCATAGAACACAAATACCAGACTGCTCATTACTAATAAGATAAGTTAAGGGGGACATTTTCTTTTTAACCATTAAATTAAGGATATCATTTGTTTGTAGATTTTACATAGATAAGTTATCTCAGGCTCTTAGCTTAGGGATTCATTTACCATATTTGTCGATATTAATGTTGTTAAATGAATAAATGATGTAAATTTGAAAGCCATCTATGTTTGGTTTGATAAAACGATAAATTTTGCTCATTCTAACAATCAGAACGTATCCGTGCTTAGTAAGGGCGACATCTGTGAATCCTGCTAAAGAACTGCACGATTGGTGTATAACCAGTTCTAGTTCAATACTTACAGGTCCTTGCACTTCATGCCAACTTTTAATTATAATCACTAGAAAATCAAACAAAACCTATTGAGAACATAATATTCATTTATTAATAAAAATTACATAAGCTAAAAAATACGAAAGGTAAGTTTCCTCCACTAAAAGACCCCAAAGAGACCCTGAAAAGGAAAACAGGAATTACAGAAAACCTGAAAGTAAGTTATTCGCTTCGCGCAGTACACACGGTCGTTTATCAGCGCAAATAGACCGGTCGCTGTGTGTAAGGCGCAGGTATTAGTATTTTGCATCAGTAGTACGGGTGGACCAAGCCAAAAAAGGTCATAATTAAAATAAACTCGTAAATAAATTCTAAAATTAACTTAAATTACTATACTTCCTAAATAAAATAAATACTAAAGACATGATATTCAAAAACTATTCTTTAAACTAACATGCAATAAATATTACTAGATTTATACCATCTACCTTTTCAACAATTTAAATCAGATAATTTCCCCATAAAACATCACAAAAATATTTGGCATACACAGTGGGACATAGAAAGAAAAAATCCATACATAAAATAAAATAATTATATTTTACAATAACTTCCCCTATCACTACAAATAAATTGGCGCCCAACGTGGGGCGAAGCAAACGAATACAGGTTAAACAATTAAAATAAGTAAAAATATAATTTCCACTATCACTACAATATGTTCTTTCATTGTACACTTATTTTATCGGTCGTATTAGGGGTGCAATCGCGAATTCTAAAATTCTGACTTGAGATTCGTAAACAGCGACCTCAAAGACATATACATGAATTTTTCTAATAACTAGCTCTTAATATTTGAGTCAGTATTAAATTTTGAATTTCAGGGATGGTTTTCATCCTCTTAGGGGTAAAAACACATCCCTTCTTTTTTAATATTTGAGGTTGATACCCCAAAGTTTAAGAATCCGCAAAAAAAATTACAAGCAGCTAAATTAGTTCGAAGTTTGGGTACTTTTTGGTACCAAATGACTGTATTAGAATACCATTGACTAAATGTAAGTCAATGGTATTACTAATGATTGAGAAAGTTAGTTTAAATATGCTCTGAACTTAATTTTAAAATAGGATATGGATAGATTTTTTTACTTTATCATTGGTGGCAAATAAACTTTTATTATTATATTATTATTATTATTATGATACATTAGTGGACTCAAACTTAAAGGTAGGTGACAAAAACGATATTTTTGTTAAGTAACATACGATTTATTATAAATGTTTAAACCTATAATCTACTTAATAAATAGGATTATAGGAAACAACTACTGGACGGGCAAAGGCCCCGACTGCCATTGAATTATACCTATAAATCCAAAATTGGTAGCCAAATTTGTTATTTGTCTTTTCTCCACCAGACACAGACCGGTTTCGAACTCTTTATGTTCTCATCAGTGTGCCACAGGTAGCTGAAAAGACAAATAACAAAGACAAACCAAACTGGTCTATGGCAGACCCAGCACATGGTAACTGTGAGAGATAAGTACATCCCTCTGGTGGTCAGTTGCTACTACCAGTCAAGACATCGAAGATGTCTCGTGACCGATAGCGGCTTGCCAAGCAAGCACCAAGAGCGGCGACCTCTAGCCCTGATGGACTAAAACATGCTTAATAAATAGGATTATAGGAAACAACTACTGGACGGGCAAAGGCCCCGACTCCCATTGAATTATACCTATAAATCCAAAATTGGTAGCCAAATTTGTTATTGTGTACCTGTGGCACACTGATGAGAACATAAAGAGTTCGAAACCGGTCTGTGTCTGGTGGAGAAAAGACAAATAACAAATTTGGCTACCAATTTTGGATTTATAGGTATAATTCAATGGGAGTCGGGGCCTTTGCCCGTCCAGTAGTTGTTTCCTATAATCCTATTTATTAAGCATGTTTTAGTCCATCAGGGCTAGAGGTCGCCGCTCTTGGTGCTTGCTTGGCAAGCCGCTATCGGTCACGAGACATCTTCGATGTCTTGACTGGTAGTAGCAACTGACCACCAGAGGGATGTACTTATCTCTCACAGTTACTATAATCTACTGTATAAAATAAGCCTATAGTGTGTATTCCGTTTATAGCTACTATAGTTAATCGACATAAAATAACTAACAATTTAAAACGTTTTAATAGACGAGAGTCTCCAATCTACAAGTAGTGTTAAGCATTAATAATAATTAACAGCACGCATAGCTTATTTAGTGAACACAAACATGTGTGTGGACCTTTACGATTTGAAGCGTGCGATTCTGGATAAAGATCATCTGTGTCTCGGGATCCATTACCTCGAATTTTATGGATAAAAGAAGTTACGTTTAGTAACACTGGGGAATAAATTGGCATAATGCCTTATTGAGTGCGAAACAATTCACACTAGATGCAACAAGTGTATATACATGTACGCTTCGGTGATTCTGAAACTAAAGTATAAATGTGTGGTGGGTATTGACGCTATTGTCAACGGGAACATTATTCGATCCTTTATTTTCAACAAAATGTCTCCCAGGAAACAAAGTGAAAAATTGTTTACCAGCGTAATGGATGATCGGTGCTTTTTTAGTGAATGGTTGTGTTTGTCTCAATAGTTAATTTTGTAGCAGAACAAAAATATTTTCACTTTGATTTTAATTCATTTTCACATCCTTTATGCATATTTTAGATTACTTAAATTTTTTAATAGACTCTAAAAATATCTACTTTCCGCACGCAAATGCGTTCCCAAAATTGTAAGTTAACGTGTTGTAAATTACTAATATACAGGGTGTTAAGAAAAAGTAGGTCATGCCTTTAACCACAGATTCTTTGGGCGAAAATAATGTGACTTTTATAATGTGATTTTTTATTTTGGAGCGTAGTTTTTTTTATACAGGGTGTTAAAGTTTACATTTTGAAAATTATTTTTATTAATAATTCTGTTACTGTTTAAGATTTTTACCCGAATTTTTGCACAGACTTTCATCTTATACAGATACACTTTTTGTGTAATTTTGGTCAAAAAAGTCAAAGCGCAAACGGGAAAAAGTGGGGTTGTGTTACCCATTAACCCCCCCAACTTTTTTATGTTTACGCCTATGGTCTCTAGATATTTATTTTTAGATTAAGCACTTATTTCCCCAATTTTTTTTACTCCTACAAAATTTTGATTTAGGACTTGATTAACGAGATATTCCAGTAAATTCAGAATAATTTTCAATATTTCAGTTTCGGAATTTATTGTTTTTACTATTGTTGTTCGTAGTAATCCTGGCTTTTCTTTAAATCGACTACTTTTAGACAAAAAATGCTAGAGACTTTTTTTGTTGTGCATAGTCAGAAAAGTTCAATAAAATAAAAATCTTAAAAAAAAACAAAACTTGTAAGTGGATTACCCGTAGTAATATACCCCTCGTATTAATATCACACACCTGAAGTTGAAATATCTCGCTAATCAAGTCCTAAATCAAAATTTTGTAGGAGTAAAAAAAATTGGGGAAATAAGTGTTTAATCTAAAAATAAATATCTAGAGACCATAGGCATACGCATGAAAAAGTTGGGGGGGTTAATGGGTAACACAACCCCCCTTTTTCCCGTTTGCGCTTTGACTTTTTTGACCAAAATTACACAAAAAGTGTATCTGTATAAGATGAAAGTATGTGCAAAAATTCGGGTAAAAATCTTAAACAGTAACAGAATTATTAATAAAAATATTTTTCAAAATGTAAACTTTAACACCCTGTATAAAAAAAACTACGCTCCAAAATAAAAAATCACATTATAAAAGTCACATTATTTTCGCCCAAAGAATCTGTAGTTAAAGGCATGACCTACTTTTTCTTAACACCCTGATTTCTACTTATATAAAGTGAAATCTCGTCTAAAGGCAGATTTCATATTTGAAAATAAAAATTCAAACCTAAGACATTGGAAAACCGTTTTACTATCTGCTATTTAATAAACTAGACCATAATATGCATGTTTTTATATTCGGACAAAATAGCTTTGATATTTTATAACAATATTGACTCTGTTTATTATAAACTGAATGTTAATTAAAAAGCACGATACAGTAATTACTGTCAATGTCAGTAATGTCCACTAATTTTACATACAGCAAAATAATATTTCATTTTTAAGTAGCCGTTTGGTTATTTGAACCAACAAACGGCGTTTTTAATTAGTCCACAGAATAAAAATTAAATAAAAATCACAGTTAAATTCAATGTAAATATCTGGTTTTGAAACACCTGTCTACCACAACGCTTTGCATGGACAAAATACCCAATAAATAAAATGAGCATGAAATTACTTTGTTGTTGGATATCGCCCACATCACCAGTGAAATCCAATCGCATTTATTGATAAATAACTACCTAGTTGAAACTAATAGAACAGCATAGCAGTAGACATAATAATAATTATGACAAGTGATGAGATGACTGGATTGAGGTAAAGTAGAAACTGGAATCGGTCATTGTTTCATTTCCATATCCATTATCGATTGTTGAAGGTAGGTATATACCTTCAATATCCCATAGAGCGCTCCCAACTTCATGATTATAATTATTACTTGCATAGATTTTCATCTATTTTGTACTGCAAGGTAAATTTTAGTGACTGAAAGGAATATTCAATTTTCACATAAAGAACTATGTAGACCTAAAAATTAAATTTATTTACAAAATGAAGCAGCTCTCCAAATAGGCTTTACAAATATTAACAATATATTAAGTTGATTTTATTAAAATATAAGGAATATATTGTCCGACATAAACTGGCAGAATTATATAACCGTGTAAAGGTCAGGAAATAAATTCAGGAACTAGGTAGCTACACAAAAGGAGTATCAGGAGCGACACTGAATGCATCGTGATAAAAGAGAGACAAGGAACTGCGTGGATTTTTATTCTTTCAGTCCCTTTTTTCCTCAATTCTCGTTTTATTGATTTACAACTTAATACAAGAGGATGGCTTTTTTATGCGAGATTCCATAAACTTGTTGAACTATTTTCCAATATTATTGTTTCCTTTATCAAAAGAATTTCAAATGAATTACCACAGAATCCCAAAAAATGGTAATAACGATTTTAATTCTATATCAACACAAATATAAAGTCTTCTCGATTTCTCTTTTATGAATTTTTTAATTGATAATGACGAAATATGTAAAAGTATTTAGAGAGGCGTTTTGCTTGATAGCGTCACTTTTAGTAATACTAAACTGGTGCACAATTGAAGTAAATATTGGGAAAATATTGGTAATAATTTAACCTCAATATTTTTGGAATTAGATGATTAATCTTGATGCGGTTTTTTGTGATCATTAGCAAAATTCATTGGCTTTCGTCCACCGTGAATTAATTCTTTAAACGATGATATAGAGGGGATTCGTATTATTGAAATATTCATTGGCCTTTCAGGCAATTATTATTTTCAATATTAACAAAGTAATTGAGTGACAAGATCTTTCAGTAATTCCAAAAACATTTCATACATCAGAAAAATGAACCTAAACCAACGGTCTCTCTTGGAGCATCCGACTAATAGCGACAGTTACGGCAATTATATTAGGGTTTAAGCAAAACAAATCCCTATCAGCAACAATTCGTGCCGGCATAACTTCGCAAAAGTTCTGGTCTCTGTTAGAATCTTCCTCAGTCAATTTGTGTACTAAATGAATTTTGTAAGGATAAAATGTGTGTCTCAGGATTCAGCGAATAGTCGTTTGCCAATGTCAGTAACTGTAGCCAATTTCCTCGCCTTCAAAGTTGGGTCTGCAACAACTTGTCCTAAGACTGCAACTTTAACAGATGCATTCTTTACCGGAAGTTCGTGTTCAGGGTCCCGTTTCTTGTTAGCGACTGATCCAGTTTCTCGGAACTTTTTCACTAACTCCAAATTGTACTTCCTGTTCACATGCTTATCCAGATGTTATTGATTGAATACATTGGTTGTACTCGTATATTTTGTAGAAGAAAATTATAATTCATTCAACTCTTTCCGCAGTTGTGTAAACCATTGTTGAGAATTAAACTGTTAAACAGTATTCCCAACTAGTTCATACTTTTAATTATTCACTTTTTTTCTTAGTAAAATTCAATATTAGTGACGAGATAAACGCAAAAACAAATGTGGGGTGCTCTTAAAATTAAATGAATACTTACGGTCATACATCTATTTCCTACAAACAAAGATTTATGCTAACAAAAGAAAATTCTGTACAGAAGTAAAAACCTTTGTTCCAACAAACCCTAACTTATTTGAAGAGCGACAGCTCAGTTGCATCGGTAAGCTATGCTATTCATTACCTCCTTCATTTTACTGTTTCGAGTTATTCTGTTTGCTTACATTCATGCAACCTTCATTACATTCACATGTCGATTTGTCGTCCCACAACTTGAAGTGGTCGAGATATAAAAAAATCAAATTGAACTGTAAGACTCAAGAACGTCGTCATTAAAAATGTAGCGTTTGAAAATAAAATTTTGGAATATCATCTATATTGAAGTAGTGTTTCCATGAATTGGTGGAGTGTTATAATTCTTCGTATTTGGATTTCTTTTAGGGCCCATTCCTAAATTTTAATCTTTATTCGATCTTTTAGTTATATCATATAGGTATTGTAAAAGTAGTCATAATTATAATTATTAAACAAAATTGCATTCTCATAAATATGTAGTGATTGTAATAATTTTTGTGTTAAGAGATATTGCTATTTTTATACCTTTTAAAATTATTAGGAAGGTAACATTTGAGATATTCAAGCTGGGGTAGCTGAGGAAGGAGGGATGGAACACAATATTTTCTTTTCGTATTCCAACTTTATTCGATGAGTAAATAATAATATTTGCTTTTTAAATCGAAGAATATTATTTAGGGTGGCTAGTTTGGAATTGAATGCATCATAATACAATACAGTGCTGTTTCGCTTAAGTGTTCACATTATAGCACTAAATTCTAAAGTATTATCCAAACCTATCAGTATTAAATAAACTATCATCATTCACCTTCTTTTAAATTAGCTCTATTGTTCTGAAACAAGATATCCAGCCTGACTTTGGTAAAATAGTGACGAGCACAAAAGCATCGAGCTTTCAGCGTAGGAAAGCTATTTGGTAAATTAACTGTTTGAACGTTGGCTGTCAGCTTGCATTAGTCTTTAAATTTAATTATTAACTGCGCACGATTGTGATGTATACAAATTTAGTTAAAACCTTTACACGACCTTTGAAAAGAATGTTACTAATTTAGAATAATGACAAAATATAAACTAAATTTAACTAGTGCATTTAATAGTTTTCAAATAATCGTATTTTTCGTTCTTTCTTTTTAAAATACTTTCCTTGATGGAAGGGTAGCGCACTTACGATCTAGAAGTCTAAGGAAATGGAAATCGAATTAGGAATGTGCGAAGTATTTAGTGGAAAATAATCCGATAGAATGAATAAATAGTAAAATACTAATTAAGATTCAAGAAATGGGAAACCGTGCTGATAGTAAAAAATAAATTCATACTCCTCGGGTAAATAACTCCCAAGACGATGATATGCAACATATGCAGAGAGAAAATTTATTTTATGAGTAAATAATGAAAATTCAAAATTCATTGTTTTTATTTTTTTTATTTTTTACAAAGAGTAGAAGTCCACTGATGTTTTTTCTGATATATCGGTATTCCGTAGTTCTGTTGTAGAAGATCTACGGAACAAAATTTATAGAGCCTTCTCAAATATATTGTGACGGTGTAGTGATAGTTTTCCTCAATTAAACAAAAACAAAATAAAAAAAAACGAAAAGTTAGTATAACTTTTGGACAGCTTAAGACACGTCACAAAAGGTTTGTCTCAGTCAGCGAGAAGGGTAGAGACAAATTATAGTACCATCTATAAATAAGAAAAAGGCGCCATTAGCCATTAGCAACCTCGCTGACAGGCTCCCCAGATAAAATGAAAGGGTGTCCAAATGTTTGACTACTTGATAAACCAAATACCTAACCGATTGGTTGTATCGCACAGTGTGGGTTGTCGGTCACCCTAAAGTTTAAAGAATACACCATATAAAATAATAATAAAAGAAAGAGAGAAAAGAAAAAGAGAAAAGAAAATTAATTTAAACACAAGCGCAGTTACTGAGCGTGATATCACGTTTGGCGCACATATCTAATAATCTATAATAAAGAAATTAACTCTTTTCAAAGACTAGAACCTTACAAGGTTAGATTCAAAGTATATATAAACAATGGCTTCTTCAAAGAGAGCGATACAAGTTGACGATGGTTTAAATAGTCCCTTAAATTATCAATAAAATAAATATGGCTTGACAGCCAGAAAAACCTCCTGAAACTAGAAACATTAAACAATTCTTAAAATTATTAACTAAAATAATAGGTAAAGCTTATGTGTAGCGTTTATCCAACGGTGGTCGGTTTGATAAAGAAATTCCAGGGGAAATTCGAGCTCCTGTCTCTACACAGATTTTATCAACACACAGGTGAAAATATTATCCGAGAGCACAAGACTTCCACAGTTAAACCTAATAGAATCACCAGGTCGAAGTTACATCTACAGTACCAGCGTAGACCAAAGTAGCATAGGGTATAACGTATAAGAGTACGTAAATCAGCAAAAATACCCAACATAAAATAAAAAAGCCCTGAAAACAGAAGAGATTGTGTGATCTCGCTCTCTCAGGTAATTTCTCGAAGGTTTTTTCAAAGGGTCTGGTTAAATATAAAATATTTAGTCACTTACGTAGCTGGAAGGTGACTTATCAGCAGAGTCCAATATATCTCACCTAAACTGCATGGACGTATTATTGGGCGAGTTGGGCCTTTAAACCTTTAAAAAGAAGAAAATAAGGAAAGCGTCCCTATCATAAGAAATGTCATACTTACAAGACGGTTTGATATCCGAAAACAGTCGAGGATCGTGTTCTTTTCACCACAAAAATGCCATCAAAACAATTCGAACACGACCAGGCAAACCTTTTTAAGAAATCCCACATCAAACACTGTCTCATTAGAACTCAGGGGCCATTTTCTCCGTCTTCCAGGAACCTTCGTCGAAGAATCAAAGCAAAGCTGCCAGAACCTTCCTAAGTTTACACAACCTAAGAGTAGGTAACCAAATATACACCCTGCCACCAAAAGAAAAGCTAATTATGAAGTTAATCGTAGGTATGCAACCCATTTAACATGAAAGAGCCGAGGGAGGTCTAACATGGATTTATACTGTTACAATATTACTACGGATCGCTAGAAGACTTATCGTTGGCTGGTTCGTTGGTTTGCCTCCAATTTTATTAATTTTGTATATTTTTAGAGTCGCTAATTTAATATTTTTCCGTGTCTCCTCCATATTATGTATAACCACCGTATCATCAGCAAAACTAAATATCTTTCCATCATTCTGATTAAAATCTCCATTAATATATAACATGAAGTAACCGTGATTGTTAAATAAATTAGTATTTAAGACTCTCCAGCACTCAGTGAATACCAATACATCTAATTGTTCATTAAGGTCTTTTAAAAAAAAGAAGAATGGGTAATTATTCTTAGCATTATTTGTCTCTGACACGTTTGATAAATTAAATATTTTTCTCCGACAGACAGCAATGCAAACAACGACAACGTGTGTCTGACCTTTACTTAAAATATGAAGATATTTTATTTAGCTGGCAATTAGCAAAAACTAATTAACCATTGCGTAAACAAAACCTCGGATAAACAGGAATCAATTAAACGGGCGCGCTATTTCACTCTATCTATTTGCTTTTTACTAACATTTAGCCTTAAACGTGCTTTATCTTCGAACAAAATCTAATCGCCGTACGTAAATACTACGTCAATGTTTTTTAAATTATGCAAATCACTTTATGCAAAAAAGAATGAAGGTGTAATTTGGAACATAGAGGCACATTGAATAGACCTGTGTGTATGAGTGTGGCAGTCTAATTATATTCGATCGGTTGGATCCTGATTTGATATTGAATACTTAAACCGTGTAATCATCGTCAGAGAATTATTTAAGATATTGTAAATACTTTTCTGCCATATGGTGCAAATATTTACGCGCATAATCGTTTTAATAAACAGTAACACGTCATATTATTTCGTCTTATTGTTAAAACTCTTTTTAGCGGATTTATATGTTCTAGCTAGGCGCAAACCTGCAAGCTCAAACTGAGGTATTTGCCATTTCGGAGATGAAGACGAAAAAAATTTGTCGGGCATGATGAAAATGCGAACCCTTTTAAGCCATTACCTCTGAAATATAAATTTATAAAACACTCAATTATTTTATTGAAAAATGATGTTAAAAATATACTGCTGAAAATTTTGGGGTAACTCGAATTTAAATCTGGCCAAACGCAGACGAGTCGTATACACATTTTCCTTACATAATTGGGTTACATTGCCTAGACACCATGACATGGACATTTTTTTATACAGGATGTTGCAAAAAAAAGCATTCGAAGATCATGACGTTTGTGAAAATCTTCAAGAACAAATGCAATGTTTTCAGATGTATTTTAATTAAAGATCCATCCGTATCTATGGTTACGTCGTTGAAAACACCACGCTGATAGACCAATTAGAATTGAAAGACAGTCGGTCTTTGGTTTGTGATTGGTCAGATTATGTGATAATTTTAAGGTGAGTGAAATAGTCTATTTAATTAAACATAAAAGTACAATATTTTTAGTTATTTTTATAAAAACGAGTTTCTATCACTATATACTAGTGCTCCGTGCTTTGTAACGGTGTTTGCACCGGTTTGAATTTATCAGTTCAGTGACATTGAAACTAAAATGGCTGCTGGAAGTGGATTGTTTTAGAGTGTCCAATTATTCTACATGGAACAAACCAGCTGTGGATACTCATTCGAAATTATAAACTAGGTGGGTACCTGATATTTTCATCGTCTATTTTAGTAAATCCTGGGAATATCGGCAAATTATCTCGTTCAATATAAATGGTATGAACATACCTCGGCTTTTGAATTGTTGCTTTATAATATATTCTTCACGATTTTCTTTAAATTTTCATTCTTTTTTTAGGAGCGACGTGGACATCGGGACACTTCTTCTGCTTGCCCAACAACAACTACCTTTTGTTTATGTTTCCAAGGTACTGCCAGAAAATCTCCTTCATCAAACGACTCTAGATAGGAATATGTCATCTTGGTGTGTATTTTCCCAAATATTTGCCTTATTCGAAGTTATTTTGTAGAAATTATCTTATTTTTAGCATCCTGGTCACATAACCTTTCTTTGACACAGATAGAATGAAGACAAATAGAAACTTTAAGGCATCCACTTTTTCGATTACAAATTATTTTTTTGGAGAGCGATGCTGGGATTTTCGAGGTCGCTGAAACCGAATGCGACGTCAGATTTGGACAAGAAAAATGGATCTGAAATTACCTTTTAGATCATTGTCAAGGTCAAATCCAAGGTCACCAATTTCCAGGACTCAAATTTTTCTAGTTATTTTGCTGTTCTGGTACTTTTATATCACCGTGTATATTAATTTACGTATTTGAAACATTCTCTTGCCCCATTTTAAAAATTTTTGCTGCTATTTTGCAAAATTGATATAGGACTCTCTTATTAAATTGAGCCCAAAATTAACTTAAACTAGCTCAGTATAATACGATTGTAATATGTATATTTAACCACCAAAAGAAAATTCTGTCTCCCGTATATTTGTTTGAATTTTTTTGTTTGTTTATCCGTTTGTTCTTATATAACTTAAGAAATTTTCTGAACGAATTAAAATTAAACATTTTGTTTACGTTCCTTAATTAGTTAATTTCTCATTTCAATTCATTCAAGTCGACACGATCCTTAGTCGATATTTACCTATATGTATTGCTTCAAATATATTCAAACTGTATTTCAAATATTATTGTGGAACCTGATGTGGAATTATAACCTAATAATGGCAGAGTAAAATATTCGTTGTATCGCAACTTCCCGCGGGCACCCCGTGTTAAAAATGGTTTAGCCACTGAAAACCATTATATACCCTCTAGGGTATCTGATCATGTGGTGCAGAGGGTTGGTGTATCTCATATGCATCAATACGTTTGCTCTTTCCCTCAGAGTATAAATAAATTATATTGTGACCAATATTATTTGCCGGTAGCTTCGCAATTTATACGGCTGCGAGATGGAGAAATTTAGAAATTGTTAAATTACTAGAGTTAATAAGTATATTTCCATTTATTGGCATTTTTTGTAGTGTAAATCTACTTTTTAAGAAAAAAAATCATTTACAGGAAAATAGGATCAGCATTTTGGTGACTAATTGCCTGCAAAATTAACACCTACTAGTACAATAGTTTTGATAAAACATGGTGGTAAAACTGTTTTTGAAAATAGACTAAAGAAATATTTATTACTGTAATTTTACATCACGAGGTTTTTGCTATTTTTCACGAACGACATTTTAGAGTCATAATTTATATTTTCGGTGCCTCATTTATGATCCACCCTATGGAAGACGTAATAGTCTGCAATCTGTCGATATATGAGTATATCCAGAAAAACAACAGAAAATTAATGCCAACAAAAGCTACTACGCCAATGTGACTGATATGCTACACCGAAATAATGCGAGGCCATTATTACCGTAATCTTTGAAATACGTTATTTGAATCGATTTCTAAAGACCGTAACCGTTCGCAAACGATGTTCTTCTGTTATGCAGGGTTGTAATTCGATGTGGATAGATATTCCACCCGCTCTCATTTGTCGAATTCAAGCAGGATTCCGATAATACGGCGTATTAAAGGTTAAAGGAAATACTATATTTTTAGACAGACGTCATTTTGTTTTATATGTTGTTAAGAAACTAATTTGCCCTAATGAATACATTTTGGTATATAATTCCCCATTTGTTGTCTTATTATTGCAGATTATTTCATAATTTATTAACTTCTTCAGTGAAATTGATAATTTAGAATTATTTTAATACTGAGGTAGATACCAGGATGATTTTTTATATGACGAAAATTTAGAATTTAAGTCACACAACAAACAGATCACGAGGAGTTCCTCTTATCGGATGGATTTCATCAAACAGAAAGCTGAAGATTTTCCAAATTCATAACATATGATTGTTAAACTTTGTGTTCTTGAGACATTAAATGTTGTACGACCTGCTGATGTAGTGTAATTGTTACTGGCGCACTCGCCACTTTATTGCAACGAACAAAATACCAAAATATATGGGCGATATTTGAAACCACACAAATTTAAAATAACAATTGACTCAAGTAAACATATAAACCTTTAACTCGTATTTCATCAGTGTAGGTGCGAATTTGGCAGAAAATATTAAAACAACAAATAAAAAATTTCCACAATTTCCATGTCTAATGTCCATTAATTAGGCCCCTCCATTCTGGAAATATTAAAAAACGAAAGTTGTGCTGAAATTGCTAGTGTTTACACAGCTGAAGAAAATTGCAAACATTTAAGACGTACTTCAACTTACAGACAGACAGAGAACAACAGCAGGTATTTAAATGTTTTTTGGACGATGATTGATATTTCCAATTTTCAAAAAAGGAGATAAATTTAACGTTGAGAATTATGGTCCTATTATAATTATTCACAATTTTGCCATGGAATTTGAAATTTGTCTATATGACGGTATCTACAGTCATCTACAAAGTCAAATCAGTGTTTTTCAGCATAGCTTTGTGAAGGGTGAACAGTGAACATCCTTTCACAAAACTATGCTGAATAACACTGATTTGACAACATTATTTCTTGTCACTCAATAATATCTCTGAGACTATCGATACAATAATTTATCTAAAGCTATTGACAGCTTCAATGCTTCCACTTAACAGACATAAATCAATACCAAGGTGTCAAGTCTAATCAATTTGTTGTTACTTCTGGAGTGCCTCAGGGATCCGTATTTGAACTTATTTTATATACTTAGGTACATAATAATAATAATAATAATAATGATTTATCTTCGATTAGAAACTGAGTTGCCCTAAATGCTATCGCTATCCCAACTTAAAATTCTGGATATTGAAGGGGTTGCTTCGGTAACTTGAGAGGCGGTTAAGAAAACATTTTAAGAAAAACACGTTGAGAATATTGTCTTGTCTGGGTTTTGTAATTAGAAATTTGATTAGTCTTGAGGCATTCAATTGATGAATTTGCTTTATAATTCATTCGTAAAATTAAGGCTTGACACTGATATGGACTCTTGGATATTATATTAAATATTGAAATAGTAGATAATGAAAATATTCAACGTCGTTATACGTAAAATTCTTATCATTTAAAATTGATGGATCTAACTGTTAGTTTTTCACATGAACAATTGTTACATAGATTTAGTTTCCTCACTTTGCAAGACCGCAGGAAAGTTGGTTCTCTTTTGTTTTTACATAAAATAATTCGTAATTTGATTTGCTGCCAAAATAAGTATTTTAAGTATGTTGAATTTTCTTGTTCCACCATTCAAAGTGCTTCATATAAAAACGTTTTATCTTTCCACCCTATGGACTAACATTCTTACCTATGTAGGTATATTTTATTAAGGGTGTTTTTTCTTAGTCGATTTTTTATATTATTATTTTATCTCCCTGTTTGTTTTGTATGTTTTTTTGCGTAATTTAATGTCTTTGTACAGGGTATCCCACGTAAGAGGCTCACTCGATTTCCTGGCTTTATTATTGGGCTAAAATGGAAAACCAAAATCTATTCTCTTGTATTTCGAATCCGATTATAAGGTCAAATAAGCGAATAAGCTCTAATATACGAGGTATTGTCAAAAAACATTTTTCAAATTTTTCACCCTGTATATTATTACGGAAATCGATATGGTATATTATTGTGGTTATAAAGGCATATGCCATTCATACATCTAATTTCCGGTTTAGCCGGAAATAGCTAACATCCGACAAAATTTTGTCGACAACCTATGTAGATACTATAAAATAATTGAAAAGTAGCCAATCTCCTGATTTCAAAAATATATAACACATGTCCATTATCTTTAGCAGTTTTCGAGAAACAAAATCCGATAAAGTAATAAAATAAGCCAATTCTAATACTTTTCTAAAAATTCACTTGAAATTAAAGAAAAAGAAAACTACAAACGATAATGGACGTGTGTTATATATTTTTGAAATCAGGAAATTGGCTACTTTTCAATTGTTTCATAATATACAAATTTTGTCGGATGTTAGCTATTTCGGCTAAACCGAAAATTAGATGAGTCAAGGGCATAATATGCTTTTATAACTACAATAACATGCCATATCTATTTTCGTAATAATATACATGGTGAAAAAACTTTAAAAAATCCGTTTTTTCAATACCTCGTATATTAGAGGTTCTATCGCTTATTCGACCTTATAATCGAATTCCTTATAAAAAAATACACGAGAATAGATTTGATTTTCCATTTTAGCCCAATAATAAAGGCAGCAGATCGAGTGAGCCTCTTACGTGGGACACCCTGTACTCTGTGTACTTATGTAAATTTAATTCTGATTGACCATTTTTTTCATTGTATTTTCCCACCCCGTAATTTACAATTACAATTATTGTTAATCTTTTTCTATTCATCCTTGTCATCTGCCTATTTATTATGATATTGCTCAACTACGAAGTTCTTTAATTCGGCAAAGTCAAAAATATAATTCTGCTAAATTCTTGATGCTGATTTTTACACGATTTAATTTCTTCCTTATAAATTTCACTAAGTATATAAAATGAAAATACCAATAAATTCGAAAAATAAATGCACAATCACACGCGTCGTATCGATTGGTATTTGCAAAGAATAAATTATCGCTTCTAAATTAACATATACTTTAACGAGTCCATTGGGATGTTTGCAGCAAAATTAATATGAAATATATGTATTTACCTTGTAAATATTCATTATTATTGACACGTTTTAAGGAGTTTTAAGATCAAGGCATAATAAAATATTAAATCACGCGAGATTCACATAAATTTACATTTTAATAAACTTGTTTGCCGTCGTTCTTTGGATTTATTACTGTTACAAGAATAATTTTGATCCGAGGAAAGTAATACAAGCTGCTTTTTATTCTAAAGGGAATTAAAATAAATAAATTTAGTAAGTACAGAGAAAAATATGAAATGGATCGTTCCTTTTTTCTATAATATCCTCAATGTATTTATTACTGTAAATGCATTACTAAAACTGATATATGAAATGAAAAGAACAAATTAACTATAAATAGTTATTTCACTTTTCAATGAAAGTTTTAAAAACTTTAAATAATCTTATAAAACACCAGAGAATAAGACGAAGAATTATCGTAAAGGTTGCCTTCAAGTAAATATGTAAAGAACATAAAATGTAAATATTATATACAGGGTGTTTCAGTTAACATTCCCACAGCCGATAATAAATAAACACTATTTTTAATAAGAAATTTATTATGCAGACCATGCAACTAGTTTTGCTTCGTTTCAAAATCCAACGGAAATAAAGAGTGTGTGCAACATAACCCTCTACAAACGAATGTCGTTCGTAATAAATTGCATGTGAATCATAAAAATGTGCTACAAATAAGAATTTCCAATATATTTATGTAGAGTAAAGTAAAATTTTCTATCGTATTTCTTGGAAATAAAATTTGTATTAGAAGTGTCGAAGGAACGTGTTTGATAATGCTTAGTGTGCCGTCGAGATGGCAATTGCAAATTACGTAGCAGAATATTGCAGCATTTCTCACGGAATGTATATAGATATAACGAAATGGTGTTTGGGGAGCGAGTCTGCTATTAAGATTCGAACTGTCGCTTGAAAAAGTGGGTAATTTAAATGTTTCACAATAAAATAGACATTTAAACAACCTGAAATTGCACAGCTTTAAATATTCTTTATTTTGCATTTATATGCAAATTTGATGTCTTAACTAAAAGCTCAGTTTAGCTCCTTGACGATATTTTGCTTATATCAAACTTGAATTATAATTGACTATACGAAGTGTTACAAAAATGGTAAATATAATTACCTAACTAAACTCATTCTTCCTATTATTTTTTTTCTTCTACATTTAGTCTAACAGACACGTAACTAAAAGCTAGAATAAAATACACTTGATTTGATGTCCAATATTGAAAATATAAAATGGTATTTCCTTAGTAACCAAATAATTTTTTCTTTAATTTTTTCTTTAATGATCAAATGAAAATTTAGCCTTAATTACCTTCTGAGAAATATCAGAAATTTTACGGTTCCTTGGAATTAATTTACTGTGTTGTATATCGTGCATTGTTATGAGTTATGGGTGATGGTGATTAGATTGCAGGCAATAATATGAGGAGTTAAAAGGATGGATCATGGGGAAATCCTCTTGTGGCTAGCTTTACTAACAATCTGTCAATTTATTAGAATAACTGTTTGCGGAATAGTGTATATTAGATTTCTCACACTATGGCGTGAACTGAGTAACTGCTCATTAGAATTTAATGTCAAATTAGGGTTATTATGAAAAATCAGTAGTATCTCTTGATTTGGAAATTGCTAACTTCTCAATAGCGAAAAGTATTCAAATATCATAGGCTGAGCCGGATTCGAAGATTTGGTTTTCTTTTATGGGTGCAAAGCAATTTTTGCTATTTTACTAACCAAAAGTTATGAAGCAGACAAGCATTTGACGGAAGAATTTTTTAGTTTTAAATTCGACTACGTAAACATAAAAAACTATCCGTCGTAATACACAGTCACAGTAAAATTAAATCTGACAAACTTTTCTTTGTATCAAACTGGATTTATATTATATACAAAACAAAAGTTGTTCGGTATTAAATATACTGTTACTGAGGAAAAGAGCCTTAACTTTTTAAAGACTATAAAGCAGAACAGGATCAGTTATCCTCACCATCAAGCTCTAATTCAATTCTCTTAAATATTGTATTTCAGACAATATCTTTTAGAAGGAAGAAGTTTTCTAAACTTAGGTTAGACAATTATAAACAGATTTATTCACTAATTGATATTTTTAATTTCTACTTACGCATTTCGACTGTTGGCTGAATAATTGTTTTCAACGATTAATCCAGATAGAGTATTATTTCGGATACATATTCTCGCGAGATATAAATTTATTCCGTTTAAATAAAGCCTTTTATGCTTTTGAAATGTCATTCTTTAATCCTAGCCTTTGTTGTGTGTAAATGAAGAATTATAATTCTGAGAATGAAAAGGAAATGTAATTCGACTGTATTGAAAACAAATAATTTTTCATAAACAGAGAATGGAATAAGAGAAGCAAATTGGAGTTGCTGGCTAGATTAAAAAATCATTAATAAAATATAGCTGCTTAATGATATTAGACATATAAATTAAAATGTATTTTAAGGCTTTGTAGATTACAAACATTTCATTTGAAGTTTTAGTCGATAGTTGACTGAGCTGTATTAAGTTGACAAATAAAATATAAATAATATAATTTAATCGCTCATAACGCATTTCTTATGTATTATTTATAAGAAACTTGAATAATAATGTTACTTACCTTTATTATAAGCATATAGTCACCTGAATTAAGGTAACATAAATTCTGCGTAAACTTGAATTTTCAATGGCACAATTATTATCTTGATGACTTGCAAGATGTGGTATTCCCAAGGGACCTGTTCTGGTGCCATTCTTATTATAAATTTTTATAAATAACCAATTAAGTCTTATTATATAATTTTCGGGGTATTTTATATATTAAAAAGTTTCAACGTTTGCTGAGTAACAAACTTCTTAATTCCCAAGAGGTTTTCGAAAAAAAAAAAATGCTTCGTCCATCAGTTTAACTGTCTGATAAATACCTATAGCAGAATTATTAAAGAAACGGGATTTTTAGATATGTTTGATATCACACGTGTCCTCAATATCTCCAAAACCTAAACGATTTCGTGGTATTATTGGATGCCAGTTCATTGGTACTTTTTTGACAAACACTGAATACAAACTGGTATCTCTAATTATTACAAGCTAACGAAGCGAAGAACTAAATCAAGTTTGATAGGTTAAGATTTCAACAGGATAGTGTTCACCAGATTTTTCCTGAATGATATATTTCTGAACAGATGGATAAGACATAAAGGATATATGGAATATATTGTTATGATAATTGAATTTTAGGGAAATATTATTATTTTATTTATTTATTTGGATTTTATTGATTTTTAGGTAAGTTTAATTTTTATATTATTAAGGATGCACTATTTATATCTTAATGCCCTATTTTATGCATGTACTAGTTATTTAGATATTTAGTTTTGAAATTTAATTTTTTTTTTCTAAAGTAGTTGTAAATAGTTTGTTCCAAAGAAATATTTTTTTAATTCTTGTATATAGTTTTTGAATTATTGACCTTATGGCACACGATCAGTCCGCCACTGGGCTGAATTATTTCAATGTCTTATTAACAAGCGACAGTGCGTATGATTTTATGATCATTTAAGGTGAAACTTACTGTAGGTTTGCTACAATTACTCTTTTACTTTTCAGGGCCTTTGGGGGTTCCTTTCTACCATCGAAGAAATATCTTACCTATAAATCTGCTGTTATGCTATTTTTAAATACAAATAATTTGAAATTCGTGCTAGTTTATTTTATTACATTTCTATGGACTTGGAAATATAGAGATCTTTATGAGAATGAATGTCACTTTACTATTTTACAGCTAGATGTCGCTAAGACTGCTGTATTTTAGATATCCAGCTGAGATGAATTTCAATGCTTTGGTTATTACAATTAAACATAGATGGTACTCAAAATATAAGGTTTTATTATATTATCAGATGATCAAAAGAATTAACGTTTCTTATATCTAAATCTCTGCGATAATTAAAACTAATTAAATCCATGACAAATTAAGGACTGTGTCCTGTTGGATGTTAACACAATTTATCGGTTTTAGGATATTAATCCTTTGTTTACATATGCAAAAGTGGGCTGGTAAACAAGTCATAACTAAAGTTGTACAGTTATATTTAAAACTTGTACGGTAATATTACAAATACAGATCTGTCAATAACTGTCAACAGATGAAATAATAAATAATGAAACTATAGGGCTATTTATTAATACAAACAGACAGAAAACTCCAAACAATAATAATTAAGTACTGAAATCCAACTGAAATGTATTTTCAGGCAATCCAAGGTCCATTTTTATGTAGCCGTTTATGTAATATGAAACAAGGTAACAAATAAAAACAAACAAAGTATAACTGTAACCATGGCGACAAATCAACCCATACAGACTTGACCAACTAATGAAATGGAAACGTTATTAATAAGAGAATATCAAAAGGTAATATCTATTAATAATGTCTTCATTTTCTGAAACCGATAAACTATTGAACATATCACGGATGTTATGAATTATAACAGCCTTAGATGTCTTAAAATCCTCGCTCTACGAGCTCGGATTTCAAACCGACATCTGCGGCAGTTATGATAGTCATAACATTCCTAGATATGTTAATAGCTATAACTAAACTTAATGTTTTAAAAATTCAGTTCAGAGTAAGTTCTCCACTCTCTGGTGACAGAGTCGTTTTAACTGCGCGAAAATTGGCAGTCCTGCTTTTGACACTTGTGGTGCAGTTATGATGGCGGATTGTTCTAGAATTTCTTGCACCGTTTGCTGGATTTGTTTGAACCAAATAGGCCTTGGATGCAATTTTGGAATTCGACCAATCAGGTGGGTGCTTATTAATTAGGATAAATTTTACCTTAATTCCTTATAATTTGGAGTTGCTTTTCCGTTACTTTTTCGTATTTTCCCTTGACTCACCTTTGGGAAGTTCTGGGTACATACATTTTCAATTTAAATTATAATTTTATCAATATATTTCAGGAGCGATCTGGACGATGGTTTGCTTCTTTCATAGCCCAATAACAACTCAATTTTGTTTTCGTTTCTAAGGAACATTCAACATGCAGAAAATTTGCAAAACCACCAAGGATTTCTTGATTGCCATCTGTCATTTATGGTTTGTATTTTTGCCTATTTTTACTTTATTCTATATTTTTCCTTTAAAATTAAGTTATTTTCAGCATCCTTACCCCATAACGAATCTGTGGATATCCATTTGTTTATATTGCGAGAGGAAATTTTGACCTGCCGTTGACTTCAACGATGGATCACTGAACTTTACGAATCTCACTACACAACTCTTCTTAGGATCTAATTTACATTGTGCCTCGTAATTTGACTAGACTGGAGGTTTTACAGGTAAGTCTTACACTATTTATATGTATTTTTATAGAAATTTACAGAAATAAAGTGCATCTTTGTTTAACTGTTGTGTTGAAAGTCGTTCAAACTTTGTTTCAAGCATGTAACTAACATCTGTTCTGTTATAGATTATTTAAAAGAAACATAGTACAATGCATTTACTTTATTTACGCCTTTAATTTGTTTACGTTTGGTTTATTTTAGCGTAGCTGACCCTTTGTTTACGTGTGGCTCGTTGACCTCTTTTGCATCAACAGATGTTCTACAGCTGATTTAGGAAGATTGTTCTCCGATATGATATCCTTCTTTAACTTGTATTTATCTATTCAGTACCCAATCGTAAGTTTTTAGTTATTTGTTTTATTGAAAGGATTATTTTATTTTATCCATGTTTTATCTGACTTTATTTTTAATTTTATTTATTTAATAATCGGGTTTTAAATTCTTTTATAGTTTAAAATACATGGCAATATTTAAATTCTCTTACTGGATGTCTCTCTGAGGTCATTATTTGAAAGTTTCGAAGATAACGTAGAACAAAGTTATTGGAAGCGGATAGGTGATTGATGTTGAGTATTGATAATTAGACTTTTCAAAAGAAAAATTATTTCACATTCAATTTTTTTTAAAATTTGAACAATTTTTCTTGTTCTGTTTTCTTTCTTTTCAGGTGTGTGGTAGTGAATTCCAAATAAGAAAATAAAGAAAATTGAACGATGCCACAAATAACTTAGAAGATGTACATGCTCTTTCATTCTTATTGGAAATCATCAGGGGGAAGTACGGATTAACGATTCACTTATATAAAATTATAAATTACGTCGGTTGATAACATGAAAGAATAATTTTAATTTGAGTTTGTAATCACAGCAAATATTGACTTTTAATTAATGCCGTCTATTCCTTCATGTATTTCGACGTCAAAAAATTTACATAACCTAATTTCAGTCTGACTTTGACATCTACGTCAAAAAATTACCATAACCTAGTTTCATTTGACATTGACATTGGCGTTAAAAAATTAACATAACCTAGTTCTCGAATTGACTTTGCCATCTACACTAATGTTCCACTTCTGAACATACAAGTATGAAATCTGTTGAACTTAAAAATCATTGAAATCACTTCAAATTGCTATTATTATCGAATAATGTAAAAACAAAAATCTTCAGGTCTGACTACATGTCATAAAGAATTGAATTTACAGAATACATACCATCCAAAGTAAAAAAACATTTAGATATAGAAAATATTCAGCTTCATAAAATTCATTAATATAACCTATTTTTTGATTTGACTTTGACATCTATGTGAAAAAATAAACATAACCTATAGTTTCATTTGTAGCCCAGGGTCGATCCAGTCAAACCATGAACAAATTAGAGACAAGCTGAAATTTAGTATATAAGTTTGTATTGGGGTCCTTAAAATACGACCAAACCCCACCGGTAATCCGCCGTGCCTGTCACCCCTAAACAACCCCCGAAAGGGGTGAAAATCGGACTTTTTCTAGTTATTTGGCAATATCTTAAAAACAAAGCTATATACGAAAAAATATGAAGATATAAAAATTAAAGGGCATAAAATTTCCTACAAAATTGCGTTTAGCAGATATATTTTGCTTTACCAGTGGCGGAGTTATGATATTTTTAATAATTGGGTATTTTGTAAAAATATTCTCTAGCCTTTACTTATTGGATTTTGACATTAAATATACATAACAATGTATATGGATATTTTGGTAAGTACATTTAATACATTCTTACATCAATAAATTAGAAATAAAAAACATACCAGTGGAGTACTATATTCTAATTTCATACATTATTTTGTATTAGCTAATAGAACTTTAACATTTTACGTGCCTATTAAATGTAACAAAATAATTATTTTAAATATCCGTGAATTTCTGTTACGAATTGAGAGGAATTATTTTTATATTAATAATATTAAGGACATATACCGCATGTCAAGGCAACTGAGTAGTTTTCCGCGTCGCCATTCGCCCCTGTATGTATGCTCTCTTCGTATATTCTCGATACGACTCCATTACGCTAAACAAAATTTGTATATGCTACGCCCAGGAAGAAGTTCGAGACCAAATAAAATTACTAATACTTCAAGGTTGCAGCATAAGTTGGGACCTTTAATAAATGTTAAGTAAATAAATAAATAAAGTGTAAGAATAGTATTTTGTACTAAACTTCGCCCATCAATAAAGACGTTTATTATTATTATTATTATTGCCATGCACGCCATTTCCGGATGTGATACTACATCTGGCCTGTTTACCAGAGGAAAAATTAATTTGGTCAATACTGTGAAAAAGAAGAGGTTGGTTGACCTTCTTGAAGAATTTTACAATCCAAATATATCCAAAGACAGATTGAGGACCTTTATTTCGACATTTTTTATTTCCGTATACGTCAAAAATAGAACAAGTACCGATTTGAATAACGTCAGATACATTCTCTACCAGCAGTATGTAGCAAAACAAAGTTTAAATAAAGATTTTAATCTGGCTTCATTTCCACCGATCACAAATGCAGCTCAGTACCATGCATATAGGACATTTCATCCAGCAACTCTACATACATATTTTATTTACATGTATGATTAACTTTTAGGTTCAAGCATGGTTGAATAATAGCTTACCACTCCAGGACTGGGGATGGATTTCTAGTGATTCCGGAATATCTCCAGTCCAGATGGAACAAGATATAGACCCCAAAGGGTTCCTTAACTAAATTTTTTGCAACTGTTCATCAGGTGGTTGCAAAAGTGCATGCTCATGCCGTAACCTGTTTTAATAGGGCAGTTGAGGATTTACAGGCGGAAGACGACATCTCAACATAGAGATAAAATATATTGGATAATAAGTACCTAATTAAAAACATACATTACATTCATTTACTTAAACATAACCTGTAAGTATTTTGGTTTATTTAAGAAAATGCAACTGTGCTACTTACTACATAAAAAACTTATATTTTATGTATTATTATAGTTTTAATCTGTTTTGGTGTAAAAAACGTAAAATATATTAATGTAACGTAATTATTTTGTGATAAATGTGTATTTTGTTAAAATATACTGGAATTTACAATACGATAACTCCACCACTGGTAAAGCAAAATATATCTGCTAAACGTAACTTTATAGGAAATTGTATGCTCTTTAATTTTGCTGTATTCATATTTTTTTGGTTTTTAAGATATTGTCAAAAAACTAAAAAAAGTCCGATTTTCACCCCTTTCGGGGGTTGTTTAGGGGTGACAGGCACGGCAGATTACCGGTATGGTTTGGTGATATTTTAAGGACCCCAATACAAACTTATATAATCAAATTTCAGCTTGTCTCTAATTTGTCCATGGTTTCCTATATAAAGCTTCAGATCGACCCTGGGCTATGCGGTATTATGTCCTAAATATTATTAAAATAAAAATAATTCCTCTTAATTTCTAACAGAAATTTCACGGATATTTAAAATAATTATTTTGTTACATTTAATAGGAACGTAAAATTCTATTAGCTAATACAAAATAATGTATGAAATTAGAAATATAGTACCTACTCCACTGGTATGCTTTTTATTTCTAATTTATTGACGTAAGGATGTATTAAATGTATTTACCAAAATACCCATATATATTGTTATGTATATTTAATGTCAAAATCCAATAAGTAATGGCTAGGGAGTATTTTTACAAAATACCCAGCTATTAAAAATATCATAACTCCGCCACTGGTAAAGCAAAATATATCTGCTAAACGTAATTTTATAGGAAATTTTATACTCTTTGATTTTTCTGTCTTCATATTTTTTCGTATATAGCTTTGTTTTTAAGATATTGCCAAAAAACTAAAAAAAGTCCGATTTTCACCCCTTTCGGGGGTTGTTTAGGGGTGACAGGCACGGCGGATTACCGGTGGGGTTTGGTGGTATTTTAAGGACCCCAATACAAACTTATATACCAAATTTCAGCTTGTCTCTAATTTGTTCAAGGTTTCCTATATAAATCTTCAGATCGACCCTGGGCTATTGGCATTGACGCTAAAAATGGTTTAGTAACAACAATTATCTTTTTTTTATTTAAGCGTATTTATCGTCTATTATTATTTATATGTTTTATTGTTTTATATGACATATTTGTTTACACTCATATTAAGTACATTTTTTTGTACAAAATATTTTTATGTATGTACCTATTATGTGTTTTTTGACTTTTTCTGCAATGATTTTTGAGTTTTTGTATTTTTTGGCAGTCGAGAAATAAATATTATTATTATTAGGTATTACGTTTCACAGAAAAGTTATCCGTCACGTGTAGTATTTTACTATCCTTTAGATAAATGGTTTACTAAAATAGTTTAATAAATCATGTTTCTGCTGTTCTACTTTGTATAACTGGCACATCACTTTAATTGCATGTAAGACAATTAAACTAACACGAAATTTATTTAAATCCTACGCTAGATGAAATCCAAAAGGGAATACAATTTTAACGCTTCCCGTATATACGCTTTTAGCAAATGAGTGAATACAGGTAAACATTCTAATTTTCTATTTTTCCCAAGAGTACAGTGATATTGATGACGAAGCCGTAAACAATGTCTACGTACAAAACTTTAGGCGTATTGCTAGACACGAATACAATTACTTAACTTCAAAGTTAGTAGGACCTGTTTCGGGCAGTTTGTCACCTCAGAGAGGACGTGCAACAGCGCAAAACTATATCATTATCACTTTATAATGTCCTGTTTGTTCTAAAGCTACTGCAGCCTTTTAAAATTACATCATTTAAGATTTATCTCCGTAAAATGTTCACAAGAATTTTTACGAGTATATTTTATGATATTCAGGCAAATATTAATTGGGTGTTTAAATTATTTTTAATAATTCTAACCAATAAAACAGGGTTCTACAACTTGGAAATTTTCTCTCATGTTGGCTACAGTTAACGTAAAGAGATCCAATATATTAAAAACAATTAATTTTTTATTGTATGTCTTTGATTAGACCACTAATAATCCAATTTCTGTTTATGTCAGATCGAAAGTTAAAGTAAGTTTAGGTTTGATTTGAAATATTTCATCAGTTGCATGTGTTACTTTAAAAAGTACAGCGAGTAAAGGATGAGATTGTAGTTATTTGGTTTTCTTTCGTTCCACTCGAGCTATTCTTGGAAGGGAAGATAACGGAGCCGATAGAATGCCGAATTCTGTTCTAAGGCACATTTTAAATATCACAACTGGGATTTTATCAAGTCCAGTTAATTCATTAATTCTTTAGTATCCAGTAATATTGTTGTTCACAAATGGCTGCTTGCATGGTGTTACATTGCACTACTATTTCTGATATTAAGAGACAACAAGCGCTGACTCCAATGGAACATTTGCCTTGGGATCCAGTGAGTTCAATGTTGGTCTCAATAAACAACATCAGTCTCTTCTATGTTCTTATCGTTAATTTCTCTTCATCCAACCGTTCAATGCTATCTATATAATCATAAAGGAATACACCTTTTCGCTTTAATAAATTAAATTTTTCCTCAACTAAATCGTTAAATTCGCATTTAAGATTTTCAAAATCCGAATCTTTCAGTGTGGAAGATAGACAACCCATCAATCTGAAGGAGTCTATAAATATAAATTTCAATTTAGTTTCATCATCATTATCACCGTGAACTGTGACGTGACTAATGTATTTTTCTTTATGCTCATGTAATAAAGTAATATGATATCGTTCAGCTAAGTCTCGTATTACAAAATGGCTGTCATAGCCGCCAAGGTTATGGAATACCACAGGAACTATAAATTTATTTTTATAATTTAAATTACTTTTATTGTGAGCAAAACCTCTGAATTTTCCAGAGAGATGACAGTGATCCCTAACAATTTTATCTTTATCATTAAATTCCTCCTCGCAAATATTGACATGTTTTACTGGCATCTCGTAATTTAACTTCAGTATTCATGGGTTCCACTTGTTTTAACTTTGAAGAGACAAATTGCGCCATCTTGTGTAATTCTTCCGCGAACCAGGTAAGATTTATACTTTTGTAAGTTATGCCAAAAATAAACGATATAGAGATAATAATTTGTAAATAAAAAGCGGAATAAATGCTTTATGACGTCGAGGTGATGGAGAACCCGAAAATCGGATTTCTGTCACACCCAGAGCAAGTGATCAAATGCACAACAAATTAATAAATCAATAAAAAAATATAATAGATCACTTACCTTGAATGTTTGGAAACTCCTTGACAGAAATCCTTAGCTCTGGAGAGGAATAAATTTGGCAAAACCCAAGTCTCAAGTGGACTTCCTTCTCTGTCCGGTAACTATGATAGATTTTTCCTCCCTCTGGATCAAGAATATAGCAATGCTCCAAGGCGTGAATTTACCTAATAATAAAAAACCTACAGAATGGGCTCATTTCGGAAAATTTTTTTAATTCATATTCCGAAAGTACACCTTGTAATTAGTAAATGTGCAAAATATTAAATTTTTTTTCAACTGCTTCTCCCTCAAAATAAATAATGAAAATAGAGCGCTGTGACGTCACACCACTCGCAGCGGTCGGCCGCTAGCTTGTTTCCTATAGTTTCATACCGGCGGCAGTTACTACACACACGGCGGAAGTGGTAATTTCGTTCATCTTTTAAGTGCTTCGTCTTTGGTACAGCGAAATCTAAATACCATATATCCGCATAACTTATAGAACCAGTGGAGTCGGGTGGTGTGACGTCATAGCCGTTTCAAATATGTTACGAATTTGAAATCAAATATTAGGGTTAATATTAACGCTAGCGATCTAATTTTTTCACTATATACTTAGAGGATGAAATACTTACGGAAAATGCTAAAATAAATTAAAAAGCAAATATCACGAAATGAGCCCATTGTTCTCTGTACGAAATAAACGATAATTTGTAATTTTTAAACTATAGCGAAAAGTTATACCATTTATTTTATTGTACAAAGCCCGAAAATACGGCATATGCCAAATGGATCTATAATCCTAAAAATATGCAAAACGGTACGGCAATAACTAAATGGATTTATATGACCGAAATTTACGTTTATAATAGACAAAATACGGTAAAAAATGGTTAATCACTCGAACACGTGCCTTAAGCACAGGTTATTAGGTAAAACTTCTAACAAATTCACGATAAAACGGTAAATATCATTCACAGATAATTATCCTATTTTAGTGTTACAACTGAAGCAATAAATCAAATGAAAATTAAACAAATTAAGCGATAAACGATATAGGCATAACTTACTTGGTGTGTAGTCAGCAAACGAAAGATCCCGTTTTCCTTCCCCGATACGCGAAGTAGTAAGAAATGCTCCCCACCTGTTGTTTTTGTCGACATTTTTTTTGCGTTCGGTTCCCAACGCAAAGCGGAATTGAGGCGCGATTTATTAATACTCAAAATAGAAAATACTAAGGCTGTAAGGAATTTAAACTTAAATTCGTTACAATACGTTAACAGAGATGGCATTATTATTTTCAAATTTAGAAATTTGTGGTAATATCATTGTAAATTCAATTTCTTTTATATTTAGCATGTCAGCGTAACGAATAAATGCGATCTAAATGTACTATCAGTAGGATAGAGCCCACTGACAATACTCCAAGCAAAACATGCATCGTCGTACATATTTTTAACATCAATGCTTTTTTGCAATTTCGTCCGGCAGTCTAATATTGGTCGAGACGCCGTTCCCCACCACGTATTTATTTATATTAATTTTTCCTGAATCCTGACCTGATTCGGAAAATTCAAATAAAGCGTTAAAAATGTCTTCTTTTACATTAACCTCAAACCATCGACTTAAATTCGTCTCTCCACCAATAACCTTATTTTTAATGTTAAAGTACTTAAGATCCATAGAAAAATATTACTCGAGGTAGGTGCGTATTAATTTTAGTAGCATAGTTTGCGACTTCACTTCCGCGTCGATTATTTTGAATTCTTAAACTTTTGACCATCTTGTTGTGTTTTTTTCTGAAGCGAAATGACAATCGCCTTAGAAGAAGACCGTGATAAAATAATCATAAAATTTACATGTATTATGCCTTAAAGTATCGACAAGTTTATCAAATTTATCTCACTCCTTTTGAGAACTGGAGAGTTGTTTTAAATATCTCACAGAATGTTGCCTAATACTCATAGAGATGAGTAGATATGCCGTAAAGCGTTTCATCTTATCACATTTTAAAGGTTAATGTGAGGTAAAAACTAATTATCAGACACAGCCGTTTAAATTGGGGTTAGCAAACCACAGGTCTTACAGCATTTTCTAAACCGTGTAATTTAAACTATATGAAACTTTGAGATGAGCCGTCATAAGGTGTTTATTATTTTAACGAATTCTAACGAACATAATGTTCCAAAGAATTTAATATTCGTGTAGATAATCTTTGAATGATATATTTTAAAATATGGGGAAGGAAATTAATTAAAAAAGTAAACCTTATTCTTTCATGAAACATTTGGGGCTCGTTAACTTCTTTTTAATTAGAGCTGAAACAATTTTTTTACAGTGATTTAAAGTTGGGTTGATTAATTTTTTGGTCCTTATTTTTATAACTACTCTTTAAATTTCATTAGATAACCAAGTTTTTATGTAACTCAATTTTATTAATTAAATAACATAAAGGACCGTGCAGCTGCGCCATTTGTGTAGTTTTCTATTACAGCAATAACTATGTAAATTTGATTTGCAGAGCAAAATTGATTTTATATTTATTGGATAAAAATGAGTTCGGTCTATTTTCCTGGATTACCAGTCTACTATCACCATAAAAGATGCTCGTAAAAACTCTTCCAAAGTTTTGCAAAGATAAATCTTAAATGACGTAATATTAAAGAGCTGACGGAGTTTTAGAACAAACAGAACATTATAAAGTGATAATGATATAGTTTTCCACCGTTGGGGGTGCTCTCTGTGGTGACAAACTGCCTGAAACTTTGAAGTTAAATAATTGTATTCGTATCTAGCAATACGCCTAGAGTCTTGTACGTAGACATTATTTACGGCTTCTTCATCAATATCACTGTACTCTTAGGGAAGGTAGGAAATTAGAATGTTTACCTGTATTCACTCATTTGCTAAAAGCCTATATGGGTAGTACTAAAATAAAAATAGTATTAAAATAAAAATAAAATAAAATTAAAAACTACCTCATCACAGCAACAGAGTGCACATTTTGTTCCTGATAAGAAGCATAATCCATATAATATGAATAGTTGACCACATTAATATACGACACATAAAAAATGCCTGCAGGTTTGAAAATCTTAAGAATATTTTTCCGTTATCTTCCACAACGACGTCATTTCGCTTCAGACGAAGGCCACACAAGTCGTCAAGAATTCAATATATTAAGAGCGGAAGAGAACTTGAAAAGTCTTCTATAAAAAACAATACGTATTTTCCTTATGCAATATTTTTTTATAGATCTTGTATTGTTGACTGAAATGTAATACTTATTAGAACTATAAATCGATGCAGTGAAAACTGACTTTAACAGAGTAAAAATACTTATATGGCAAAATTTAAAAATTCAAAAATTTAACTTTTCTACCTTTAAAGACGAAGGCAGTTCAGCAGTGATTTTATCAAAAGATCCATTTTTATGGATCTTCAAGCAAAGGTTCCATCAGAAATAGCGCTAGTTGCTTCATAATGATTGAAAGATTATTGTACGTTTGATTATCTGTGAAAATCCTCCCTATCAGACAAGAATGTCTAAGGAAGTGCAAAAAAATGATTTTTTATTTATTGACAACCATAACCATCATTAAATTTATTCTTGTAATTTTTTTAAACATTAAATTAAAGAAGTTTTTCTTAATTTGTCCACTATTCGCTACCTTTATATCCCATATGCTACATCTGAAGAAATTTCAAGGGTTCCTCTAATAAAGTGCATAACATATAATTTAATTTCCCTAAAATTAATTATAACTATTAATAAAATGATTCCTATTTATTTCCTATAACTATCAAGTCGCTGGAAAAAAAGATAATTTGGTTTTTAGAGAATCGACGCCCAAAGACAAATATTTGCTTTCAAACTAATTTTGCGTAGCATATATAACTTGGCAAAATAAGTATAAAAACACATTAGCTTTGTTGACATTGATAACTCAGACGTCACGTTTCATATAATTTTCCATTCCATTTTCCAAGAGGCTAGGGTTTCAATAATGTAAGGTGGAAGTATTTTTAAATTCTGGATTATTTAATGACTAAATATGAATTATATACGTCAGTTAAGTTTTGGTCCCCAACGGATGCATACATTGAAGTAGATCCGGCTCATAGAAATTGTAATAAAGTATCCTTTATGTAGGTATATTAAATTTCAAAACATAATTATATTAGAGTACATAATTATTATCCGAAACTTTTGGTCTATGAAATCCGGCATAAATATAATGTAACTAAACTTAAACTGTTTTCGTTTTAAAGCCCAAACTAATTAGCGAAGTTGGCCAAAGAGCATTTCCAACCGGACTCTCATATTCAGATGTATTGATTCATAGCCTACCTCTGTGGTACTGCGTTGAGCTCAATGTACAATACGGAAACTCTCCTCCCTTGTTTCTACCTACCTCTCCACGAGCTCCCTAAACTCTTGCGTCGAGATTGACGTGTACGTCGTCGTTTGAAAATATTCGTAGTAAATCGTTACTCGTGTCCTTTATTTCTATAAAGCAGGATGAGTTAAATACAATCCAAAGACATAATTGTTAGTCTATTATTTTCACCTTTTTTTTAGAGAATTTGCTTACAGTTTTCGTGAAATTTCTTTTTTAAATCGGTTTTTGTTACCTACAATGTTCAATTATTGAAACATCAATCTCCATAATAACTGATACCGACACCCTTTATATTCTTGAAGATAAGACGTTTTTAAAACGGGGTCGATACATAGTTTATAGCTATAGGTGAGAAAACAAATTTAGATTAATACAAATTTTGGTTGACGCCTGTGACGATGAAATATTTTTCTATAATTTCAAGTCAAGAATAAACTTGATAAATGACAGAGTTTGAGAAATTGTCTATCCTTACGTTCAACAAGAAAAGCCTTCGTCTTGGAAAACTCACTTGAAAATTATGTATCAGGATTAAAAAATTTATTTCAATTTCTATTAGAGAGAATAGTTCATGCAGAAATTAATATATGCAAGGTGTTTAAAATTGTTAAAATATCAATAACTCTTCCCGGTCTAAAGCGATTGGAAACATAATTTTGAAATACGATATTCAGATCGTCTTGCTTTTCAAAAAAAGAAAATAGAATCGGTCAATTAATTTGAAAGGTGAGTTACTTAATTTATCTCTGTTTTTTCCACTTTGCTGTTTAATTATTAATCTTCATCCCTCGTAAGTCTAGGAAAAAATATATTTAAAATTAACGTATTCCTTTTTTATACCTCCATAGGGAAGTGTAGTAACCATGGTCTCCGTCGAGTACTATATTTTCACCAAAATAAATGGTTTAGAGTTTCTTACATCTATTTATAGCCTACCATTTTCTCAATTATGCTCGTCTGTCTGGACGCATTAGTGCTTTCATACAATATTTCAATTGTTTACACAAATGGCGCATTCGCCAGGACCACCCCCTTCGCAGGGAAAATAATAATACTGTTATGTGCTTAATTTAAATTCGTAGACATGTACGTAGGCAGACACAAGCTTTTTTATAAACCTTTATGTATCAAACCACATTTCAATGTACGTAGAAAATAAATAGATTTGGATCTTTGTTTTAATATACACTTATTATTTTAAGTAGAATTAATCCCATGTGGGTTGTTCATATTGAAGAAGAACAACAAAGGTCTTGTTCCCACAAAATTATTTTTTATTGCAACCGGTTTCGTGATCAATACATTACATCACATCATCAGGCTACAAGACTACAAATAGGAAAAAATTTTTTATGTAAAAAACTATAACAATCCAAATATTACATTAATATAATAAGTTAAGAATTTCATTAAATGTAGATAGTTAAATTTAATTAAAACAAGTAAAACTCTTACAATAATATCAAATATTGTTTTATATATAAAAAATATATGTTTGTAAATAAGATAAAAAGTTATTAACAAAAGATACTAAGAGATTAAAAAAACCAATGAAATTGTGAATATAAAATAAGTTAAAATAGAAAAATATAAAAATATACTTACATTTCTATAAATACCAAAGGTTTGTCAGTATAAGCATTAATGAAAAATTTGTCCAATTATTTAGAAAACTAATAAATATTATGTAAAAATACATGTACTTGAATTTATTTAATGTCATTAATTAATTTTAAATTAATCAAAATTAAAAACACAAAAGACAATGTACGTGGACAAACAGATTAAAATTTAAAATAAAATAATGTCCTTAACACCGTACAAAAAGGAACTAAATGAAAGTTCTAGAATATCGAAAATTTATAAAAACTCTTGTAACGACCTCTATAGGTACATATATGTCTCACTTAACTCACAGTTAAATTTTCAATCTTCACTCACCTTTTCAGTTTTGTTCTAGGATTTGTATTAGCGTTTTGGATTCCCATGTGCTTGTCTTCCATTTTAAATATTTTACTTGTTTTTCGTCTAATATAGGTATCATATGTCAAATATTTATTCGATATTTTGCAGTTTTCTGTTTGTGCATAGCTTGCGCCATCTATTGATAAGTATCCTTACTTCGATTAAGATTGTACGTTGTTTTCGTTTTATTTCTTCTATATATGCTTACGTTCCTATATGTACCTATAGAGGTCGTTACAAGAGTTTTTATAAATTTTCGATATTCTAGAACTTTCATTTAGTTCCTTTTTGTACGGTGTTAAGGACATTATTTTATTTTAAATTTTAATCTGTTTGTCCACGTACATTGTCATTTGTGTTTTTAATTTTAATTAATTTAAAATTAATTAATGACATTAAATAAATTCAAGTACATGTATTTTTACATAATATTTATTAGTTTTCTAAATAATTGGACAAATTTTTCATTAATACTTATACTAACAAACCTTTGGTATTTATAGATATGTAAGTATATTTTTATATTTTTCTATTTTAACTTATTTTATATTCACAATTTCATTGGTTTTTTTAATCTCTTTAGTATCTTTTGTTAATAACTTTTTATCTTATTTACAAACATATATTTTTTATATATAAAACAATATTTGATATTATTGTAATAGTTTTACTTGTTTTAATTAAATTTAACTATCTACATTTGATGAAATTCTTAACTTATTATATTAATGTAATATTTGGATTGTTATAGTTTTTTACATACAAAATTTTTTCCTATTTGTAGTCTTGTAGCCTGATGATGTGATGTAATGTATTGATCACGAAACCGGTTGCAATAAAAAAGAATTTTGTGGGAACAAGACCTTTGTTGTTTTTCTTCTTCACTTATTATTTTGTTACTCTTATAGAAGAAGCGTTAGAGTTAAAATATTATGTTCAGGTTTCGTCTCGTAAAAAATATATAAGGGTCTGATGAATAACGAATTTAATCTTTTAAAGAGCAAGTAATCACCGATATTACTCATAAATATTATACAGTGTGGAAATTAAATAACGCATAAATTCAGTAATTCTGTTGATATTAATTTTTTGGGAAAAATTTCAAAGTGGTATAGCGATTTTAACTTCAGCAAATATTTTCAGTTTCTTATGTCATTTGTTTTTTATATTATGACGTCATCGACTTATTTTTAAATGACAACCTATATTTTTTATTATTGATTTTGGTAGTAGTTTTTATTCCGGTTCCAACCATATAAAATTTTCAATATGTTATATTTGAAAAAAATCGAAAAAACGGTCTTAAAGTTCAAATAATAAAAATTCATTAAATTGGGAAAATTTATCTAGTTGATGTTCATCCCTTTAACCCCTAGCAACCCAAATTTTAAAATTTCAAATGGAATAACCCTACTTTTACTACATCATTTTAAAGCCCTTTCCATTGCGAATACACTGGTGTATCGTTTTTGGGAATCGGTTGAGATTTGAAAAGAGTTATTGGCTAAAAATGAAAAGTTGACAAATCTACATTCGCGTACATTTCTACAGAAATGCCCACCAATAATAAGCTTTTTACCTACTACACAACCATACTACTTTTTTTATGTGTGCTGCTTAAAGAACTTTAAAGGGTTTCATTCGAGAAAAATCCCCATCCTGTATATACCGACATATGTTTATATCTCAGTTCTCAAAACAAAAACGGATAAACTTAATACAGAGGTAACGAAAGTAGGTTCAAATCTTTTTGATCTGCACAATTTATAGTCAAACTGCGTATCCGGGAAGGCTTTTATCAGCTAAAAGGAAAACTTCTTGGGACAAATAAATTGACCAAAATGTAACCTAACTCATGCGAAAACTTTCTATAGAAAGTTTTTATGGGCGAGTTAAGGACTAAATTTATACGTTTATAAGTTAATTGCAAAGTAAATTTTTTATATCCGAATACATAAACGGTAAAGGACCAGTGGATAAAGGTGCTTCGTGCTTAAAGTGAACACCTACGCAATGGATATATATCTTTACCTGTACAAACCACAGTTACTTTGTATTTATCTATTTAGCATTTAATAGTATCACAGAGAGCACTATCGAGAGATTAATTATGCTCAATTTGTGTCATTTACCCATGCACAATTAATTACACAGCCACACAAAAAAAGTCCATCACCAAAAACCGGACCAATTTTTTTCGATGTATTTTGACGTCTTGAAACCGAATTCGGAAACTAAAAACTTTTCGTTTCACATCATTTTTTGGCTACAAGGCCCAGATAGCGTAGAAATCGCCTTTCTTATTAAAAATTTAAACTTTTTCAAAAGAATTTTTTGGCACTGTAAACTAATTTTTTTATGTTTAAACCATCAATACCCACGTTTCCGAAGTTACTGATCATGATTTTGATATGGGAATTTTAGCTGACAGCTGTCAACTGTCAAACTGACTTTATGAAAATTTTAACATTTTGAAAATAAGTTTTTTATGTGTAAACCGTCAATATCTACGTCTTTGAGGTCATTGATGACGATTTTAATGTGGGAATTTCATTTTGACAGCTGTCAAACTGATAGCATGAAAATTTCAACATTTTGAAAATAAATTTTTTATGTGTAATCCACCAATACTTACGTTTTTTAGGTCATTGATCGCGATTTTGATACGGGAATTTCAGATTGACAGCTGTCACCTGCCATACTGACAGTATGAAAATTTCAATATTTTGAGTACTTAGTTTTTTTGTGTATTCCATCAGTATCAACGTTTTTGAGGTGATCACGATTTTGATGTCGGAACTTAATTTTGACAGCTGCCAACTGTCAAACTGACATAATGAAAATTTCAACATTTAGAAAAGAAATTTTGTATTTTTAACCACCAATACCTACGTTTTCAGGTCATTAATCGCGATTTTGATGCGGGAGTTTCAGTTTGACAGCTGCCAACTCTCAAACTGGCAGTTTGAAAATTTCGACATTTTGAAATGTAGTTTTTTATGTGTAAACCATCAATATCTATGTCTTTGAGGTCATTGATGACGATTTTAATGTGGGAATTTCATTTTGACAGCTGTCAAACTTATAGCATAAAAATTTCAGCATTTTGAAAAGAAATATTTTATCCACCAATACTTACGTTTTTGAGGTCATGGATCGCAATTCTGATGAGGGAATTTCAGTTTGACAGCTGCCAACTGTCAAACTCACAGTTTGAAAATTTCGAAATTTTGAGAAGAAGTTTTTTTATGTGTAAACCAGCAGTACCTATGTTTTTGAGGTGATCACGATTTTGATGTCGAAATTTCATTTTGACAGCTGCCAACTCTCAAACTGATAAAAATTCAACATTTTGAAGAGAAGTTTTTTATGTGTAAACCGTCAATATCTATGTCTTTTAGATCATTGATGACGATTTATGTGTAAACCATCAGTAAGCACCTTACCACAATTTTTATGCAGGAATTTCATTTTGACAGTCGCCAACTGTTAAATAATGGTATGAAAATTTCAATATTTTGACAAAACGTTTTTTAAAAATCAATTTAGGATACAGGGATTCGGGAATTTAAAAAAAAATAACTCCTACAATTACGCCTTTACGTCAAAGGAACAGCAAAAAAATCTTTAATAACTTTATTAACTAATATTAAAATAATTTTTGTGGCCTGTTAGTGTGATATTGATTATTGCAATTATCTTACTATAAATTTAGATGTCTTATGTTATATATTTCGTGGCTATGTTCGAGCATAAAACAAAATTTATGGCTGCCTGTGAAACAAATCCTTTATTAAAGCCCCACTTAAATATTTGGATACCATAGATCATAATTTAGTAAAGTGAAAACGTGGCAGAAGGCAGCAAATATTGAACACCTGCTGCTGCTTTCTAGTTGAGGTAGGATGAGCAAGCAACAGTTTGCTGATGTAGAAAGTTTAATTCAGTCTGGAACCATCATGATACTTTCCGCCAAGTTATTTCCTCAATTTACTTCAGCTACCCTCATCAAATTGGACTAAATTGGTTAACCCATTTACCATTAAACCGACGATACAACAGGAATTATAAGATTGTGATGACGTTTTTTATATTTATAGGGTTGTAAAAAAGATATATGGTTGCGGATCTAAGTAGCGGGGGAATAATATAGAGCGGTGGTAAAAAGCAGGATTCGTTAAATTGAGCGGAAAAGTGACAAGCACAAAATTAAACTACACTTATTTATCAAAATTGATTTATAATACTTATTTCTTACGTGGAAAAATATATTACAGATATTTCTTTAATAAGCGTGTAAGGAAAGGAAAAAATGCACAGGAATCAATTTCATAAATTCCTAATCTTACCGAAAATGTATCGACGAAACGTAATTAGCAAACATAATATCTTTCCCAAGTATGAAATGGAACAAAAGTATCAAATAATGGCTTTAACTTTGTTATTTGCAAAGTTACAAAAAAATGTTCAATATAAAAGTTGTTTGTTCTTTACCGTGCATGTTTTGAGTTTTTTAGTTTGTTAATATCTTCTTCTGGTTTGTTCCTATGGCAAACAACTTTTTCTTTTTAAATGGCACCCATAATTTTTTTTTGTCAACTTGAAACAAGCATATTTTTTCTATTCAGTCATACAATTTTTAAATTTTTGGAAAAAAAATAAGTGTGAAAAATAATATTTATTACGACTCAATCGGAACTAAATTAATTAATTTCACAACATCACAACACTAAAATTTAGTTGTTTGTTTGTAAAAATTTAATTGTCAAACTTCCATGGCATTCTTTACCAAAAGTACCTAATGTTTGTGTTTTATAACTGCATGACTTTTTCCATGACATCCTTTATTAAGAGGCGACGAGTGAGTCGTAATAAATGTTTTGTTTCTCACTTATTTTTTTTCGAAAAATTGCAAAATTTTGTGACTGAATAGAGAAAAATATGCTTGTTTCAAATTAATAAAAAAAAATTATGGGTGCCATTTAAAAAGAAAAAGTTGGTTGCCATAGGAACAAACCAGAAGAAGATATCAACAAACTAAAAAACTCAAAACATGCATGGTAAAGAACCAAACAACAATATTGAAAATTTTTTTGTAACTTTGCAAATAACAAAGTTAAAGCCATTATTTGATACTTTTGTTCCACCCTGTATATATAATGCTATATTTATCTAGCCTACAAGCTAGTAGGTATATAAAATATTAACAAAAAAAAAAACAGAAACAAAAATAATGCTCTAGATACAAATGTCATTAACTTTGTAAATAATCCAATACTACGAGCATCTTTGATGTCGGGCAAAGTATTAAAAAGTCTCAGACCATCGCTGAAAAGGATTTTCTGCAAATTCTTAGTTCTTACTTTTTCAATATTATAATTACCCTTTGATCTTATATCATAGTCACAATTTAATAGTTTTAATATTTTATTTTGGAGTGTCTGTAACCTATTTATATTTCGTTTGAACAGGGAATTAATAAAGAAATGCGATAATTAAAATGTGGTGATAAAATTGTGTTGTAGATTACTGATTTACTCCATAACGACAGATTTTTAGATATACTAAAAATTTTTTATTAATGACTAAAGCATCAATTTAAAGGCAAACGTTTCGGTAATCGATTACTACCATCTTCGGGGCTGCTTTAGTCATTAATAAAAAAAAATTTGTCCAAATTGCTTGTGATTATTCACCTTAGTATAACCAGTTAGTGGACGTGATTTAAATTACAGATTTTTAGATATACGACAGAAGAACCCAATTTTCTTTCTAATTTTCTTGCAAAGATAATCAACGGAATTGGAGAATCTAAGTTGCTGGTCCAAAAATAACACCTAAATATTTTATTTCAGATGCTAATAAATTTTTTTTGTTTCAAAAATTAATCAGTTTCATGTTTGGCAATTATGTTTAAATTCCATTAACATACATTTTGTTTTGGTAGAATTTAATTTTAATTTATTAACACATAACATAACATTTGTACAAACAGCAAGTTCTTCATTTAAACTTTATACTAATTCTTTAAGGTCGTAACCTGATACTGATATTAGTGTATCATCTGAAAACAAACTAACGTTACTGACATCGTTTATGTACAATACACAGAGAAGTGGCCCTAGCACACTTCCCTGAGGGACCTCAAAATTACTATCCACTCAGCTTGATATTTTGTTATTAACTTTAGTGATATAAATTCTATATAATTCTAAAACGTGGTTTCCTTACTAGCGCTATCTCGTGACGCAAAAAATTAAATTCCAGTCATTGGGATGTTGACTTCCTGCTGGAGGCGTCACGTTGTTAGTCACATTTCTTATCAGGGAAAATTGGTTTTCACATCCTTAGAACTCTCTGTCTTATAAACCTTTGTGCTAATGTCAGTTCTTCGGAGACAAAATTATATACTACAAAATAAGAGGAGCCATTTGAACCCTCCAAATTAAGGTATAGGGGGCATAAGACAAAAATAAGTTATTTTAAGATTGTACTTCCGCTTCCTCGTAGAAAATGAGATGGGTGCTTTTTTATTAAAATTTTTAGATCGGAAGATAATCATGATACATAATTTTAATATGATCAAACTTATGCAGGTATTTAAAAGCTTATACCGATATTGTTTCATCGCTGTAACGGCGTAAATTTTAGGTTTAACTGTACTTTAACGTCTTTAACATATAGAAAAGTAGACTCTTTTACAATTTAGCGAGTGTGAGAATTACTCGTATATTCGGTTGGATGCTATTCTAAATAAATATCTGCAGGCGGCAACATCTTAGTGCAGTGGTTATTACAACTGTTTATCATGTAAATGCTCCTTAGGGTGATGAGGGGGGACTATGTAAATTTGTAAATTATGTAAAGGCTATGACATTGCGTGATAATTATTTATTGTTCTAATACGAGTTAAAACTTATGAGGAGAAATGTATACGATACATCCTGGAAGAATGAATAATTGTTCGAAATTCTTATGTTATTTTTATATACAGCTCCGATCAAACATTTTCTTTAATCGATAACGTAGTGTTCAATCAAATAGTAACAGTTCGTTTCGCAATAATTTTGACCCTATTTTAGTCTTGTTTGTACTTTTAACTAAACTTACCTAAAATAAAAGTAAGTGGGAAATAGAAATAAGTAACACGTCTTAAATAAAGTCGCTCTGTTATAATGTTGAACTGTTGATTATACATATAGAACATAGTTTTCTGAACGGGCAATTTAATCGTAGGTATTGTGATGGCGCTTACTTATAACGACGTTTTCTTTCAATGTACTTACGTAATCTTTTTAAACGGAAATCTCGGGCGCCAGTCCTTTAATTTTTAAGTGCAAAGAACTACACTTTTTTGGCTCTCCTATTGGGAGAACAACCCTGAATAGCGAAACAGCGGAGATACAGAATTGCCAGAGGTCGGAGCTGGATATCTATCTAATGGATTTCGATCATACTGCTCAAACGGGTTAATCAGAAATAAATGACAGAAAGAATAACTCGTGAATTTTACCTCTTTAAAATAACGTATTTATTCAGAAATATTTAGAAACAGAATAATTAATTCTACTACCTCCACGACTGCATAGTCGAGTGTATATAAAACTATTTCAAAATGATTAAAAACAAGTCAAGCTGGCAATCAAGAGTCTTTACGCGATTTTACGTCGGAATTTTCGGATACGTGTGATTAATGAATTTCTATGTACGACAAGCAAACGGACCTTTCCACTAGGATGTATTATGCTCGGCGGGCAATCGGGTAGCTATAGATATTGTAGGCTATACGGAATTTTTAAATACATGACAAACTACTGCCACAAACGTAGAGCTATTTGTTAATGATGTTTATGAACGTCAACTCTATGCAGATCACCTATATGGATGGCCCCAGCGAACAAATCCAACCAGTTGATGCATATAATGACTATCTGGTTTATCGTAGGTTTTCTAGTAACCTATTATGCAGGGAGGCTTTTGAGATGGCTCCAGCTAACAAATCTCAGCAGCTGCTGCATATATTAGTAAACAAAAGACCAACGGAGGTATTACTAATTAGCTCTGGTTTGATTGGGTAGTATAATACAACGATACGTACGGACAAAAAGACCTTTGAATATCTATACTTAACTGAAAACAGTACCTGCAAAATGCAGTGGACTACGGCGTATTCTTACCAAAATTATTTTCAAATAATTTCCTGACTGAATTTACTATTTAACTCGGAGCGGCGGCGCGAAACTGTGGACGGCTTTGGTTTGATCTGGCACTTCTGGAGGTGGATCGGATCTGATCTTGCGGACTACTGCGGACGACTTTCACGAAATGAGCTGAACTGCTGCCGGTTTTCTCGGAATGAGGAATGAGGACGAAGTGAGCGCTCCTCTCCCTTTTGTAATCTTTATGACGTATCTAGGTAGCGTGATAGAGGGGCGGTCACCGACTTGAAACGACGGACTCGGATGCACAACCTGGCGTAACTTGCAGAGGTGCAGCGGATTATGCAATTAGGCGCATCAATTCAGAACGTATATAACCGGAAATGAGTTACTTGCAATTTCTATACTATATTGCAAAAAGAAACGGATTAAAACGGGCAAGGATTAACAATTTTAGTAACGAATTATTTTTATTTCCGACTCGGCCATTATTTACAATATTTCTCGGATTATACTTATACGAGGGATTGTCGAAAATTAACCAATTAATTACTTGATTGCTTGTTTACCAGCGGACTTTTTCACAACTCATTAATAACTTAATTCAAACAGGATTTACTTACTAAAACAGCGGGAGGGTGTACCAAAGTGACGGTAATATTTAAAGCAAAAATGAACATTCCTTGATTGGAAAAATCACTTCGTTACAGTATTTAGTTTTACTGTGGTCGCATATCCAATAAGTTCCACAAAAGTTCTATAACAGTGCAAGATTTACTTAACTTTAAAGCTCGAAAGACTTAACCAGAAACCCAACAGTTAAAGTTATAATAAGTACAAGTGGCAGCAACTGTTACTTAATAAATATTCACAAACACATCACCACGCGTCGGTTTTTGCTGTCAATCAATATCAATTGTAGATTTTGATATTCTAAATTGGAATGTTTTAAAACGCCTCAATTACATATTCTGTGTTTTTAAAGAAAGAAATATTTTTTAGCTGGAATATGTTTTTAAAATGTTCGTAAAATATCTACAAGAGTAGTATTAATTAAACAATTCTATAATATAACAGTTTGTTCTATTAGTTAGTCGTTACAACTTCATTAAAAAACGGTCTCTTTGAGCTGGTAGAAAATGATGGCGAACATAACATCGCGCGACTTCAAAGAATTCTTTCCCAATATTTTAAACTTCGCTGACATTTTTCCATCAGTCGAAGTCATTAAAACTTACATTATTGACTATAAGGTTCTATAGGACATATTTAGGTTATAATTAGTTCGCAGGCTCAAAACTTGTCGTCTCCAAAATTCGACATATTTTACCAAATGAGTTCTAATCGGTATAAAACATTCCGTTCTGTAAACTGTATATCAGTCAGTGCATTTAATATTTAAAACACTGCCAAATTCATTTATACATCGATACCCAGCTTTGTTTCTTATTTTTTAATTCTTATGTGGATATTGCATGTTTATGTATTAATTAAGATTCAAATTTTTAAATGCAACAAACGACCGGCACGGTCTTATTATCATATCAGCCAATTTATATCAATATAAATCAAGAGAGTAGTGACGTAATTGATGATACCAAGGTGTTAAGTGTTATTATTGACAATGATGACCGTGTGTACTTTGAGGCTAACGACTGGTTTGCAGTAAACCTCTCCTTTTCCTTTTTAGGGCGTTCCAGGGATCTTCTATTAGAGGAAAGTTACCTTACTCAATATTCTGTTAATGTTAATTCAATAAAGATTTATTTAATTCAAATTGAGTTCATTGACTTTACTGTTGTTTGTTTTCATATATAGGTCCTGCCAAATGTGCAGCGGCCTGTAATTATAACTACCTGAACGGTTAAAACAGCGATCATGTACACATGTGGTCTTATTATTATCGACAAAGACAAATTAAATCGATTAGTAAATAAACTAAGAACCTGCGATAACTTAAGGCTACATTTCATCTAATTCACAAATGGTGTTATCCTTTTAGTTAAACTTAAAAGTCCAATATTTTTAGTTATTTTTATAAACATGAGTTTCTGTCTTTAGTATATTTCGTGCTTTATAACGGTATTCGCATCGGTTTGAATTTATCAGTTCAGTGACATTGAAACTAAAATGGCTGTTGGAAGTGGATTGTTCTAGAGTGTCTAATTATACTACATGGACACAAGCCAGCTGTGGATACTCCTTCGAAATTACAAACTAGGTGGGTACCTGATATTTTCATTGTCTATTTTAGTAAATCCTGGGAATATCGGCACATTATCTCGTTCAATATAAATGGTATGAACATACCTCGACTTTTAAATTGTTGTTTTATATATTCTGCATGATTTTATTTAAATTTTTATTCCTTTTTTTTTAGGAGCGACGTGGACATGGAGACGCTTCTTCTGCTTGCCCAATAACAACTCCGTTTTTATTTTTGTTTCCAAGGCACTGCCAGAAAATCTTCTTCGTCAAAGAACTCCAGATAGGAATATGTCATCTTGGTATGTATTTTCCCAAATATTTGCCTTATTCAAAGTTATTTTGTAGAAATTATCTCATTTTTAGCATTTTGGTCACATTACCTTTCTGTGGATATCCATATCGATATATTTCGTTAGAACCGATTCCTCACTATAGGCATTGATTAAGGAATGAATAAGATACGCGACTTCAATGGTAAAGTGCGAGGCCTTTTTTGGCAGCGAGATCTCGGCAAGTTGCGGGCATGTGATTTACGTAGTATGCTTTTGATAAACCTGTGTCGTGTCTGGTTTTATATAATTTATAATCTAGTGAAAACAAAAATTGAATGTTCGGATTGATTTTAGTTTAAAATTATGTGACGGTTAAAAGTCAAACATACGTTGAGAAATAGCTGCAGAGAGAACATACTACGTTAATAATTTTAAACTAAAATTAATCTGGACATTAAATTTTTATTACCACTAGATTATTAATGATATAAAACCAGACACGACACAGGTTTGTGAAAAGCATACTACGTAAATCACATGAATGCCCGCAACTTGCCGAGATCTCGCTGCCAAAAAAGGCCTCGCACTTTACCATTGAAGTCGCGTATCTTATTCATTCCTTAATCAATGCTATAGGTACGTTAATTTCAACGATTGTGCACTGCATTTTAAAATTAACTTCACTATTATTTCTTAGAGTCTAAATTTACAATGTGTCTAGCCATCTGACATTAGACTATTGGTTTTACATGAAATATTATGCTAATTACTTACATCTATCTAAACTACGTATCCCTAAGTTTGATTTTTCTCTAGATAAAATTAGAACTTTGTTCATTATTTATAAATCACTACTAGTTTGTTACTGATTGTTTATTCAACTATTAAAGATTACTTTTGCTTTAGTTACAATTATTTTAACAATTGATTTTGTGGTTTTTTCTTTATTTTAAATTGGACGAGCCTCATTTTTGTGAGTTGTCTCCTTGCTGTCCAGTTACAGGTGTTTGCAATAAGAAGATAAGTTTCCCAAAACTGGTATCCTTTAAAGCTATTTAGGTTTAAACATTCAATTTTCTTACGTAAGTCTTTCGCTGATTTTGAATTCAGAGGAAAGTTTTATTTTGCAAATTTTTTATATTCATTTAATGTTTTAAGGAGTATTTCATTTATTTCATACATTCAGAATACATGACACTCTATGGCCTTAATTTAACTACTTTTTATATAAATAAAAATTCAAAATTTATGCCTTAGATTAATTTATGCAGACGTGAGAAAATACCGCATAAGTCAAAAAATACAGATTAAATATGGAAAATCGCAGATTATTTTATTCGGCTTGTTTATATCAATACCTATATTAATTAAAAAATCTTACAAATATTTACTTATATAACAAAATAAAATTTCGCCCCAATGTGCACAACCTAATTTAAGGTTCAAAGATATTTTAACTCCACCGATTCATTGAACGGAACAATTTAAGCGCTGTTTTAGGTATCAGATTTGCAAAGCATCAGGACTTGAAAGGAATGAAAATAACAAGCTTCAAAAGAATATTAAGAATATTAATTAATAATCAACAAAAATACTATTTGGTTAAATATTCGTATACGTAATTATTTTTTATTTACTAATATTGTATTTAGTGCGGAAATTAGGTTAAATGGAAGATAGAAAATTATATACTTACCTATATTTTTATTGTTATTAGAATATTTTATGGGAATGCTGAACGTCGCCTGATATTCCATTGATGTGTTTTTCATACTTTGTAATTGATTATAATCTTCTCTTTGGAGAAAAAAGACACTATTTTTATTATTTTCCAGTTTAAAGAAAATATAATAACAGAGATTCTGCCACTCGACGGTTCTACTTTCTTCACTTTCACAATCAGCAATGCATTTCTAATTTTACGTTTCGCCAGCTTAATGCAAACTAAATAATTATATATTTGATTCATGCCATCATAAATGTGATATTATAATATATAAATTTTCTACTTACACATTTTCAGTGTAGTTTGAGCAGAAATTAATGAGTATGTCAGCATAAAAGCATAAGGTACCAATTTTGTAGAAACTCGTCCTAAAAGAAGCATAAATAAATAATATTTTTTAATAACGAAGGAGCGACGAGATTTTGATGTTTGTTAATATCTTGAAAAAACGAGTATTCCAGATGCTGCCAACTGAGGGTGGAAAGACTGAATTTCTCCTAAATTAATTATTGCTAATTACCTCTGAGATAATCTTGCTGTGGTTTCATTGTTGGAGAACGAAGGAGAGATAGTGTGTGATCTGATTGGAGTAGGGTATCACCATACATACGTACAATGGTCGCATTGTAAAATCAATGCCTTTTATTACAAAATTACTAAGGGTAATTATTATCAATTAATATCTTTAAATGGTTACATTAAATTAGACTATTAAATTTTCACCTAGTCGTCTAACAAATTTAATTGACTATTATAGACATAAATTATAAATAATAGTAATAAAATTTTTTTTAAATGATATCGTAATCTTGAAAACTATTAGGTATATACCTAAAATAAACAACCATTAATATAGCAAAATTCATTGGATATATTAGCAATCTGTCACCTCTAGCTATAGGAAACATACGTAAGAAAGCAATCCAAATGTTCTCAGGAAGTAACACTATATGCATGTGTAACAAAAATATACGTCTATTTTTATTCCTTTCGCGAACACACTTATTGCCAATATCAAAGAGAATCATGAGGCGTGAATGTAAGCTTATGCTGTAAGATAATTGTAAAAAGATGTTGGTGTTCGTAAAGATTTTACTTAATAAACCTAAATGTACTCTTATAGCGGTAACCTTTGATCTTTCAAATTAAAAGTACATTTCAGTGCCTCTCTACAGTAGACTTGAGAAGTTTTATGTTGGTAAACTGGGTCTCTTCCTTTGACAATCGGGCCGAATAAGCTTTCGACACACATGAAGTATTTACTCTGCAAATAGTTAGTAAATTCTTAGGTAAATAAATCAGATAGGTGGGCACATTTAGGTCCTTCAAACACTAGCACTACAGTGGATAAAGCTTGTTATTAAAAGACTATATAGATGCTTTATCTAAACCCTTTATAAAATACGGACACAAACCAGAGAATAATATTTACAGAGCCTATTTATCGGACAATATTGGAAATCTTGCTTGTTTTCGATTGGAAAATATTAAATCACCTTCATCATATTTCCTAAGATTTCTGAATACTTAACAAAAAAAAAAAAATTAAATATTTTAAAAAGCCTTAGTCGTCTATATTTGTCAACTCTTTAAGTGGAACAGGACTGGCACAGGATCCAAATGAAAATTGCAAAAAATTTCAGATAATATTGAATTGTTATTCATTTTTGAAAGGTATAAGTTAAATGTTTACATTTATTATTAAAAACACTCTTACTCAACAGCAAAATAAAATTACCATCATTTGAGTATCTGTTATAGATAAAAAGATGTTGCACGTCATACAAGAGCAGTATGAGAATGACATAATTTCAGACTTGTGATAGGTCCTGACCGGAAGTGAACCGTGAATCAAAATAAACGGTGACGGACTTTCGTTTCTGATACCCAAAAGATCTTAATTCATTTTTGACGTTTTCATCTGAAACGACCCATGTATGTAACATCAAAACTAGTATATTGACGTTATTGAAGAGAACCAAAATATTATCCTCGTAACGTCTCAAAAACATTAGAATTTTTAAAATCACCGGCGCATTCGCCATTTTTAAAAATCTCATAAAGTGCAATTATAGTAATCTCAGGATTATTTGATCTTAATTATTAGATCCAAATTGTTATTGTAAGTTTATCCTGTATATTACAAAACAGATACTATCACAAGTTTAAAATGATGAAAAAAAGTGTGACAAGACCCATGTATCAAAAAAGAAATCGGTTCAATAAAATCTTTCAAAAACTGAACAAAGTAATTTCAAATACATAAATAGATAATTATGTGTAGATAGATGCTAACCCTCAGTCACATGTAAATGCTCCTGTTTATAGACTGATTTTTACTTTCCTACTGGGAGGTTAACACTTTTTCCAGTGTACATTTAAACGTTTATTACAGCGTTACGAAGTTTTCGCGGATATTTTACGCAGAGATCTGGTGTACAGAGGCGACATGCAGGCTGGCTCTACAGGTAGGTAGTTCAGGTTCAGCCCGAGACCTTCACCCTCTCCACCATACTGACTGCCCTACTTTGCTATTTTTAACCCTATTCGCCCTGCCTGTTCGTTACATGATTCAAAGCACGATCGACACAGAGCGGCAAAGTAATGATAGAAATGAGACGTATTACGAGATCAGTTCTCGAGATGCTCAGTGATTCCCAGTCCGCAATAAATGAAAATTGTATTCGAGTTCTAAAACTCAGAATTAAAGTGGATTGTGTTATGGGAAATCCTTTGAAATATACTGCTCTGCAAAATGATCGTTACACATACAATGTGTAGAAAAACTTCGTTCAGTAAATACTCTACTTTAGGGAAGAAGTAAATAATTGATAATTGGGCAAAAAATTTATACGTAGCATTGTTTCTGTTATTAAAATATATGACACTTTCTCATTTCTGTACTAATAGAAATAATGGTGTGTGATTTTCAGAACTAGTAACTAAACATCTTATTATTAATTAAGTCGTCAAGAATTTGTTCAATGTTACTGAAAAATAGAATAAATTAAGACAATGTAGTTGGATTGATTTGTAAAAATGGTTTCCAGGTTATCTTCACTTCAGCAGAAGACCTCAACAAGATGGTCGAACGTCAAGAGAACGCAAGAACCTTAAAATTTATATTGTTTAGCATGTGAAGTGGTTTCAAGAAGAATTATTCTTAGAGAGATCAAGAAAATTGCTATGCTAGAGAAACATTTGCTTTAACCAAGGCCTAAATAATTATCCGAGACATAAATTAGGAACAACCTTTTATCACCAATAAAAATACTAAGTATTATTCGTTTATGGGATTAGCGTGACAAAATTAAATCTACGCATTGAAACGCTAAAAATGAGTTATGGTACATACCTACTGATTATTATAAATGGAAATATTCACTAAAATTAACAATACGGTTATTGTTTAATATTTATATTATTCTAGATTAGATGATTCGTTATTGAAAAAAAATTGAGAATAATTAATTTCATGAATACATGATACAATTTGTTCGAATTGTCACCATTTATCGCTCTTAATCCAATTTACCCAATGAATTTAGAGACCAGTTTAAAGTGGTTGACTCCACCAAGATCAAATGTTAAATTCGAGCCCATAAGAAGCTTTTTATTTTTATCATTTTGTCTCAGCAATTGCTGCGTTTGTCTCACTGCACAATCATGTGCGTTGTTTACTTTAAAATTCTGATACAGTTCTGATACGGATAACGAAATAAAAAATTAGATGATTTTTCACTTTACTTTATGGCATTACATCACCTCATGTTGGTAATCCTGCTCACTGTAATCACATAAACGTGTTAGATACTGTTATCATTCTACGTTTAAGGGACTGTCAGTAAGGCTTGGGTTCTTATACACTAACTTGAAAAGTCCAATGTTGTGGTACTTCCAGACCTGTACAAGCAGGCAATTCTTACCAGAAAATTTGATTATTAATTCATCGAATACACAAGTGTATTATTTTCTCACACTTAATTATGAAGAGAAGTAAAAAACAACATTCCTTTACTCCCAAAATAATGATTTTCCAATTTTAATGCAACATTATAAAAAAATGTCTCCTTAAGATTAGTCGTTAATATTTTCGTAATCTTCCCTTCACCGCGACCTGAAACACATTTTGTGATAAACCTGAATTCATCAATTATTAGATTTTCGAAGAAGAAAATTTTCTTTGTCTCGGCATGTGTTAGGAACTCTTGTTCCAAGTGTCGTCGTCTTTGTCTGCATAGGCAGAGTATGTGTTACATAATCCATAGTTTCAGTTGCTACTGTTTAGATGCCACAAGTGTTGTCTCCTCAGCTTCACCCATTTTTTTGAGATTATATCGTAATGGTAGCGTTTTAGCCTTATCTTCGGTTTGTTGAGCACGAGTTGGATTTCAATAGGAGGATTTTTACTTTATTGAATTTTGCGTGACTTTTTGGATATTCTACAAAATGTTTAGAGGTTAATAAATAGTTCTTCACCTTCCCTAGCAGGGCAATCTACAATGTCATTTCTTCATGCCCTTTACCTACATCAAGGTAACTACGTTGTTCTTTACGAGTTGCATTTGTAGACATTCCCAGACAAACTTAGACTTAACTAAATATGTTTAAAGCTATATACGCTCTTTCTTCTTATGTGTCTTTTTTATGCATTCTCAAGCTCAAGTTTCCGTGCCATAAATTTCTGCCTCGAAGTTGGTAGGAGCATGGTCTAAAACTTTTGAAGTGTAAGCCTTGACTACTAATCACTTACTCCTATTCCTTTCATCTGTGTACCATTTTTGAATCAGGATTCTGTAGAGCTCCATATTTGGCTGTTAATTGAAACCACTTGTTAGTGTATTTGATCATTGAGTCAATTTAAATTTTATTCACTACATTCAAGTGATCAACCAGATGACATTGAACATTGAAAGCTGACATTTTAATCTAATTACAGACTGTTGTGCATGCAGTATATACGACGCCTCTAAGAGGTGGTAGTTGAGAACATCCCTTTTTATAATTTTCACGACAGATTTAATTTATTCTGTCATTCAGAGATCCAAATTGGATGTTCCAGAGAAATGTTCTTCAATGCCCTCATGATAATTAAATAATTTACTCCAAAACTAAAAAATACGTCCGAAATATTTAACTTCATCTTTTCTTAACGTTTCTCCATCAAGTTCATTTTATCTCTATTTTAGAGGAGATTATAGCACGCTTTTATTGACCTTAGTTTATAGGTATATTATAAAACCCGAAATAAGTAGCAAGTTATGAAGTACAAAAGATTCAAAGTAATATCAATTTACAATGTGTCAGTTTGTTGTTGCATAAATTGATCCGTTGGATTTATTGCTTTTGAATAGGGCTTAATTTTTCGCGTTTGAATAGAGATTAATTGGTAGTCGGCTTGTGAAAAATGGAACACCTTATGATGAATTTGAGCTCTGTTTAGCGCGTTTACGCAGTTGCTGTAACTGAAGGATGATCTACGCGCCAAAGCTTTGAGGCTGAAAATTTCTCGCACAATATATCGAATTATTTACCATTTTAGAGACACACATAACTACAACAGACACTAAGGATAAGGATAACTCGAATAATAACAGTAGGGATTGTTAAATTAAGTGCCTTAAAATAATGATTTGCGAAAATAATAATTGGACCGTGGACTTGAACAATTTACCAGTGAGTATCTGGACTAGAAAGTTGAGGAGTGGGCGTGTGCTTTGTGCATAAACGAGACTAAGTATTGTTCATACAACTTCGACCAACATTTAACGGTCATTTAAATGAGCATTTGTAACGAAGTGTTTCTAGGTTAGTTAAGATTACATCCCTCTGCACTCTGTATTTTTAATATAAGTAAATTGTATTATTTTAAGCCAGGAATTAATTTCAATTTACTTTATAATTAAGTTTTTTAACCGTTTCTTTTTCGCCACTATATATTATGAAATAACACCGAATCTGAATCTATCAACCATTGTATCACCAGTTAGTTGATTATTTATAAAATACCGTGGATATTGGCGCGCCACACGACAAGCGCTTCTAATTCCGTAGCCCACAAAGCCTCGCGCGCATCAGAGTAAGTTGTCTCCGCCGCATATATCGAATCGTCGGCTTCAGATAGCTGGACCGCGAGACTGAGTTTTCAATTGGCAGTCCGTTCATAGTCTGATCATCATGAAGCCAGAGACTAAGTAAAACCAATTTAGAATAATTTCTGTTGGGGTACCAGTATATAGACTAAAATTTCATAAATCTATCGCGCCGACCTACTGCACATTTCTTGCAATTTGGAGAGCCGGGCTGAGAGTAATATTTAATTTACTTCTAGCAGTCCGCCCGACCAGTCCAGCTTAGTAAGTAAACCAGCTTGAGTAAGTAAAATCATGTGCTTTGCCTGCTGTGCGTTTTGCCGCTTAACAGTATTATTGCTGGCTCGTTCTCCTGTGTTACTGCTTGACGTCTTACCGCCTTCAACTGTAGTTGCTTTGCGCTTTAGTATTGCCTACCTGTCGTAAGTCACGTGTACATATGGTTGTTTGTACTTAATCTTAGTAATAAGTGTTTACTGTTTATAATTTTGAACACGAAACTCCTGAGCTTTCCTTATAGGTTAATACAGACTACTGGCATTACCGTTTCTTCACTGCAGCTACCTAAGTATCTATTATCCTGTTAAGAGAGAAAAGTGGTGTTTCTATACTCTAAAGCGGAAACTGGCACCCGAGGTAAACTGCTGAACGATGGCATTACACATTACTACGTCAAACTATTTTATTCAGTAATGGAGGTTCCATAACGGTTTGGTGAGCATTTGGTGGCTGCTTGGTGGTATATAATTTATATACCTATATTTCACTTACTTATTTCTGTTGTGTGGTGGCGCCACAATCTTTCACATTCTATTGTTCATCAAAATGAATAGATGATATTAGAGTTAACTCTTAATTATAATTAAGTGTGTTTTGAATTTTTGGAACAAAACTTGATCACCGTTACACCTCGTATTCAAGCAAAATTGAATCGATTAAATATTAGTAGCATAGCAACACTCTGAGTCTTCAATCTCCAATCTAAAAAGTATCATTCAAATTATAAAACGTTCAGGAAAAAAACAGTCTATTTTGAGCAAATTTCCGCCTGAAGTGTTAATTTTACTATGCAGCGTATATGAGGAAGATATATTTGCTAAAGCCTTCTAAGTCAATTTGGAAAGTTGCCGTAACTTTTCGAACGTCTAAAATTTTCCAGCGACGACCATCAAATTTGAGAAAGTGAGAACTTTATAAAACTCATTTTCCTGACAACCCTACAACTACCCTAGGGGCGCTTCACTGTTATCCCAGCGGCAATACACATTTTAATTTACATAATCCCATTTGATATTCGGGCCTATTGCCATCTGCATTAAGTTTGGTCTGTAAGTCAGCGTCAGAACCAGACCATAATTGCACGATCCACCTCTGAACGATTTCAGTAAACTTAATCTGGTGGTCTCTAAGGTTCAAACAGTTTAGTTTTGACGGTGTATAAACCGACTATGTCTTAAAATATATTCTCTACTTTGTGGAGTACACAAATATTTAAAGCGCTTCTTGGCAGTAAACAGAGAAAATAAGTCAAGGGGATATTGTGCCGAGCATAATTTCCATGTTTATGCAGCCAAGGAACAAGAACTGTGTTATGATAAAGGGATACATGCAATTTTCTCTGCTTTTTGATGAGAATGCTTATTACAAACTGTTGCATATCACGTCATAATACCATTAAGCTCCTAGTCTTTAATCTCTTACTATCTACTAAAAATGCTTTAAGCTTGCAGTCTAGGTTCACTAATTGTTCTTTTATATCAATAAAAAATAATTATCTACAATCATGCAAGGACAATGAAAATTGAAATTTATATATTATGTAATTTCAACAGAATTTTTCAAGTCTATTTTAAACCAAAAAAAATATATATTTGTAGATCTGCCTGTTGACTAAATTCTTGTTATCTGCTCCATGCTGATGAAGGTCTATAACCAAAAACCTATCCGCAGATGAGATTTGTGCTCCAACTGAAATATAATTCCTATATTTATTTGTGATACTTTCATATAATGTTTGTCGCTATCTTTTAGCTTTTGTTATTTCGATATGTGCTCTGGTCATATATTTAACTTTGTATTGCAATATACTGCCAGTAGATCCACTTATTGAATCATCAAATAAGTTTAATTATAGATCTAAGTATTGTTTGTAGTTTATTTGTGGCGGATAGTTAATATTCATTGAACTTAATTCTGGGAATCACGCCAAATTCTAAAAAATAAATAGAAATAAGAAAATTGCCAAAATATGTCAAGATAAAGTGTAGTATCAAAGGCAAACCTCAACAGTTTGCCCCAGAAAACCACTGTATATAGTTCTAAATGAATATAAATACAATATTGTTATCTAAAATTCGTATCAGTGGTTTTCTAGTATTTTACACTAGAAAATATAACAAAATGTATATTATATAATATATAGATATATATATAAATATATATATATATATATTTATATGATATGTAAAAAACAATTATAAAACAATAACTTATCTTAACAGAACGTTTCGAACCAAAGTCTAGGTCCTTTTTCAACTGTGATTACAAAAAATGACTTGTCAAAAAAGATCACTTTGACACCTGACACTGATTATTAATTAATGCATAGATCACTAGATAAAAAATTCTAATTTATTTTGATATTTCCATCACGTACTTCTTTTTGGAGAATCGGTAGCCAGACTTCATCTAGCAGCACTGAACTAGTAGAGACGCAGTCGGTACTATTTAGTTGAATACAGGCACTCTCTTTGCCATTTTTAGATGTATTAATTAATAAGACAGATATTTTGGAAACTAATGTAAGTATATAGAAAAAAGACTCATACAAATAGATATTTGAATTTTAACTCCAACCACCACCTAAATGTTAAAAAAGGTGTAATTAAATGTTTGTATGAAAGAGTTAAAATAATCTCTTCAACAAATGAAATTTTTGATAACGAAAAACTTTTTATAAAAAACTGTCTTAAAAGAAAATAATTATCCACAGGATTTTGTTGAGAAATCATTTCTTGAAATTGAGAATAGACAAAATCAGCAACAACAGAGAGTTTTGAGAGAACAACCGGTAACCACAATGACCATTCCATATATTTTTGGTTTTTCTGATAGACTTAGACGACTTGGTAATAAGTGCAATATAAGAACCACCTTTAAAACTTGCAATACCATCAGATCATTCTTAACAAAAACCAAACCTTTTAACAGTGGTCAAAAATCTAAAAATTGTATTTATAGCATTCCATGCGAGTGTGGAAAGCTATATATAGGTGAGACGTCTAGACCATTAGAAGTTAGAATATCTGAACACAAAAATAACGTTAAAAATTACCATGTTGATAAATCTACACTGGCACAACATGCTTGGAGTAATGGCCACAGATTTAGTTGGACACAGGCAAAAATAATTCAAACGGAAACACATTGTAATAAACGAAAACTTAAAGAGAGTGCCTGTATTCAACTAAATAGTACCGACTGCGTCTCTACTAGTTCAGTGCTGCTAGATGAAGTCTGGCTACCGATTCTCCAAAAAGAAGTACGTGACGGAAATATCAAAATAAATTAGAATTTTTTATCTAGTGATCTATGCATTAATTAATAATCAGTGTCAGGTGTCAAAGTGATCTTTTTTGACAAGTCATTTTTTGTAATCACAGTTGAAAAAGGACCTAGACTTTGGTTCGAAACGTTCTGTTAAGATAAGTTATTGTTTTATAATTGTTTTTTACATATCATATAAATATATATCTATATATTATATAATATACATTTTGTTATATTTTCTAGTGTAAAATACTAGAAAACCACTGATACGAATTTTAGATAACAATATTGTATTTATATTCATTTAGAACTATATACAGTGGTTTTCTGGGGCAAACTGTTGAGGTTTGCCTTTGATACTACACTTTTATCTTGACATATTTTGGCAATTTTCTTATTTCTATTTATTTTTTAGAATTTGGCGTGATTCCCAGAATTAAGTTCAATGAATATAGATCTAAGTGTTTTGCCCTAAAGCACAAATTCCTCCTGGTTTAACATATTTTTCACATATTTGAGGATTTGCACCTATCGTCAACCAAGTAGGGCCGCTAATATCACCACAAACGAAATATAGCATCATCTCTTTACCCTTAAGCGCCATAACTTTTTATTTTGAACAACAAAATTAGGAGTTCATCACCCAACCATAACTTTTCCCCCTTAGGTCTTTAAGGTCAGAGCCAAAATTCCCACTCATGTTGCCCCTGTGGTGAAATAATGCAGTTCGTGAAATGCTGTTTAATAAAATTATTATGGAATTAAATATATATTTAATATATAAAACAAAAATGATCAAATTTATTGAAATATAAAAAAAAATATCCTTTCTACATTTCTTCTACATTAGAAGAATGTTTTATTACAAAATTAATAAACGAAGTTTTGAATATGGGAATTAAAATCGAAAACTTATTTTAAACTGAATGACAGAGAAAACGTGAATAACGAGAAAAAATAACAGGTACTGAAATTTTGCCAGAGTTGAATAATGTGACAAGGCCATTTTATGACACGTGCGATCATATCGCTAATAAAAATATCAGCTTATTGTGGAGGTATGTTTTACTCTCCCGACATTCTGATAAAGTCGATATGAACATAAAAAAATTACATTTTCATGGAAATATCCACACACGCACCAAATTTTATTTAAATTGCATAAGGAGTTTTTGATGTATATGAATAAAACATTTTTTTAGCAGCTAGACGTCATCCTAAAGCTGAACGAAGCTTCGTTAAATCGACTTAGAAAAAATATTCAACTATATCCGTAACTTTTTTTATTTATCTCATTCGTTTCGGTATATCTGAATGTATAATATAGTTTTATTTTTTTTAAATAAACGTATTTATTTCAACATGTTTTTGGTGTATAAACCACTTCTATTCTATAGACATATTTAAGTCATTAATTTTATTCAGCCCGTAGGAGGACTCCAAAAACCTTTGGTAAACTAATGAAGGCGATGAAACAAAACGAAATTAAATGAAAATTTCTCTCTTATTTAGTTACAAGATAATTTCTTTGAACATTGTATTTTATAAATTTGATAGATGTATGCGAGGCGGTTATAATTAGAAACTGAAATGGTGGTAAACACGATGGTGCCCCTCTCGGGTGTTAACTTCACAAGACTGCTTAAATAAGCGAAATCCCACGTTAATAGAAAGTCCAACACAAAGGGAAATTAGAATTATGATTAGATGTAATCTAAATCGTTCATCTCTTCAAATGCTCAGTCGAGTTATTCGTTTCCATATAAATATTATCTGTACGTTAAATAAATATATTATACAAGGTAAGCTTCAAATGTATGGTTGCATTTTAACTCTCAACATATTTCATCTGGTGTTTTATTGATTGGCAACGACAACAGCAAGAAATAAACTCTAATAATTTTTTCTTAGCAATACAGATGCATTTGAAATTACCCCATCAACAACTGTAACACCGCTTTCAAATAGACCATTAAAGATACGATAGAATAATGAGTAAGAAAGAAAGAAAACATTTTCGACATATTTTATTTTTGAAAGTGGAAACTAAAGAAAGTGTCTGTGAATTTCTACAGACGTAAAGAGTCGGTGCGTGGTTTAAATATAACTACACTTGAGTACGTTGGTCCTTATCACCATATCAGACTGGATAGAAAACAGAACCATATCATCATCTCTTCAGGGAGAAACGGTCAGGTTTAGGATCGCAAGAGGGTGTCCTCAATCCGGGGTTCTCTCCCCCCTACTGTGATCACTACTTGTGGAAGACCTACTGGCTATTCTAACTCTGTGGGATGTTGAGGTTCAAGTATATGGGGACGATCTAGTGATCCTGGTAGGAGGAAACTCTGAAGGGATGATCTCCAATACCCTTCAGGACATATTAGATACGGTACATAGCTAATGTGAGAGAGAACAGATATGTGTGAATCCTCACAAAACAACAATATTACCATTCACCAGAAAACCGAAGATGGGTAATTTAGAACCGCCTTCCCTATCAGGTGAAACCATTCCATTTGACAAATCACTAAACTGGAACTCCCACCTGGAGAAGGAGATCAACAAGGCAAGGTTATCCTCGTGGACATGCAAAATTTGCGGAAAATCCTGGGCCATTGGCCCTCAACAAATAGATTGGATTTACTTCACAGTCATAAGACCGATGGTAGCTTATGGCTCCATAGTTTGGTGGTCGAAGGGGCTACAACGGACGACCAAAACCAAACTCTTTTGGACTACAGAGACAAGCATGCCTGGCGATAACTGAAGCAATCAGCACCAACCCGTCAGCTGCTATGGAAGTCCTCCTGGATTTACTCCCTCTTCACATTTATCTCTAGAGAGAAGCTAGGTGGGCAACATGACTTCAACAAGCGGCTAAATATGCTGCAGGCTAGCATCATGGAACACAATGGGCTGCTGGATGACATAGTCACAGTATCTTACGATATTATTCCTACCAGGATCAACACCGAGCTGCCCCTTAACGCCCTATTTCCTGGAAGAGACGAATAGGAAGAAAATAAAATCCACCCATTAAGGGCGAACAGCTGTTGGTTTAGTGATGGCTCCAAAACCCCTGAAGGAACTGGAGCCGGAGCTGCAAACCAAAGGTGAGGATATCCACAAGCCTGGGAAGTAATGCAGCTATATTTTAGCCTGAAGTGCACGCCTTGAACGGTGCTTGCGGATACTAGAACAATCCCATCCTAAGCGCAGATCAATAAAAATATTTTTAGACAGCCAAGTAGCTCTCAAGGCTCTTGAATCATATCGATGTAATTCTAAAACGGTATGGAACTGTCAGAAAGCCCTAACCCAACTGGGAAAAAACAACAAAATAACTCTGGTCTGGATACATGGACATTTTGGAATGGAGGGCAAGGAAATTGCTGACTCTCTAGCCAGAAAAGGTGCAGGATCACAATTCATTGGACCAAAACAGCAATCTCAGCCTAGGTCGAGAGTAAAACACTCCAGCACTGGCAAGACTTACCAGAATTAGTCCATTCAAAGGCGTTCATACCGTACCCCTTGAAATCAAGAAGTAAGAAACTATTAAGAGCTAAATTGGTTAAACCGAAAGACGTCAATTGGCCTGTACACAGGGCACTGCAGACTAAATCATCACCTACACAGAATTGGACTGGTGGAAAACGCTGAATGCTGTTTGTGTTTGGAGGATGATGAAAAGGCAGAGCACATTTTATGTACATGTCCTGCTGCAGCATAATTCTGGTTTTCATTATTCGGCGAAGAAGAACTTCTGCTAGAGGATCTGGACGGAATATCACCCAGTAAGGTTATCAGTTTGATTAAAAGACTGAACCTATTGGGTGAAATATAAATTGGAGTGGGTCACAATAGACCGAATGGTCGCATTGGAGGGTCTGATGAATAGCCTACTCACAGTTATACCAATACCAAACACCAAATACGTTGGTCCTTCGAGTCAAATAGAAAAAAGAAGAAAATGGCAGTTGGTATGTCTTAAAGGCAGACGTGTCGAATCCAAACCAAAAAAAAAAAGATAGTGGTCCCGTTTCAAATTCTTGAACCCACTGTTCCCGAATGAAGAGGATCCAGTTGATACGTCTTATTGGTAGACGTGTCGAATCCAAACTAGTGAAAGAAATAATCCAGTTGATACATTTTGGATAGTTGTCCCGTTTAAAATACTAGAACTCGCTGTTCTTGGCTCTTAGACTAATTTATGTAACTTTCAATATGACTGAGGGAATTTTGACGGTGCGTGTATTTCAACGTCAAGCCTCAACCACCGTCACAAACACTCATGGTTGGAAGATGTTATGATTACTAGAGACGCAGGCCCAAGAGTTTGTAGCGGACCCAGAAGAACTGAGATACTTCATCCTTAAATGATTAGATTAGATATGCCACAGCCTCCAAGCAAAAACTACCATTGGAAATGATCCAGTTCATCAGTGATAAAAATGAGAGCTAAGTGGAGAACGCTGCGGTCTTTCCAACAAAGTAGAATACCCACAGAGTGCAGGTAGTGTTAAAAGAACATCACCAAGTGAGGTTGAATCGCCACTTGGAATCGCTGGACCCCAGGATAGGACCACTTGACCTACTCAAAAGGCCATAGTAGAAAAAATTGCCTTGAAGATGTATTGTAGACGATAACTGGGAAGCCGAGGTGGATAATATAGTTTGAACGATGGAATGCATACCAAACATAACCACACTTGCAAATAAGTGAAGAGATTAAGGATAGTGGTAGTGAAAATTATAAAGCTATTCTTCAAAGTAGCATAGTAGCCGAAAAATCATCTTGGATTGATTGCAAGCGCACTCTGAGGAATTGCAAGTTATCCCCGACGGCCAGTTCGCCTGTCAACGAATCCCCTTCGAGCTACAGGTGTTCCGCCTAATGGGGTACGTGATAGGAGGATCTAACCGAATATAAGACACTGAGAGCGTTTCTGTGTATTTGTAAGGTATTTGTGTCCTATTGCATATGGGTAGTTCTAGAAAATTAAGAATAAATCCTTCTCTGATTGTTTATTGATTCTATTTTTGAGATCAGTATACTTGACAGTTAATTCCACAGATGACATATTAACACGCATTTTCTTACACAGATATTTTTTAGATCACTCTAGTCAATTAATCATGACTTAATAACTAATGGCGGACTATTAGAGATGAATCCTTTGGGTCTAAAAGTTATTTGCGGCATCTTTAAGTTTTCTTTCTGTTCTTATTTGGGAGTTACTACCACACTTCTGAACATTTCTCAGACAATCTAAAAAATATCTGGATTTAAAAAAAATAACATTTAACTGTTTCTTTGACGTAAAGTCACAGACGCAAAGGTTATTTTTTAAAAAATCCAGATATTTTTTAGATTATCTGGGAAATATTCAGAAGTGTAGTAGTAAATCCCAAATAAGAACAGAATGAAAACTTTATACTATTTCAAATTTACAAGATGCTAAATCCATTTGGTTCTTTATCGTTTGTCGCAGTCCTACTACTAATATTAGTGTTATATTTCATAGTAATTCTCATAATTATTTCTATCATATTATTGCTGTTAAATGCATGTTGTTTCAAGTATTTTTAAATTTACTAACGTTTCCATTTTTGTTTATATTTTTTTAAACAGTCAAAATTATCATCTTGCTTTCATCAGATTTTCAACTTTTATTAACGTATTCCTTTAATAGTTGCAATTTAGTTCCTTATAACTTATAACATTCGAGTTTTTGAAAATTCTGTCGAGTCTAGAGATACTTTGTTTTTCTCTATTCTTAAAGTATATTTTTTTTAAAGAATTCTATGAGGATAAACCTGCAACACCTTGGATGTGATATGAGACAGCTATTTCGCGATTAACTTTCGATTCCGGCATAGTTGAGATAGAGCAGCATGTAATCGATTACATCACTATGCAATAAGCGCTTAAAATATTATTATCAAATTGGTTTCCGCATGATTTTCATTATAATAAAGGTTGGATGTAATGTAGATTTTCTTCTAGATACACATGGTGCGGTAAGGTCCTTTGTTAACAAACAACTTGAACAATTTGGGGGTAAAATTCCTATCACAAGATATCAAACAATGTATCATAGGATAGTTTGCTTGGGAACTTCAATCCTTCATTAATTAAGTTTCGTATTTCCAACTTCATAAACACACGAGACGTTCAGGTGTTCAGTCTTAGTCGTATAACCTTTATTTGATATTGAACACTAAATCTCTTCGGGTTGAAACCGGGGTTATTACACTAATAAGATTATTTTCCCTGTCACAGTTTGATATGACATTGTGAGGCAATTTATGGTAGAGGGATAACACTGAATTAGAAAATAAAAATTGTACACCAGAGTAAATATATATTTTATACGAAAAATTAAACGAAAAGTAAATAGACTAACTCAAAGCGAAATATACATAAAGTGATAATTAAAGATACAAGGGTGTTTCCATATTTGCAACTTTAAAATTTTCCTCTCCAAGCGTTGAGACAATAAATAATTCAGACGCGGACAGAGGAAAATATAATAGAAAATAATCATTTGATTTGTTATAATAAATTTATCTGACTCGACATTCTTTCGGTGAAGTTAATTTTCTCCAAATTTATTGAAGTGTTCAAGTGAGAGAAACGATACTTTTAATGGCAGTTATAGGAGATAAATTCAATGGATTATTCTTTATGGGGATATATGTAGCCCCAAAAGCTTCACAAAGCTGTAGATACTAAGTGATCTTTTCTAAAACTATACTGATTGAAGACTAAAAGGTTTTTTTGCTTCCAAAAAATTATTATTTCAAAAATTTTTAAAAATATTTTTAATAGATATATCACGAGGATTTTGGAAAAACTTCTAGCGATAAACATTAATTTATTTTATGGTATCGCGATAACGCCAACAAATGCCTATACTTATTTATTAATGAGGTGGAAAAATGATCATGACTAAATAAATACGAATTTTTCAAATTGTTTATACCGTCAATTAATTCGGAAGTAGTTATACATTTTACAAACATACTATCAGTTGATACAAAAATATTATATTTACCTATTTCATTCTACTTTAAGTGATATATTATTTATAAAAAAATATGTATTGAAAGTGATCGCAATTGATATCTATTACTGGGATAACTTATTACTAATAACGATTTTACAGGTAATTGCCATATGCCAATATGAATATTTAAAAAATAAGTTTCCAGAACATTTGCTAGAAGTTTATAAATTTTATCTCGAGACGTTTATCCCCAGGAGCTAGATACATTTCGTACACGTCTGTTAAATTGAGTGTCACTACAGTAGTTAATCATATCAAGCACCAAAGTTTCAAAACGCTCACGTGTTATATTAAAATAACAGGATACGTCGAAAGTTGTGGAGGCGGTGCATTATAAATGAAACAATTCGCGTCTTGCACCCCTGCAACCCCTTTATTGTTGGCAGATATCGCTCAAATGTGAATTTAGTTTGACGTGGATCAAAAACTACTCGGGATATGACAAATCTGATCCAAATAAGTCAGAACGTTTTTAAGTTAGACAGACCGACACTTTTTTGAATTCAATCGACACAATTTTCATAATATTTTTCTACATAATTTTATCATGCATGTTGAAAATCAAGTGGATCCAGCTTCAAATATTCAGCTTTCGACAAAATTAAGTTCTGAAAGGAACTGGGAAATGCGGACTTACCAAATTTTGGGAAGCTGTATTTAAGCACCACAAAACCAATTTGAAAATAAGTAATTTGATTTTATTTTTGTGAAAATTTAATAAAATATTTCAAGGGCTAATAAAATCACTATGGTTTTATAATGATTTTTTATTGCTTCCAACATCAGGCAAATTCGATATTTTTCATATTCAGGATGCCTGTAACTTGGGTTTTCTTTCGCTAACTATACATATATTTGGTTTCACTTTGTAAATAATTTTGCTTTAATTTAAAGTAATTTTACTGAAATTCTTGGATTTTCAGCATTCACTGTTTGTACCGTTTATCTCTCGCCACTTGGTTATAAGTAAGTTGGATTTTCTGCACTTCATGGCTATCTGAATAATATTCTTGCGGTTTTTGGTAAGTATTTTGCTTATATCTTGATTATTTTATAATTTTTAGTAAATCCATTATTATTTTTGGATTTTTGGTTCAACTCCCTTTCCCTGCATGTTCACTGTGTTGGGCGACGTCACGAAAACTTTACATTTCCCGAAAACACTTTCCGACACTTCGATTTTAGATGTCACTATACAACTACTTAATTAACTTATTAATACATTGATTTTGTTTAGTTACTGTTATTGCAATTTACTACATAACTTTACTTTGCTTTTTAAATTACTATCAAACTTTGTTGGCGTTTTGTCTTTTTACTGCCGAAAAAGCATCTCTCAGTTTAGCAACTTTTTATAACATTCAGTCAGAATTTTGAGGACTTTGACCTACTAATAAGTCAATTTAAAACTGAGTTTGATTGTCTAGTGCTATCAGAAACCTCAAATATCCCAGATATAGACCTTTTTAACATAAAAGGTTATGATATTATTTATAATGGAGGCAGATATAATCAAAATGATGGTACAATAGTATATATTAAAAGTGTTTATAACTATAAATTTGATATAAAAATTTTTGATGTAACTGCTCTCAAAGTAACTATAAAGCTACCGGAAAATGACTTAGTGATAACTTGCATTTATAGATCTCCTTCATCTCGCCCTTTTTCATTTAATCAGCACCTAAAAACTTACCTTCAAGAACATATAAATAATAAGTATTTCAATATATTTTTAGGTGACATAAACATAAACATTTTAAACGATTCTTTATTGACTTATGAATATCTTAATATTTTGTATGAGTGGGGATTCATATCAACAATCAATGATAATTTTACAATAATTTTTGAATTTGACACAAAACTGGAAAAAAACAATCATATACCGTTAAAAAAATAAATAAATTACGAAAAATTAAAAGCACATGTGCTGATGGAGAATTAGGATGATTTCTACAATTGTAATGACCTTGACAAAATTGCTCCACAGAGAGCAACATTACATTATGTAAAAAAAGAAGTGAGTGGTTACAGTATGTATAATAAATTCAATTAAAAAAAGAGATGTTATGTATAAATCTTGGCAAAAGAATAAAAATAATAATGATTTACACAAACGATTTAAAACATACAGGAATAAGTTAAACAAAATAATTAAAAAACAAAAAATTGAATATTTACAAAACAAAATAGAAAAAAATAAATTAGATTCAAAAAAACTTGTGCAAACAGTGCAGGAGGTTTGCTCTAAAAACTGCGATAAAATTAATATAAAAGTTATAAAAGCCGATAATAATCAGATTATGACTGATCCTCTACATATTGCAAATACATTTATTGATCAATATACGGGGTTAGGAAAAAATTTTGCAGGTAAAATAACTCCAATAAAAAATTTCAACGAAACTGAGAAGACGGTACTTAATAGTATATATGTAAATGAAACAAATACTGACGAAATTAAAAAAATTATATTAGGATTAAAAAATAAAAAGCACCAGGTTTGGACAACATACTTCCTGAGTGTATCGTGGATGAAATTTCTCCACATGTATGTTTTTTAGTAAACAAAATTATAGCTACAGGGTACTGGCCATCTTGCTTAAAAGAGGCTGTTATCAAGCCAATCTACAAGATGGGGGATAAACTTGATTGTGCTAATTATAGGCCAATATCCTTAATATCAAATTTGGCAAAAATACTTGAAACTGTAATTAAAAAGACAATAATTAATTACTTAAATAAAAATAATTTATTATCTCCCTACCAATTTGGTTTCAGAGAGTCTAGATCTACACAGGATGCAATAAGCCACTTAACAGCAAATATTCACAATGCGTTTAATGATAGTAAACCAGCTCTTTGCATCTTTGTAGATCTAGCAAAAGCTTTCGATACTGTCAGCCACGTAAAATAATTGACAACTCTTGAAAACCTCTGTTTTCGTGGTAATATTTTAAAACTTTTAACCAGCTATCTCTCAGATAGAAAACAGTGCGTTAACATCAACAACGCATCAAGTGATTTTGAGACTGCTGAGTACGGCGTTACGCAAGGAACTGTGCTTGGACCGCTCCTCTTTAATATTTATATAAATAATCTATTCACACTGTCTACTAGCGATTCTATTATTGGCTTTGCAGATGACACAACTGTTTTTTATACTGCAGATAGCTGGGAATCTCTTAAAAATAATGCTGAAGAAGGCTTCAAATGTATTAAGAACTGGTTTTACTCCAAGCTACTGACAATAAATTTTAATAAAACTAAGTTTCTGCCGTTTGCAACGACTAAAAAAAACCTACCTAATTTAATACCTTTACAAATTGATTGTGATGGAATCATAATTGAGATTCCGCCTGCGAGTAGTATAAAATATTTAGGACTATATTTTGAGAGCATGCTGAAATGGGACGTACATATAAATAAACTAGTAATAAAAATTCGAAGTTTGCTGGCTAAATTTAGATATTTAAAACAAGTTTTGGATAAAAAACATCTATTAATTCTTTACTACGCGCTGGTGGAGTCTCAATTAAGTTATGGTATTGTTGCATGGGGAGGAGCTTATAACAACATTATAAATAAGTTAGAAATAACACAAAAATGGATTCTGAAAATTATGCATGATAAGAAAATAACTTACCCCAGTGATGAGGCTTTCCCTTAAAATGTTTTTCTTCAATTATTGTGCTTTTATTTTCTTATTTTTTTAGTACGTCTCTGACACTAAGTAAATTATATTTATTTAAAAAAAAAACTCTTATTAGGTTTAATTTTGTTACGATGAAATTTAATATGTATATTTGTTACTTATATTTTGTTCCTGTGAATATGATGTAATTATTGCATCTTTACAAGTTTCTTACTTTTAAGAGTAATGTTTTGCTTCTGAGTTTGCAGGATGTACTCACCGCAGACATTTCTTGTCTTTGTGAGCTTATTATTTACACTCCAATCAGAATTATTGTTTTGTTATATTTTCTTTCTCTTGGCATTTTCAATTCTTTTTTTTTTGTTTTACACGATTTAATATACTGCCAAACAATGTATTAATATTGCTTTAAGATGTATAAGAAGTTTACATGTGTATGTGTATGTATGTGTGTGTAAATAAATATTATTATTATTATTATTATAGTTAGCAGTTAACGCGTTACGCTCTATTTTCTCGGTAGTGTTTAAGATAATCTTTTGGTTCAAAAGCCGGTTGAATGTAGTATATTCCACGGGATCTGATGTCGCTAAGAAACAAACAATTGAACATGCAAAAAAAAATTATGGCTCAAAAACCAAATTTTAAAATGGCGGATTTTTGCATTTTTTTTATTGACTATTAAAGGATAGTAAAAGAATGTATGTAAATTTTAAATGTCACTTCCGGTTTACACGGAAATGACGATCATTTTTATAAAAAATAAAATCATGAGTTTTAGTGCTTGGCGTAAAGTAATCTCGTGTGTTCTTTGATGAAGGAGTATAGTGGGTGGTACCGTTGTTTACAGAAAAATTTATAGATTACGAATCATGATGGTTACTACCTCATAGGCGCGACCGGATTTTTTTTAGGGGGTTTTGTGTTAAAAAAATTTAAAAAAATAATTAACACTTTCATCTGTCATATTTTTGTTGTGATGCATTACTACTAACTCTAGTTAATGGCCATACACAGCCAATGATAAATAAATAAATAAATAAATACACCACATGTAATTACGACCCCCTTTATCCCAGAAGGCTCTAGGAGCCTTGTGCGGGAAGGGGCTACAATTTAAAGACAAGGGACACACATCCAATATCCGTGTATAATGGAAAAATCCCTCTCACAGTATTTCCCATTGCCTCGACCGGGAATCGAACCCGGGACTTTTGGGTGAGAGGCAGATACGCTACCATTTCGACCATCAACGTCATATAATGATATTCTGAGTTAAAATGTAATACTGATTTTCTGCAATTTGATCAGACGTTTCATGTTGGGATGTAATTCAGAATATGGTAATATGATAATAATAAAAAGATTTCATTGTGCTATAAATACAGGGTGTTTCCTGAGTGACTGGTCATACGCTAGTGGGAAGTAGAGAAGTCCAAGGCGGTTTCAGAATGACCCTTATTTCATCCCCTAATGCCCCTCGTTTCTGATATATAGCATGTTTTCTATTTTTTGGAAAAATTTCAATCGGCCATATTTTTTTAATGGCTTCATGGAATTGAACCAAATCTGGCAGATGTGTTTCACTAATGGATGTTTATATCATTCAGTGAACAAAAGAAAAAGTTAACAGTGCCGAGGGCAAATATTTTTAGTAGGGGAAGTTACCTAAAAACATCACCCTTTATATGGATTTTGGCAGTTTTCAATGGTAACTTTTAAAGTACACTAATAGTGTACATAAACCACGTATTTAGTTTTTTTGGCACATATTTAATGGTTCAAGAATTAACAGGTACGTTTCACGATAAGTCCATTTTAGAAATATTTACGTGTCCTGCAACAAAAACATAAGCAATATACGGGGTGTCCCGAAATAATGTCCTCTTAAAGGTAGATTTCTCGTCAAAAAATAAGTATAGTCTTTTATGTACAGTAAGGTCGAAAACGGCCTCCTTGAGCCGCTAAACCTCCTCAAAGGGGGGCACCAAAAAGTGATTTTATTTTTTTTTCTCGAAAGTGACTAAAGTTGGCGGAATGAAATTTGGGTACGACTTTGTACTTATGGAAGGTCTTCTTTTCAATGCATTTTTACTTTTCTACTTACTTTTTAATTAAGTTAAATAAACAACCCCTATTGAATTTTTAGTCAGAACTTTTAAACAGATGAATTTTTTTTTCAAATTAAATTTTTTTCAGAAAGCCACATGTATTCTACTACTTTCAACTCTTGAAAATTTATCGTGAATCTCATCAATTTCAAATAAAAAAATATTTTCTGACCCCTTGCATAATAGCCGTTTCTGTTAAATTGAAAACGGAGTTTGATACAAAAAGAATAAGTAGGCATGTGTCACTGTTACCATAATGTCATGAATCAAATCTGCCAAAAAATCACTTTTTGCTGCCCCCCTTTGAGGAGGTCTAGCGGCTTAAGGAGGCCGTTTTCGACCTTACTGTATATAAAAGACTATACTTATTTTTTGATGAGGAATCTACCCTTAAGGGGTTTCACGTTATTTCGGGACACCCTGTATATGGGCGACTTTAATAGTGTGTGAAAATATTTTATTTTACTGCCTATTGTTAGAATTTAACTTAAAATACTATAATTCATTAAATATTAGGGTCGGATCTTTTTGTTAAATTTATGTAGTATTTTTTATATTTACAAACAAAAACGATTAAAAACCACAAATGAATTTTGTTAGAATAAATACACAATATTAGTAATTATACAAGAGTAAAATAACGCATCTAAAATTAAATTAAACACATAACAAGTTTTAAATAAATACAATTAATACAAATTACAATAACACATCTAAAATCCAATGGACAAAAATAATACAAAACAAACTACAACAAATTTTCAAACGTTCACCACCAACCTCAATACATTTTCTTGCACATAAATTTTTTTTATAGCATCTCTGATCATACGTGAATTATTCTTCAGTTCAGTGCATCCTCTTCTATGCATTCTTAATTCTTCTCTGGTTGCAACTTCGGTTATAGGTAGCATATATACACTTTTTACCTTTAAATAGCCCTATAAAAAATAGTCTACTGAAGTCAAATCTGGGGACCTTGCAGGCCAGGAAATTGGGCCATTACGACTAATTCGCCTATTGGGGTAATGATCATTTAAATGCTGCACCCTCTCTCTCTTAGGTTGTGAGGAGATGTACCATCGTGCTGGCCTGCAAGGTTCCCAGATCTAACTCCTATTTAAAACAAAAAGTGTATGCTACCGAAGTTGCAACCAGAGAAGAATTAAAAGAAACGCATAGAAGAGGAGTCCACTGAAGTAACTTATGATAGATGGTATAAATAATTTACAGTTACATGCAAAAAAATGTGTTGAGGTTGGTGGTGGAAATTTGAAAATTTGTTCTAGTTTGTTTTGTATTATTTTTCCCCATAAGATTTTAGATGTGTTATGTATTAATTGTTTTTATTCAAAACTTGTTTATTTTGTTTAATTTAATTTTAGAAGAGTTTTTTTACTTTTGTATAAATACAAATATTGTGTGCTTTTTCTAGCAAAATTCAACTACAAAAAACGCGGGTGTTTTAAAGTTACCATGGCAACTTCAATAATCCGAGAAACGTGAAGTGTAAATGTCAACTTTTTTATTATTGATCTGACAGAAGTACCTTGTAACGTCAAATAAAATATTACTGACAAATGTTTTAAAAACTTTAACTGTGATGACAACAATCAATCTTATATGACAGATTGCAAATTAATTTTTGTTTTTCTCATTTCGATGACAACTAAAGGTATTTTACATTATTAGTTCTTATTTACATTTTTTTAGTAATTATTTATGATTTCAAAGGGTACCAATAAAAAAAATAGCGTAAAGTATTCGTGGAAAACTGGTCTTTAAAATACTTGCTCTATTTTGCTGCGCCGCCGTCGTGCTCGAAAAATCGCGCGTGTTTTAAATCTTAAAATCCACTTATACTTTAATATACTATTATTATGTGTACACATAAAAAAAAAATAAAAATCAGTAAATAATCGAATCAAATCGAATTTTTCTATTTATATTGTACAAGACCCCCTAAAAAAAAAATCGGTCGCGGCTATGAGATGGCAACCATCGCGATTCATAATCTACATATTTTTCTCAAACGGATGGTATCATTATCTATACTCCTTAATCAAGGAGCACACGAACCTCAATTTTATTACTTTACGCCAAGGACTATTTGTAAGCGTAGCCTAAAATAATCAAGTAATTTACATGATCTGACAACCCTTTTTACTTGGGTGTAACGCTCAACAAATAACTTAATTTTAAACAAGACTTCAATCAAATAATTAAGAAATGTCAATGTAACGCAGTCGAGAAGTATAACGTTAATTAATAGTAAACGAATATAAAATCTCAAATAAATATAATTCTAGTGATGCCCTAAAAAAACAAACAATCACAGGTCGTCTCTGGAGACTAGCTTTATGTATGTTTATTACATACAATTCCAAAACATGAAAAAATAATACGCATTATTTTTGTTTAATTGGAACATTTTTTTTTTAATAATCTGACTGCACTGATGAAGTTTAAAGGGTTTGTCTCAATTAGTATAATCAAACTCATGAAGAAAATGAAACCATGTCAAAGTTTAGACCGAGAAGAAAACCAACCCATGTCCATGTTTATACTTAGTCTGCAAAAAAATAGCAGATTCTAAGTCTCTTCGTTTCAGTCTTTTTTCATTAAAAACAAACGAATTACATCAAATGGTCAATTTAGAGGAATTTTTTGGTTTGATAATGTCGAACACGGGAAAAAGATTATTACTGAAATCTATTTGATTAATTTCAGTACAATACACCTTCGCAGATAAGAATCCAGTGAGGTAAAATCTCAAGACTTTGTTGGGTTATTGAATAGCTATACGTCAACCAATTCACTTATTGGAAAAATCTCTCTCTAGATATAATAATACAATTATTATATAATATGAAAGTCCTATATCGTGTTGAAACCGCATTAAAAACATGGGATTTATTTCTACTTAGGTATACATTTTTCATGAAATCAGATCAGCATTGCAGATATTTAGTGTTATTTTCTTATAGCAAAAAAATCATGATTCAATTAACCTGAGGATTGATAAGTTCACCTCTAGAGGTGAATACGTGATAACGTCTTTTAACGATATTTTGGTAAATACGTGGTTAACGTAGCTACCCTTTGGGGATAAACCGAGTCATATTACTTGTGGAGTTAATTTTTATTTTTAGCAAAAAAGCTGACAGCCAGACACACTAATTCGTTTTCGATATCTATTTTTTCTACAGCTATTAATACAAAAAAACAGTATTTTCATAAATAAAACAAATAAATATAAAGACTATCATAAATCCTGGTTAGGTATTAATACATAGAATGTACATTTGCGAAGCGGAACAGGGCGAATAGGAAATGTATCCTGCAAACTAGTGTCTGCGGCAAAGCAACAGGACGGCAGAATGTATATGTATACCCCTTCAGAGGACGTCGACACATACAAGGACTTGATCGAAACTGTTAATGTAGGTTACTAGAGTAATAAATTCTAGCTATATTCGTGGAAAATATCGGTTGAAATGGGCTGCCCCATAGGGACGGTCGGTCAACTAGAGCAGCAACTTTCGAGGTTTTGTTTTATTTATGTCTGGTTGAAATATAAATGACAGTTCATTTTTGCAAACAAGCGAAATGAAAATATAGGTTTGGGTCATAAATCATTGGAATTGTTATTTTGTCAAGAACTTCTCACTGAATTCTATTTTAAATCACTCATTCATACTTTACATATAATAATTGGGCTGCTTGTCCAGTGAAAAGTGCTGGTAATTTCAAACTCCGAGTTAGAATAAATGAATATTATAATTATTATAGGAGTAAATACATATTTTTGATTATACAAGTTGGATGACTTATTTATTAGGAATGGTGTCTTGAAAATGTCTTTCTGCAATAAAGAAATAAGCTCAAATATTTGTAGTGTCTATAATGATATCAAATTAGCCAATGTAAAAATTCAACAGTTGGAGAATAATGCATATACCTAAAGAGAAAAATCACGAAAAAATAATATACTCTACGAAACACTAGATAAACCTAAGGAATTTTTCCAGTTATATTATCCTGCATCAGATATCAATAGAACTAAGAAAAATAACTTATCACTATTATTGTGGAACTCATTTCTTTCCTGAAGAAAAAAAGAATATTCGAAAGACAAGGAAAAATTAAAAAGTTTAAACAATAAACACATCGTCATACCCTATGATCTATGTGGGGGAAACAGGGAGGAACAAAACACATTGAGAAAGCTCGAGATCAAAAACTGGATAAAGTAATCAAAGACACTAGACTTAAAATAAACCAAACATTGTTTACAGCAGAGCAATTATAAAGAAAAAACATGGAATTAGAAAATGTTAGTGAAATCGAAAATAAAATAAATGGTCCAGGAGAAGAAGAAGAAGAATAAGAAAATATAGAAGAAAACGCCCAAAATAAAAGAGAAAGATCTGCATTATAATCTGATCAATTAGAAGAAGAAAAAACATACATACGATAAGTCAAAGGAACGAAAAAGATGAACAGGAAAGAAAAAACGCATAACGTACAACGTACTTGATGAGGATTTTGATGTCACTATACTGGAAATTAAATGATACTAGCATCGATAATTTAAATGGTTATGACTTATATTAAATAACCAAGATAAAATCAACTTCCGTTTATACACATTTGGTGTTTAAAATAAGAGATGCAAAATCTATGAAAATTAAAATTCCATTGCAAGAGAAAAAAAATTATTCAAACTTATATTAATTCAGGTGACAGGGTGAAAAAATGACCCTTTTTGACAAATTGAGACGTCAGTGGTTTTTTTAAACATCTTTGTTTCGAGGTCAGCAAATATACAGGGTGTTCCAGTTTTTTGTAGCAGGACTTTAACAGTCGATAGACATTTGAAAAACATTAAAAAAAGTTCATATAAACATAGGTTGAGAAATGCTTAGTTTTCGAGATACAGGGTGTTAAAGTTTGAAAATAAATATGGATTTGTATTTATATTTTCAGAATGCTAAGAAGTATCGAATCCAAACTTACCAATTCTTTACATACAAATTAGAGGCTTATTTTAGAATAACAAACTACTACTTTACTTAACCATGGGCGTAGATATATGGATTTACTAAGGTTCTTTTTTTACAAAAAAGTAGTACGCCACTGATATTTCCCATGTTTCCAGTTTAATTCATTAAAGCAAGAAAAAACAAAAATTTTATGTCTCTTGGCACTTTTTGATATGGCAAGCCGTTGTTCAGAAAATTTACAATTAATCTTTTGATGCACGCCTCTGGACGAATTTTAGACAAACTTGAAGTCGCTCAGAATTTCACCAAATTTGATGGTGCGAAAAGTCTCTTAAAAAGAAAGAATGAAACATTTAAAATATTTATTGTAAAAGTTTATTATCATGTAAATCAAAATTTTTATTACACAAATGTATTAAAACGCAACGGTCGAACTAAAATAAATTATTAGAAACACAAACACAAAAGCTAGCAACATGTAAAAGGGTCTTACTTCATTACAAGCATCATTAGCGATGTTTCATTCTTTCTTTTTAAAAGACTTTTCGCACCATCAAATTTGGTGAAATTCAGAGCGACTTCAAGTTTGTCTGAAATTCGTCCAGAGGCGTGCATCAAAAGATTAAATTTAAATTTTCTGAACAACGGCTTGTCATATCAAAAAGTGCCAAGAGACATTAAATTTTTGTTTTTTCTTACTTTATTGAATTAAAACTGGAAACATGGAAAAATGTCAGTGGCGTACTACGTTTTTGTAAAAAAGAACCTTAGTAAATCCATATATCTAAGCCCATGGTTAAGTAAAGTAGTAGTTTGTTATTCTAAAATAGGCCTCTAAATTGTATGTAAAGAATTGGTAAGTTTGGATTCGATACTTCTTAGCATTCTGGAAATATAAATGTAAATCCATATTTATTTTCAAACTTTAACACCCTGTATCTCGAAAACTAAGCATTTCTCAACCTATGTTTATATGAACTTTTTTTAATAATTTTCAAATGTCTATCGACTGTTAAAGTCCTGGAACACCCTGTATATCAGAATGTAAAAACTGCAGAGATACGGAACTATCTTTAATTATGTAAATTAGGTACTAAAATCAGATTTTTGTTCAATAACTCGTTTTCTAGCAATCTTACACTCCAAATGGTGGTTTATATTTTTTCATCAGATCAAAAGTATATGCTGCTGGGGAGAAACTCGAACTTGCGTAAAACGGTGAACAAATGTTTTCTAAAATATTTTCTTAACCACCTCTCTCAAGTCACCGAAGTAACCGCCGTAAAATTCTAGGATGTTATGTTAGGTAGAAAATATCCGAAGGTCCATAATATACTTCTCCAGATTTGATCGCGGCAGCAGGAATATCTTTCATCAAAGTTCTTTATGGAGTGACAGATGATGATGATGACAGAACATTGAATGCCAGTAGATCTACTCTTTGAGAAATCCATATCGCTTGTTGTATCTAGCAGCCTTGCATCCTACAGAAGCAGTAGCACATCAGCATTCGTTGAGAACGTATTTTCAAATTCAAGGATGGTGCGGACATAGCAAGGATCCACTAGAATGGGTTTGGAAAAGCTTGTCGAATAACCTGATGCCTATTACTACCATGAAAGACATGGGATTGCGATGTTAAGAGATTTGTGGAAAGTGTCGAATTCAGTTTTGCACTAATGTTGACATTGCGGAAGACTCAAGATGAGCCAATAGATGTACTGATGGAATGTTTTGAAATGTGATACGAGAATGAAGAAGACGTATCTGACGACTTCTGACAATGATAAACAAAATGAAACCAATCCAGTAGAAATAAACACTTCAACATCAACGCCTAAAACTGACTCCAACAGACAGAGAGATCTACAGCACGGAAAAAGCAACGTGCATTTATCTGTTGTATTAGACGTGTATTAAAAATATTTCCTTTTGATATGTATGTGTAATAAAATAAAATATGACTTTATTAACTACATTTTGTATGATTTTACCAAACAAAAATAAGGCCACCACAAATAAAAATAACAAACATCCAATTACTTTATCCCTTTCCCCACCAATCCGATTAATGCACTATTAACTCCGAATTGACGGTGAAAGAAAACTTCGATTCCCCATACGACTGTTCTACGCCATTAAGTGCTAACACTGTCAAAGTTGGAGACTGTGCGGCTACTGCTCGGAAACTAGGTATGAGAAAAATACCGTTTTATAAGAGAATTTGATTGTCCTTAACTTTGGATGTAACCATTTGGAGAGGAAGAGTGCTAGAAAACAAGTTATTGCACAAAAACTAGATTTAATCCCCAATTTGCATAATTTAAGGATAGATCCGTATCTCTGCAGTTTTTACGTTTTTGATATATTATTCCTGACATCGAAATAGAGCTGTTTAAAAGGAAAAACCACTGCTGCCTCAATTTTTCAGAAAAAATATTTACCGCCTGACGTATTGTATACATATACTACTTCTATATAAATCACCCTGATAAAATTCATGTACCATCAAATTATATTGAGTATACCATAATCCTAGAAATTCTATGCATCTATTTCCAACAACCCAACTGAAACAATTAAGTTTATTAAAGAATTAAAAAGAGCGGACATTTTAAAGTAAATTTCAATCGAAATAACTAGGTCCCTTTTTTATTTTTAATAATTACTGCATTAGAATTGGTTGCTTTTCAAAATATTTTAAAGTTGGTATTATTAAGTCATTATACAAAGGTGTGGATAAAACTGAAATAATTAATTATAGTCCACCTACTTATCTCAAACTTAACCAAGTTATTAGAAGTAATTTAAAAAATAGAATTTGATATTTAAAAAATTTAGAATAATATCAGAGACAGTTCAGTTTTCTGGAAGGTAGGTCTACTGAGGACGCTATTCTTACGTATTGTAAGTAAATAAAATAAACCATGTCTAAGTATGTATACAGGATGTCCCATTTAAAACGAAACACCCTTAATATTCTTTAGAAAATATTTGTATGAAAAATTGACAACTTTTGACATAAAGCGGTTAGCTGTCATTGCTTCCCCCTCCCATATAGAATAACCCTTTTGAAAATTTTAAACGGGACCATGTGCCTTTCAAATGATGTATCACTCCATTATTTGACAGATACATTAACCCTGGTACCGAGTGTGGTTTGCTTTTGCATAATGGTCGATGCAGGTTCAAAATATTCGATAACAAAAATTGCAGCAATGCTTCTATTCGCCTAAAAAGGTATTGTGATGCGTGGCATTAGTTTAAATTGCATTTCTGTATTGTTTCAATTAACTAATAAATTACATAATAAAAGTTAATAAAAGAAACTTCAAAAGTTAAACTTATAAAACTAGAATAAATCAAGTATCATTTAATTAATTGTTCAATATGTCCGCCACCGACTTTCATACAGTAATAGAGGCATTTTCGCGAACTGCCTGCAACATCTGTGGTATTATTCGACGGCATTACTGTTTAGTTCGTGTTCTGAGGTCCTCTAAATTAAAGAAATACAATACAAGAAAATATAGAAAACGTTTGTTTACGAGTGAAATTAGTAAATGTCAAAAAAATGTGTTACCATGTCCTGCACACTAAAAGAATATTAGTTGGTACATGTGTACAAAATTAATTGTAAGTTTAGCTCAGGTGGCGAAACAAATGAATTTAGGAATATTGTTCAACACGAAACACATTGAGAGTGTAGTAATTCAAATCTACAAGAGCGTAAGTTTCATTATGCAAAAATATTTTTCTCAGAAACTACAAATTGTTATATTTTTGTGAAATACAAATTAGAATTTGTTTTTAAATTTGGGACCCTTGACCTACTGAGACAAATTCAAGAATTATAGAAACTACACAGAATAAATTTGTGCCATATCTATATATTACAAAAATTATCCGAATTATTTAGAGTGTACTAAGAACTAGGTAAGTTTCAAATCTGAAAATTATCAGTAAGAAGTAAAAATGATTAGTGTTTCATATATTATTATTGTAAATTTAGTTTCCTCAATGGGCTCTTCCTCGAAATTTTGCAAATTACTCCAGACTATAGTGATTTTTAAAATAGCTCTGACGTATTTTTTCTTTTTACTAGTATTTTTCATTTAAGGCCAAAAAAATATTTCAATACGTAGTAATTAATCTATTAAATTTTTGTGACGTCAAAAACGGATATCTAGTCATTGGTATAGATCGTGTACATCATATGACTCACATAACCTCAAATTTTTTGCTTCTGTAAATTTATGTTCAATTTTAATTTAAATTTTTGTAGTTTTAACATGGATCCATTATAACATTTAGAAACTCTCGCAGACTGAAGATATATAAAGTTATAATATTGTAGATTATTAAATATAGACGGTTAATTCTAGGTTGCATTTCCAACAACCAACAAAAATAATCTTATTTTATTAAATCCAGGCAATTAAAGCTTCATTAATAATGCATTAAACAAGATTTTAGTAGATAGTACAGAAACGAAGCAGAAATTTTGATAAAAGCAACATAATATTCGAAAATCATAATAAATGCGTAATTTTGAGGTTAATATTGTGACTCCACGAGCACAAACGAATTTGTTTGGAGTTTAACCAATAGCAAGAGCGTCCGTTTTTGACGTCATTAACGGAAAACTGGCGGGACTTTTGAAATCGATACAACTTATTAATATTTAAAGCAACTGTAAGAATGATGTATTATTGAAATTAATTGCATTATTATATTTAATACAGTGTGACCCATTTGTTAGCGGGCCACCCCTGTAAGGTGGCTATTTTTGGTCCGATTTTGATAAACTTTTTTTTAGATTGTTGCTCATGGAAAACTGCATTTTGTGGCAAATTGATAGATGTCTATCACAAAAATCAAGGTAAACCGAATGAATTACGTGCATCGTGCAATGATAAATCCTTACAATATTTTCTCATAATGACCTTCAAGTTTGTTGCTTTAAGTAACTAATTAACAAGCTATCGGCTTATTATTAGAAAAAATTATCACTTGGTTCATTATAGCTGATAAGTTTTATAATCTGCTATTTAGGTTAAGAATTTCTCTGACAATAAATAAATAGTTCTTTGTTTCAATTTTTAAGAGATCGCATTTCCTTGATTGTACGGCTTAAAGGAATTCTTTTTCATTTCGTTTAATGTTAACCTTGGAAAGCCCTAAAACTTTACGTTTGATAAAGAGAACGAAGCCCTACAATTTATTGAGGAGTTCCAACCACATCTGGGGCATCGGCAAATGCCCCCCTATATGCATTTCACCTCTCCTGAGTTCATATACAAATTCACGAAACTCTAATAAAAATATATGAAATCAATTATTAAATTATTAAATATTAAAAACCACTTTTTAATTCTTTTCTTTTTGTGAATTATTGGTAATAATATGTGTATATCAGAATTATGTGACGGTTTAACTATCTTTTCGACGGGCAAGAAAGAATTGTACATAATTTTTTAAAGCGTTAATACACACTTCAAAAATTCATCAGTTTGTATTTATATTTATAAGTATCAAGCGGTATGTTAAAAAACGAAAATGAGTACAAAATATAATTAACATTATTTGCTGATTTCAGTTATTATGTGAAATTAGCACTGCAATCAATGCAACCCTTTCATTGTACCGAGTATAAGATCAAAGAGGAACAAACAATAGAAGATAGTTTAATTTGGTTACGCAAATTCGAACTAACAGAGAAAGTGAAACAAAAGCTCCGAGCTATTGACTTTAAATTAAATATGTATGTTTGAGAGTCTCGCAATACTATAAAATATAATGCAGATTTCGTGGGCTCGTTTCTAGCAACCCCAGGGGGGTAATATAAAATATCCGTCATTGCGTTTGTGGTGAGAAGATGCAGCATCGATAAGAGAAGAAACCCCTCAAAGCGTCAGGATCTAAAGTAAAGAGAGGGTATTAATATAAAGATAAAATATGACGAAAAGGCGAGCAAAATGTTAGACGCAGTATATTATTTGATTGTTGTAAACAGTCAGGCTTCACGAATTTTAATATAATGGCTCTTAGAGCCAGTTGTACAAACAATGAAAATATCGTTTTTTAAAAATTGTTTAGAATATCGTCTCACTTTAACAATTTTTCTTTATTTAGTTTTTATTTACTCCTTGACAATTATGTTGAATAATACTGTCATTTATAAGTTATTTATTTATTGTCAGTGACATTTTAAAATACAATTTAATGCATAAACATTTTGATATTTGTTACTGTCAGGGGTTTAAATTTCTATATAAATAGAAATAAATAGAAATGGTGTGATATGATTACAATTATGAAGGTAAATTATTCTCGGTAAGGTAACATACAACTGCAAATTTTGTTCCCCTTTTTTATACCCTTTTCATACACAAGTCAAAAATTTTATGAGTATGTGTATCTTTTCCATTAAAAACAGTTTTCTGGTCCTAAATTTCACGTTATTAATCCATGGGACATCCTACTAACTTTTTACGTAATAATTTTTTAACATTTTGGTGACACTAATATTATTAATAATTTTGTATAATGCTGCATATTATTATGTTATTGAAAAATATATCAGCATTTTGTTAATTTAACTTGATTATTAACAGTATTTAGAGAGGTTCAAAAATGTTCCATTATTAAGTGAATATACACGTAAGTCCATTTACTTAGAGAAAGAACCTACTAATTTATTTACATTTTTTAATGTAACCTACAAATGAATCACAGTCTAAACGACTGACAGGAGGCAGTACGACAATGCCCTGGGAATCGGTAACAGGCAATTATCTGCCAGTAGCAAGAATTATCCTTATTATATGACTTTCTTTCTGTTAGCATTTTACGACGTGGTACACAGGGATTATGTGACTCTGATGTTAAAGTTGAGAACGCCATGGTTGTCATATCAACTCATCTAATTTTAATTTGCATGGATAAGTGTTGCGAATTATGTAGTTCATATATTCTATTTTGTAAACAAAAGGGTTTTAAAAAACATGAATCTACCCAAATAAAAATGACAATTTACAAAACTATAACAATATTGGAAAAGTCTGGTGTGATTTGTTGAAATCTATTTTAAACTTTTAGAAAAAAGACATATTTATGAAAGATCATCAGGATTAAGATGCTTAAAGAAGAGAATTGTGCTCTGACCTACTTTAGTCAGTTGTTTGAGAAATAAAATGCCTAATGCATCTGTGTGAGCTTCCAGAAATTGTATTTTCGAAAAATAAATCGCGAGCAGTGGCACCAATTTTTTATACAAGAAACATATAGAAAATGTAATTTTCTACAGAAAATATATTTGTCAACCACATATTTCTTCTCCGAATTCAGAACAGTTAAGAGAGCTGCTACGAACGGAGTGTCGTGTGCGTTTGTCGATAGATTAGAAATGGAGAGCGAGTAATATTCAGGAATTGAAAATTTTACATTTCTTGCTGAAGCATTTGCAGAAAATGAAGGCACATATATCGACGAAAGTGAAACGTGGTGAAAGTAACCGATATTACCAGTGATTCAGGTGGAACCCACATTATTTACTCATCAGATAATGGAACTTCCATGTTGTAATTTTAATTACTACTATGGGAAATTACCAATACTTTAATTATTAGTTTTTATTGACACTTCTCAAATTCAATAATTTACAATTCATCTGTTTTATACACAACATATTTTATTTTATTTTCTGCCTACTCGATCCACATTGGTTGCTGCTGCTAGTGCTGCTATCTATATTTACAACACCCCTTCTCAATGTTGATCGAACTTCAACTAAATTTTCTTGCCTCTTAATTCCAGCCAATTCTAAATAATATTTCAACTTATTGCTATTTAACGGCTTTGTTAAAAAATCAGCCAACATATTATTTGTATCACAATACAAAAATTCCATTTTCCCAGTCTTCATCATTTCTTTTGCATAATGATATTTTACATCAATATGTTTCTATTTATCGCACATTTTTTCATTTTTCAATAATCTTAAACATGATTGGTTATCTTCATACATAATCGTTTTATTAATATTTAAATTAAAATCATGTAATAATCCAATTAAAAATGTAGCTTGTTTACATGCCAGTGATAATGATACGATTTCTGCTTCTGTTGTTGACAGAGTTACACATTCTTGTTTCTTACACCGCCAATCAATTAAACTACCATTTAGTTTGAATAAATAACCACTATTTGATTTTCGATCGCATTTATCGTTTGCTCAATCAGCATCGGCATAACCAATTAATATATCATCATTTAATTTTGTATCGCCCAATACAATTTCATACTCAATAGTTTCTTTTAGATATCTCATTATTCGTTTAACTTCTTTCCAATCAAAATTTCTTGGTTTACTTACTTTTCTTCCTAATATTAAAGTTGAAACAGCAATATCTGGTCTAGTGTTAACTGACAGATATAACAATGAACCAATTGCACTTTGATACATTTCTGTATTATTAAAATATTCATTTATTTCATTTGTCTTGTCAAGTTTATAAAAACCTGTGTCAATTGGAATTTTAGAACCTTTAGCTAATTTCATTCCATAATCATCTAATAGTTTTGCAATATAATTTTTCTGATTAATTGAATATATTCCCCTTCTGTTTTTATTAACTTGAATTCCCAAATAACATTTAACACTTCCAAGAAATTTTATTTCAAACTTTTCTCCAAGTTCTTCAGCTGTTTTTAATATTAAATCTTCGTTTATACTTGCTATTAAAACGTCATCAACATAAACCAATACATAAATTATTTCTTCTTCTTTTTTGACATACAGGCATTGATCATATTTACCCCTTCTGAAGTTCATACTTCCTAATAATTCATCTAATGTTGTATTCCAAGCTCGAGCAGCTTGTTTAAGACCATACAAGCTTTTATTTAATTTACATACCAATTCTTCTTCACCAATTTTAACATAACCTTCTGGTTGTTTCATGTAGATATCTTCATTTAATTCAGAATTCAAAAATGCAGTTTTAAAATCATAATGTTGCACCATCATATTATTTTTACCTGCGATTGTTAATAATAACCTAAATGTAGACTTGTTTATAACTGGTGCAAATACTTCGTCGTAATCATGACCATATTTTTGCGAATAACCTTGTGCTACGATTCTTGCTTTAAATTTCTTTACTTCACCATTTTCATCAAGCTTTCTTTTGAATATCCATTCACAACCTATAGCCTTTTTATTTTCTGGTAATTCAGTTAAAAACCAAGTTTCATTTTCTTTCATTGAATTAATTTCGTCATTCATAGCTATTAACCATTTTTCAGCGTCACTACTACATAAAGCTTCTTTTACTGTTTTTGGTTCAATTAATTCATTATTTACTAAATTAACCATATTAACACAATCTCCATATTTTAATGGTGTAACGCCTTTTGTTGATCTATTTGATCTTCTTAAAATCAATTCTTTTTTATTTAATACTCCATCTTCTTCAATTTCATCTTTTTCTTTCTCAATTTCTCTATTTTCAGTTTGATATTCTCCATTATCTTCTTCTTGTTCTTCATGTTCTTCATGTCCTATAGCTTCAACACTACAATAGTCATTATTTTCATTTAATTTTACTTCAACATCATGTTTATCATTTTCTTTATTAGATTTATAAAAACCATTATGACAATTTTCTATAAAATAAACATCTCGACTAATATAAATCTTGCTTGTAGTTTTATCCAATAATCTGTAAGCTTTACTTCCACTCTCATATCCGACAAAAATGTATTTTCTTGTTTTTTCATCAAGTTTTCTTCTTTTTTCTTTTGGAATATGCATAATATACACCTCGCTACCAAAAACTTTTAAATGTCTCACATCAACTTTTTCATTATTCCACACTTCAGTAGGTATTATTTTATCAGATTCTTTTGGTATAATATTTTGTATATAATTTGCTGTCATTAAAGCTTCACCCCAATATTTGTTATCTAAATTTGAATCAAACAACATACATCTTGTCATTTCTAATAATGTTCTGTTTTTTCTCTCTGCAACCCCGTTTTGTTGTGGCGAATAAGGTGCTGTAACTTGATATTGAATACCTTCACTTCTTAAATAATTTCTTAAATTTTCACTTCTATATTCTCCACCACCATCTGGTCTGATTATCTTTGGTTTTCTATTAAATTTTGTTTCTACCATTTTAACATATTCTTTCGTTTTTTCATATACTTCATTCTTTGTCTTCATTAAATACACCATTGTATATTTACAAAAATCATCAATAAAAGTCAATACTTATTTATTTCCTCTAGGTGTTGCGGTTTGCACAGGGCCGCAAACATCTGTATGTATTATTTCTAGAATACCATTGGATTTTGTAAGTGATTTTTGAGGATGTGCTCAGTTTCAGTATTACTACTGATTCCAAATAAATGGAATCTGCCGAGGGCGCCGATTAAGAACCATATGGACTGGCTAAAAGATTGAGAATCAGGTAAACTGAGAGAAATTTGTGGAAATAAGCCAAACAAGAAAATATGATACTAATATTAATCCAATAATCCAATAGATGTTCTCTGGGTACCTACTCCCTCCCGCCTCAGAATAGAGTTTTGTAATTTCCACACTATTGGATTTAAATTTTCCAGACCCTGAGGAGGAAGAAATGGACTGGATACATTTTTTTGTGGAAATGATTTTTTTACTTCTTTGATTTGAAAAAATGGCGTCAAAAACATTCGCAATGATCCTATTTTTAAATTCGTTTTAAAGTGATAGTGAGAGAAGCTTCTCCAGCCCATCTTAATTGTGATTACCGGCAGTAAAGAAGTGGTCATTAGTACCGTATTACACAAAGGATGATGTGCTGCTGATGGTTTATTTAAATACAAGAATTATTCACATGTTTGGTTACCTTTAATTTGTTAAATAAAAATGTCATAATATTTTTTTAAAACAAACAAGTAATTTTACAAACATACAATTCATTATCAAAAAGAATTAAATTTAAATTAGAAACAATTGGAGCAGATGCCTAAAAATATCATCTAGAAGAAGGCAAATATCCCAGTCTACGTAGAAGCTAAGCCTAAAATTTATTCTTTAATTTTCTTCTTCATGGATAAAGACGAATGTTAATAAATATTTTGTATTAAAATTCGCTTCTAAAAAAAATTATTTTCGATCATTTCCTATTAGTAAATGAGTGAAATCCGCAACCTTTTAACAGTCTCAAATATTTTAATTTAAAAAAAGCATGTGTGTGCATGTGGAAAGCTTCATTCATTTAGAAACTATTTTGTCTCCTTTATTTTTCAATAGCTTATTTAACAAAATGGAATATTGAGTTTTCCAAATAATCGTGTGGATCGAGAAGTATTTTATTTTTTTGTTTAAAAGCTGTCAATTTCTAAATGAATTAAGTTCTATTTAAATTAAATCAGAAACAATTGGAGCAAATGCTCAAGAATGCAACCTTAAAAAAGATAAATATCCCAACTTGTCATAGAAACTTCTCCTGATATTTCATAACATGATAAGTGTAATACCGTCGCGTCGGAGCTTTGCCAGATTTTAACTCAGAATTCTTCCAAAGTATATTAACTTACTTCTGTATTGTTTCTCAGAGCAAAATGAACAACAATAGACAGAACGCAGAGTACACGACTTGGGGTATTCGTTGCGCGTCTGCAATCATATTTCTATTCGATTTCTACCAGTGAGCGAAAGTCTAATGCAGTAGGCGTTTATGTTCTTTTCTAGACCGATTGTTCTATATATTAATGCATTCATAACTGAGCATCTGTATCAAAATTCAGTTCTGAATCAGTTCCTCCGCCTATTTTATTTGAAATGTTAATATAGAATAAAATTATTCAAACAAAAATACGCACGGCTATAGGCTTATATTAGGAAACATTAGATACGCAAATTTTGTTTATTATTGGCATTTGGTTAAAAACCATACAGCAGTCCCTACTGAATGTGTCTAGTAATAAGCTATCCTCACGTAATAAAGTTATGGAACTCTCCTAAATTGGTTTGCTAAAGTTTGATGTTTCTTTTTAAAGGATTGGTATACTGTGTACTGAAAGCTATTGTCGGAAATTGTATTTGATTTTTCGTTATTATTATGCTCCAGAACCGCCAGACGTCAATTAGAGGTGAGATTTTCAACAGATCAATACTTGGTAAACTGACAATTGTGTTGTATTATATATCTAGCATCATTGGTATTGTTGTCCTGTCCAGCCATTGGTTCTTGATATATCGATGCAATGCCTTAAGTTATTTTTTCCTCAGACTTCTAGCATTCACATATTTTAAAAAATTTCATCACTTAAGATATATTATTTGGAATAAACCAAATCTAACTACTTTTGAAACGTATGTCTTTCTTTCTTTGGAAACACTTCAATAGTTCATCATCATTTTTATCGTACCCCAAAATATCCATTTATGGACTGGAGAGGTTCAAGTATTTATAGCATGAAAATACATGTTTCCTCCAATTTTCGTAAAGATCAAAAGATTTTTGCCCCACTTATTGCATTATTAGTAAAAAAAAAAATAAACTGAGCAACTTGGATTTTTTGAGATTAGATGTACTTTTAAAGCAACTATACCCCAACAGTTTGATTGGCTATTCATTTTCGAGTATTTCGTTTTTTCTTTTAATTTTTCTACGACCATTAGAGCTGGAGATATTTAAAAAATAGTGCATTCGAAATGCATACAAAATTCACTTTCATGCGCTTTGTCGCGAAGCCCCAGTCCGATTTTGCTAATTTTTTCGATTTTCGACTCATTTGCAAGTATCTATAAAAAGATAATAATGAAAGAAATTCAACTTCCCGATTACATCACTTTTCATCAATTATTTTGACTAATTTCCCTCCACTAATGAGTGGTAGCCAAAACAGAGGATGAACTCATGAAGAGAGCTAACTGGGCCATAAAGGGAAGGGTTCGTTGGATGGGGGGCAGGAAAACATAGAGATGGACCATAACAGTCAAGGTGTGGCTCGACACGCACATGTTCTTTAACGAGCATATGAGCGTTTAAGGCAAAAAACACAGTACTGCCTTGGACTGCCGCATGCCAAACGTAGGGGGCCCTAAGCCCTGCAAAAGGTTAGGTTAAGTTAGGCTCATTCTATTTGTCCATGCGGGTGGCGAATATCAGAAGTACAGAGAACAATGGAAACAAGAATAAGTGGTGCATACAGGACCATATCTGGAGACGCGGTAATAGTAATCGCATGCCTTCTGCTGATAGATGTGATGGCAGAAGGAAGGAAGGAAATCTATGAAGGTAGCACAAAAAGAGAGGCAAGGGCAAGACATACGGCCAAATGGGACGAGTGTTGGACGACGACTACTAAAGGTGCTTGGACAGGTCGCCTCATCAAAAATCTCGAGACTTGGGTAAACAGACCGAGCGGGAATATCAATTACTGATCCAATCGAGGTACGGTTATTTTATCGGTGAGTGATGCATAAAGTGAAAATTCACTCATGGTGATGTAAGCCTCCTCGGAGCGCTCTAAATATTGAAGAAATAAAATGACCCTTTAACGAAATTTTATCTAAATTTCGTCATTTTAATCTCACAACTTGTTTTACATGTTGTGTTAGTTAATTAAAAAACGTTCAAAATACCAAATAAGTTCAAGTATATCGAGTCAATATATTTAAGCAATCTCTAAAAGAATATTAACAAACATATTGAAATTGAAAAGACTATGACGATATTTCAGAAACCAATATTCGTATAGCTTCGATTTGAATTGAATAAAAAATATTTGGTATTTTCTAGTTTTGGGTGCAGATTCCCTTATATAGACGCAATATTCCGAATCAAGACGTAGGTATTTGTTAAACATGGATATTTCCTTTCAATACTGGAATATATCAATCTGGTTACCACTGAATCACTAATAATTATTTTAAAATGAGAAAGTTTCAAAATACTTAAAATTTTGTATACGCTCCTGTTTCATTTAAATTCCACGCACCGATAAGTGTGGCAATTTAACTGTGAAATGCACGGTGAAGTGCAAGCTATTGTTTCTATAACAATGATAAGAGTTTTTACTTGAGCTGTAGAGATTCAGTTAGTAATAATGGTATACGTTTCCCATGCGATTTCGTTCTACCCTGAAGGATTTGTTTATTTAATGAGCACGACAAAATCTGCTTATGAAGTTGATACAGAAGTACAGAAGTACCAACGTTTTGTGAATATCTAAAGGTACCTAGGTTTTAACGTTGTAACTAGTTTATTTACAAATGATCTAAGTACAGTTCTAAAAGTTTGATTTTGAATTTTGATATAAAAATATACACCCACGTATCTACGATACATCAATCTATGTCATACAAATCGTAATCAGACGGATCGTGGTAGGAGAACAAAGTAATGTCACTTATGTAACAAATGTACATCCTATGTAAACCAAGACGGATATAACACCCGGTATGGTTTCTTTTAGTTAAAGTTAAAGTATCGTAAATAGAATACGTGACGGATCGTGGAATTGCAAAAGGGGCATTTCTTTTAAAACAGACTTGTAAAACTTAGTGTCAGACCCAAATTATAACGTTTACCACGGGTAGTTAAGATACATCAATAAGGTTTATGGAACAATTCGGGAAGCTACATCGGCTTCGGTCCAACAGCTATTTCTTTGGAAAAACCTAAGAGTACAGCTAAATCGGTACCACATGTTTGAAATATGTTGAGTCACGGAGGATCTATAGTACAGGCAATTCGGTAATGGGTTTATTAGGGTATTTCATGGAAGACGCGTAATCAATCAACCGGGAGTAGTGAATCAATCGAATACGCGAGTAAAGGTCATAAACCGTCAATAGGAATCATATCTCGGTGTCTATCTCTTATCTACAGAGTATTTTGAATAACATAAGTAAGGTAGTTATTCGGGAGATATTCCATTATATTTAATGTGCGTAATCTTAAGTTAGGTAGAGTCTATATACACCTGAGCTAGGTTTTGTCCCAATAGTAATAAGTGAATCGTAAGCATGGGTTTCCCTACGCTCGTGCGAATCACCTGCATTCGCACGAGCGTAGGGAAACCCATATATAGAAATAGTTTAATATGAATTGAATTTGTATAAATAGGATAATTAAGTAAGATTATAATAGCATGGTAAATTATTAACATAGCAAGGCATGTGCCATAAGAATAATTTTCCATCGTAACTGGCAGATAGCGCTACAGGTCGGGTCGAACTTAAGTACCGTCGGGGACGAGTCGAAGTGCAATTGGGTAAATCGCCTAACGACTTACCTACCCCCTCAAGTGTAACCGCCCCTCAGGCAATCGACAACCTGATGTGCTAAATCTTTAAGCTTCTCAAAATCACTTTTCGTTTAGTTTTTCGACTGACAACATCGTCTCTAGTTTCGCTAGTAAGAAATAAAGAAGTAAAGATAGTGTAGTGATTGTTCTGTGTTTTCTGATTTTGTTTGTTAATTAATACATATATGTAGAGTCAGTCATTCATTTTTGTTTTGTTTTGTTGACTGAATTAGTGGACGTTCGTCTATTTTCCACTAGTCGAGGATTCCAGAACGTTTGTCTATTTTCTGGAAATCCTAGTGATGGTAGCTTAACCGTGGTTTGCGGGATGTTTTCAAACCCATGTAAATGTTGTTCATGCGTTAAGCTAGATATCCACTTTTGCCACTGCCAACTAGCATTTTAAGTTAGATCGAATTTGCATATTGTTTTAATTTAATCGGTCTATTGTACCGGGACTTATTCCCCTTATTTTCCATTTATCGTTTTGTTTTTTACCTCTTTTTAGTTTTCAATAGTAAATAAATAGTATTAAGTGTTTTGAGATTATTTCGTTTTATTGACAATAGAGTTGGCAATTTCATTGATCAGAAAATATGGAATAAACAGGTTTGAGTGCTTATTAACACACGACACGTTTTGTGAGTGATATCAGTGTCCAATACAGGTGGCTGATCTATAATGAGTATAGGAGTAAGACATAGTTATAGTTAATGAGGGCTCGTACTGTATTTGTGGTTAGTGGTTCTGTCTAGAGACTAATTAATTCGCGTATTGATATATTGAAAGAACCAGGTTATAGTAAAAACTGGTTTTCAAAGTATAAAATAAATATCTTTTAATAAATAGTAGAACAGCTCGGCAAGACTGTTATACTTACATGCGTGAGAACACACCATGATTATATATTAAAAGAAAAGAATTACATTAGAGGACGCCCTGTATTGCAATCATAATGGTGTGGAGTAAAGTAGCACTTAGCTCTGTATAGGAAACGGAGCTTACAAAATATCTATAATATCCTGAGTATAATCCTTACCTCTCTGTTGCGGAAAAAGCAATTCGATTGTTAGAGCTATTTTTCAACTTGAGCCTCGATAATAACCCTTCGTTCTTCATCATTGGACAATATCCCTCTCGAACAACAACAAACTTAATAATTGACGTTTAATCTAAAGCTACTGCAAAAATCCTCTGACATATTAGTTTTTAGAGAACCAGGAAGAATGCGAATAACGATTAATAAAATAGATATTGCGATTTGTGGCTACACTTATTATATTGTTTTAGTAGTAATTTCGTGGTTGGTGGTGATATTAGATAATGAGAAACATTTAATGATAGCTACGATAAAATAAAGAACAAAACATTAAATATAATGAATAACCGTTGATTGATTTAAGCCAATAAATAATAAAATTACTTTTCAAATAATCGATGTTTGGTTATAATTTATTAGCATCCTTACAGCTATTTGGGTGAGTTTTTTACATTATTTCATGATATATGTATTGCTACGAGAATAGAAAACTCACCTAAAGAGACCGGATGATGCTAATAAATTTTAGTGAATCGTCGATTATTTGAAAACGTATTTATAATTTATTGGTCTAAACCTGTCAACCACCATCTATCTTCGTTCTTTATTTTATCTAAACTATTCTTGCATAATATAATTTTTTTAACAGTTAGTATGTTGATTTTAAATAGAAATTGAGAATTAGTGCTTTTTTAATGTTCGATTTACACTTTCTATGTATAATGTTAGCTTTCCTTAGACACAAACATTCACAAAGTTTTCGTAATATTTTAGTACGCTCTACGCTCTCTTCATGTTATGCCTTGCTCCATCGCCAGTGAACGTTTGTAAAATATTACACCTTAACATCGCCCTTGACGTAAAGTCTACACATTGTGGCAAATTACTTACTGTCATTACTGTTATTGTTATCAGAGTAATGTTGCATAACCATATTCTGGCACCTATTTCGTTTTTTTGTGCCTTATAGAATTTTCTTTTTCACGTACGTTCTAACGTTACTTTCCTGTAAACTTAGCTTATTTGTTTGTTATACGACCAGAACAATAACAAGTTGCACTTGTTCATATTCAATCCTACTAGTTTTAGTATTTATTTTCTTGTTTCATAAAGTGTGATAAGCATATAAAATAGGAAGAACCTTAATGTACGTTATTAAAATAATGAGGGTTTCTGTAAATATTTGATGGTAATTCGTTCCGCTGTACGGCCTTTCCGTTCTCTTAATACTTAGTGCCTCACAAAACTGGATGACTTTTGCTAAAAATGTTATTGCTTTACATCTGCATGGTTTAAATTAATTACGCTCTTAATGTGGAGTTCCCATTCCATCCTTTATTATTCTCGCCTCAATTTTATAGTTAAATATTTTGTTTTACAATTTTTAACTATAATTATTCTGTACTGTACTATGCACTGTTACATTATACTAAACTCCGCATTCATGATAAAAAGTTGAACTTTAATGCCTTGATACATAAATAACTATTTCGAAATATCGGCATTAAATCCAATAAATGTTGTTGATTTTCCCATTGGACCTATAATCCCACAATTAGTTAACTGGGGTTCAAAATTAAAAATATGATTAAACTAAAGAAAACAGCTCATACTAGATATAAAAATCTTAAAACTTACATCTCTATGATTATAAAGAAATGCGTAATTGTTAATAGATTTATAAAACTCGAAAAAAACTTACTTACATTATAAATATAAATCAGATCCTAAAATGTTTTGATGTAGTTTAAAAACACTTAATATTATTAAAATAATGCCTTTTGTTAAATTATTGAACCTGACTTAATGTAGTAAGTATCAATAATATACACAAGTTCAAAGCAATGAAGATTTAATTATCGAAAAAATAGAGTGAATTAAAATTTCCAATATTTGTAAGTGAATTCAGATTTTCTCATGTCACTGTAGAAGAGGTAAACAAGTTAGTGTAGTCAATTAAGACTCAAGCTGTGTATCAGTATTAAAATGATATTTTTAGTTTTTCTACTATAAGTGAATATTTTACATTTATAATTAACATCAAAGGCATTCTTTCCTACAGTTAAATTCGTATTTTACTAATAATGAAATTCTGCCAGTAGCCCAGAGCCTTTCGTGTGCTTTACTTCATGTTACGAACGCTTCATTTAGGACAAATAATGGTAATAACAAATCTTGCTTAATATTACTAGACTTCAATAAAGCGTTTGATACTTTAAACCATTTTAGTTTGTGTAAAAAATTACTTCGGTGATATTTCAATATCGTTTTTCCTAAATTATTGAAGTAACCGGCGACAGATAGTTAATACTCCATATTCATTATCCAGACTTTAAATACATTTTCAAGGTGTTCCATAATATAGTCTTCTTGAACTCCAATATGCTGACGACACACAAGTACCTATACTTCTATTTCAATGACTTGTTTTTATTAGCTAAAGATAAGATTAACTATGATTTGGAAATAATTGATGAAGCATTTAAAGCTCATGAATTAGCGCCAAAACTGAAGTGTTGATGTTTCGTATAAATAGAAGTACCTAAAATGCTGAGTGATACTAATTTTAAAATATATGTTAAGCAAATAACAAAAGTATCCATCACCGTTGATGTAACGAGGAATTTAGATTTATTAACTTTAAGTTCTCCATGCACGTTACTAAATTGGTACAAAAATTATAAAAAAAATTTGCATCAAATTTCGGCCAAAACCTCTAAATTGGTTGATCTTTCAAAATCATGCGTTATTGAAGCTAAATTATTTTTAGAGTGTAGCATCGATTTCTCTCGTTCTTTCGTTGTAACCCTATGTAGGACATCGTAAGGGTGTCAAAAGCCAAAAAGCTTATATCTGTGTGTTTATGTGTTTAGTTACAAATGAGATTCATATAATAGTTTCTTACTTAACTTTAAGCGTTTTCTAGCACGCAAGAATACTGTAATGTCATTTATTCCATCGAAATTAAATAATTTTTGCAATTAGCGAACTATATTATTAACTTAGACATATTCGATCCAATAGTTGTAATTGGCAGACAGAGTTAAAATTAAATATTATCTTATCATATCTTATTGTCTTAATTCTTATAATATTAAACAGAAACCGATTCCCTCAAGTAGTATCTGGGAATCCAGGTATTAAATCCATTTTCTTAAAGTAGGAGGTAGACAAATTCTATGAATACGTAATTAACAATTTTGATTTAAGTAAAAGCGCTATTAAGTTCAAGTTGGTTAAGTTCGGATCCGACTGAATTGTTGTCTCTGACACCAGCTCATATGTTAACCTTAGCCGCCTTGCGCTTATCTACCTTAGATGTGTTAGATCAAAGTCCAAATTTGCTCAAGCGAAAACAATTGTTATACAGCATAGCGCAGTCATATTGGGAACGTTGTTGGTGGTTTGATTATTCCAGAAATGTAATACTTCAGCTTGTCCTGCTCATTTAGAAACGTTAGTTAGTTTAGAATAATTCATCCCCTCTTCACTAGTCCTCAAGGGTAAATAAAAAACTTTTATAAGAAATGAGCTGAAGTGCTTATTAGAACAAAAAATGGTACATGATAAAACTTTGACCATTTTGACCTAATCAGAGTCCTTTTTTTTTCTTTACTTTCAAAATTAGTGATTGGTTGGTCATTTCCTTACCTTTTCGTGAGGGGTTTATTTGGTTTTGTTTAATAAAATTTGAAAAGTAATTTTCAAAGACCGAGGAAAAAAATGAGGTTTTTCTTTGTACGAAGATGGAATGGCAATAATTGGAATAGATATAGTCGCAATCGTAAGGCATGATTTTTCACATTGACTCAATTAATTTCGAATTGTTATTTGTTTCGGAAATTATTTCTCAAACTTCCTTCCCCTTCCTTTCCCCCCTTTCCCTCCTTGTTGTTTGAAAATATAATTTTTTGGACATAATATTTAATTATACCACAAAATTATATTATGCATTTTTAATTTTGCTCTTCATTTTTGAGATATTTCAGTGAATGTTAACGAAATATAATAAACAGCAAAAAATAATTTTATTTAGGAAAAAGTAATTTAGTTAACTATTACAGAAAAACAAGATATTAAACTATAAAGTTTTAAAATCGTTTTTTTAAACAGCATGATGTCTCGGTTAGAAAGTATTTATTTTCCGGAGTAGCATTAATAACAATTTTTGTCTCATCAACAAATCTCCACTTTTCGTTTGACGGCAAATTTAAAATACACCCTAATAGATATTTTTCAGTCGATATTGTATTTTTCTGTCGTGTAAACCATTTTTACGTTTTTCATTACATTTCACTGCCTGAAACTCTTTTATTCGTTAATTTACCTTTTTTTGTCAGGTTGATAAATCCTCTCTTTTTTGTTTCATCACGTTCTTGTTTACTCTGTTATTTTTTATTCAGTTAACAAAATACTGCCCTAAATGGCGTGATTTAGTATATAATTAAATATTTAAATTTAAATTAGAATGAACTAAACTACTTAAATACGTGCACAGGGTGAGGCAATAGTACATTCGACTTCGACATCTCGAATTATGTGATAAAATAAATTTAAAAACATAAGTGAGCTAGATAGGTGAGTCTATAACTGGAGTGTCAAGACTCTGCGGATCTTCAAAATTATCACAGGAAACTTCTATGCTGCTTCCATAAGACAATCCTTAGCATGCAAATCATCTTGTATCAACTCCCATAATGTTAGATCCTGTATGTTTATGTTATATTGTTGCATTTTTGCAGATATATACAATAAAAGTTTCGAGTACCGCATCACCAATTGAAGGAATGGTCCGATTGATACTTGCTTTATTGGCTGTAATTATATTAAACCTGTCGTTTAGTAGTCTATCGAAATTTTGACTCTCCTTGTAAGCGTAAAATGTCTCTTGTTGGTTAAAATCCTTTACAGTTGGTCTTAGATTGAATCTTTCACTTTGTTTTGATTGCAAACCTGAAGTAGTGTTACATCCCAATGCCGCATTACCAAAGACTTAATGTTTATCAATTTTTATATGAATTTGAATATTGAAATTAAAACTAGATTTTGTTCGTAATTATTCAAGGTGGTGGCTGAAGCAAAATTTTCTCTTGGACAATATAAGGAATTTCAATTTCATACCCTTATTTTTACAATGACTTACTTATATTAATAATAAATTTTCTACAATCTCCCTAATGTAAAAACATTTAAAAGGAAATTATTATCAAATTTTTGAGGATAATTAGTACTTTGAAACTAGTCAACTCTGTATTCACTCCAAGGCAATTTACTGAAGCATGTTTCACATATTTAGGCTTATGTTTGGCGTCAGGTAACACGGAAATCAATGTCAGCAATGGAATTCATTATATCTTACCTAACTTAAAACAAGATAATACCGTCATAAACTTGTCAAATGTAAACGCTAGATACTGGATAATTTGAATATTCTCAGTGATGATCGAACTTATAACTTGTAATAGAATTATTATAGGTACCATAATTATCGCTACAAATTTAACAAATTAGTACATAGACTGCGGTAATACAAAAACTGGAAATCTGTTGAAGTTCTCAATTATGTGTACACGGAAAAAAGGTTTGTTTTCCCTTTTGTACGTTTCGCTTTCTCATTTCAATCTCAGTTGATGCCAATGGAAAAGCTGACGGCCTCGCCTTTCTTTAATAAATATCTTATGGCTGAAAGAAAAATTGTCATGCACATAAAAAACTTTTCCTTTTTACTTTTTGATGAGTGAAACATAATTTGGTCGTTTAAATAAATGAAACGTTCAAGAGTTATTATTTTAGACTTCTCAGGGGAAACTAAGTTAACAAACAATTTTACGTCTAAAAATAAAATGTAAAAGCAGGAAATTCATTAGCATCTCATAACGAATAAGAATCTTACGACATTAAATTATATTGTCTTATATCTACTGTTCGGTCCATCGTAATACAAACTATGTACATCTCATATGCGAACTGAAAAAGAAGCACTTGCACTAATTTGGGGTGTGAAAGATTAAAAATGTATTTAATTGGAAAATCGTTTGATTTAATGACAGACCACAAGCTATTAGAGGTAATATTTGGTGAACGTTCAAATCCATGTGCGAGGATAGAACGATGGCTGTTGAGACCTCAATCTTTTGATTATAATGTTGTTTATGTAAAAGGGAAAATAATGTAGCAGATTCATTATCACGGCTATCACAGATAGCAAATAGCAAAACTGGGATGCCCGGATATTATGTAAGACAACTCGTTCACGATTTAAAGCCTCGAGCTTTATCATTGTCATAGTTAACAGAAGCTTCAAATTTGGATACAACATTTGCACAGATAAAACTTGCATTAATGAATGACAGCTGAGATAAAACCGATCCAGATCTAGAACCATTTAGGTATCAAAATCAGAAATTAGTGAAAGTAATGGACTGCTGCTTAAGGGAACAAAATTAATCTTTCCTAAAGAACTGCGGTGAAGAGTGTTAGCACTAGCTCATGAGGGGCATCCGGGAGTAGTGGAAATTAAAACAAGACTACGTACTAAGGTATGGTGGCTAAAAATTGATAAAGCAGCCGAAATCAAACATGACTTTATTGCCAGGTCACCCATGGTAAAATATTGCTGCAGATCTTTTTGGATCTTTTCCAAACGGACTACAGTTCTTGGTTGTGATAGATTATTTTAGCAGGTTTATGGAAGTGATAAAAGTGAAAAATTCCGACTCAACTTCCACAATACAGAAATTGGATTCTATATTTGCCAATTTGGTTATTCAAAAGAAATTGTAACAGAACAATTTTATTAGTACCGAAAGTAGAAACTATTTTAAACAAAGCGGTATAGAACATCATTCTATTACTCCACAGTATCCACAAGCAAATGGTTGTGTCGGAAAATTAAATCCAGGAATAATGAGACGACTATAATAAATAGCAAATGCATTTAAACAAGACTAGAAACTAGGGTTAAACAAATATTTATTAATGTATCGAAATCATGTACAGGCACGAGTCCTTCAGAGTTGTTTTTTGCAAGACAGTTAAGAGATAAAATACCAACTGTAAATCACTACTTTCAATCAACAAAACTAATTAATGAAATTCGGGAAAGGGATCTGTATAAAAAATTTAAACAAAAGGAATATACTTATATAGAATATATTATAATGATATAAGGAGACTTTAGGGATTTTTGATTTTTATTTTTAATTTTTATAATTTTTTTGTAAGTTTAAATTTAGATTTGCATGTTTAGATATTAATTTTTCTTTTATATTTTAATGCATGGTATAGTAATTAAGTTTTTGGTTTTGAAATTTTATTTTATTTTCTATAGAAATTGCAGATAGTTTGTTCAAAAGAAATACTTTTAAGTTCTTGTATATAGTTTTGAATAATCGACCTTATGGCATACGATCAGTCCGCCTCTGGGCAGAATTATTTCAATGTTTCATTAATAAGCGACAGTGCGCATAATTTTATGATTATTTAACGTGAAACTTAATGTAGGTTTGCTATGATTACTCTTTTACCTTTTAGGGCCTTTGGGGGTTCCCTTCTAATATCGAAGAAATATCTTACCTATAAATCTGCTGTCATGCTATTTTTAAATAAAGATTATTTGAAATTCGTACTATTTTATTTTATTATATTTCCATCGACTTGAAATTATAGAAATCTATATCAAAGTGAATGTCACTCTACTATTTGACAGCTAGATGTCTCTGAGTCTGCTGTATTTTAGATATCCAGCTGAGATGAATTTAAATGCTTTGGTTATTACAATTAAACATAGATGACACTCAAAATATAAGGTTTTATTGCAAATATCAGATAATCAAAAGCAAAAAACGTTTCTTAATCTATATCCCTGCGCTAATTAAAACTAATTAAATCTACAACAGATTTAGGACAGTGTCCTTTTGGATATTAACAAAATTGAATAAACTTAAGGTTTAAAATTTCAGTTCAGAGTAAGTTCTGCACTTTCGGGTTACCGAGTCGTTTTAAATGCACTTGAATTGGCAGACCTGTTTTTAATTTTTGACACTTGTGGTCCAGATATGATGGCTGACTGTTCTAGAATTTATTGCACCGTTTACTGGATTTGTTTAAACCAAATAGGCCTTGGATGCAATTTTGGATTTCGACCAATCAGGTGGCTGCTCGTTAATTAGGATAATTTTTATCTTAAGTTGAAGCTGATTCTCCGTTACTTTTTCGTATTTGTCCTTGACTCACCATTGGAAAGTCCTGGGAATATAAATTTCCAATTTAAATTATAATTTTCTGAATTTATTTCAGGAGCGATCTGGACGTGGGTTTGCTTCTTTCACTACCCAATAACAACTCCCCTTTTGTTTCGTTTCTAAGGAACATGCAGAAAATTTGCCAAACCAAGGATTTCTTGATTCCCATCTGTCATTATGGTTTGTATTTTTGCCTTTTTTACTTTATATTATATAATTTTCCTAAGAAATTATGTCATTTTCTGCATCCTTATACCCTGACGAATTTGTGGATACCCATTTGTTGATATTACGTGAGATGAATTTTTGCCCCGCCGTTCACTTCGACGGAACATCACTGAACCTTTCGAATAACACTACACAACACTTCTTAGGATCTAATTTACATTGTGTCTTGTCATTTGACTAGACTGGAGGTTATTCCAGGTAACTCTTATACAATTTAATTATAATTTTAAAAGAAATTTACAGAAATAAAGTCCATCTTTGTTTAACTGTTGTATTGTATATCGTTCAAACTTTGTTGGAAGCATGTAACTAACAGCTGTTCTGTTATTGATTATTTTAAAGAAACATAGTACAATGCATTTACTTTATTTACGTTTTTAATTTGTTTACGTTTGGTTTGTTTTAGCGTAGCTGACTCTTTGTTTACGTGTGGCTCGTTGACCTCTTTTGCATCCACAGGTGTTCTACAGCTGCTTTAGGAAGATGGTTCTCCGACATGATATCCTTTTTTTAAACTTGTATTTATCTTGAAGAGAGGAGAAAAAAAGCAAACAAAGCTTTCCAATTATAATCCTTTTTATTTCTGTACCCAATATTTGTTTTATCCCAACTAGTTTCGGCTACAAGCCATCATCAGGGGAATATTAATAGTACGAATATTTTCAACAGAAAAAGGTTAAACGTTTAACATAATCGAGGTCATAACTGTTGTAACATTAACATTAAACAATTAGATGTAAAAAAAACGACACATTCTTCCTGGTTGACAAACGAACAGTAAAAAATTGTTTACTGTTCGTAAAATAAATATTACATATATTCTATATGTATACACCTCAAATTGTGCTAACTATGACTTGCTACAAATACTTTCGATTTGATTGATTAATAAAAAACATTTGTTAGGTGCGAAAATCTTTTACACTAAATTTTCATACAATTGCAAGTTTTATTAACCTACTATAGTGTTTTCCTCTGGAAATTTTATTTAAAAAATCCACAAAAGTTTAAGTCAAACACAGGCTACCGAACTGACAGTAAATGAACATATTATATACATACCCAAAATGATAAACTTTAAATATTTGAGTTCAGCGTTGTGAAAAAAATGTGTCCGGTTATAAGTACACTTCTTCGACTATGTCAATAAATTTCCCTTTCCACTTTTCAATGCCTCGTTGTTTTACTTTCAGGGCCATATCACCGAAGGGGTTTTCAAAGTAATATTGTATGTTTCAGCAAACAATACGGCATTGGTATTGACCGTAGAATGGGAAAACGGAAGTTTATTTTTTCAATTAGTCTGACTTAAATGGAATGTTCAGAAAATGAAATGAACACTAGGTATATCAAATATATCAATCAGCAACAAAAATTCTAGTTAGTTAAAGTATATTTTAATGCTAATATTTATATAGAAGATAAATGGCAGGCGGTTGAAATAAAATTTAATTTCAAACATATATTTTTCCTTCGTTTTATTTTACGGATGGGCTGTAGTATTCTGATAATAATGGGTAACATTGTAACAGTCGACTGAATTATTGATGCTACAAATACGTTTTGCCAGACGGGGCTGCGTTTTTAGGAGATTGTTTAGAAATATTATATTCATCGACTTTGCTGCTGTATGACAACTGGTATGGGGGATTCCTGGAGCAAAAATTTAAAAGTTGCGATAGAATTACGTTGAATGATGATGAACAAAGTTCCATTTATAACAACTGGGAACGCGAACAATACACGCTCTTTATTGCTCCTGTGAATGCTTTAACTCGTATTATTTTCTAAGTTACTATGACATGAGATATTAAAATATTTTTGAAACCTAGTACACAAAACATGCTTTAAATATCGAAACCGCTTTGAATACCTGCCATGTATGTAAGGAGTTGGCTTAAAACCTCCGAACTTTATTACTCCACATAGGCTTACTGAACACAAGTCTTGTTGTTAACGACAGGGAGGTATTAGCAAATTATAATCATTATAAGTAGTAAATGCCGGCACTTCACACATTTTCGCTTCATACAGATTACTGTGGGAATTAATTATTGACTTCTCTACATAGCTTAATGCCTACAGTGAAGCCACATCCCTTTTCTCATTTACACGCGTGGATTCCACAAAGAGCAATAAAACACTAGGTATCTTAGAAACTGTCAGCGAAGTGCAAAGCCCACGTTGACGGCCGTGACAGTTTATCTTCTAGAATATTCAGTTAGATAAAGAGTTTAACAAGCTGTAATTTTATGAATTATTTCATTCTCTTAATGATACTAATAGAACCAATATTTTGGTTTAAAGACTTTCTCGGAGCTGATGCTTTGTAGACGAATTTATTGAGTTGTCCCCCAAACATTCCGAGGAAACCGGGTAGTGACTAAAATTCGACAAAACTATAAGATAGTGCCCTCAAGAAATTTCTGGCCGAGAAGCCATAGAAAAATACAAAAATCCAAATAATATCCATAGTGATGCCGAATTCTAACTACTGACATCGTGGAAATAAATGTTTCGCTGACACCATGACTCACCAAATAACGTCATCAAAACTAAACCGCCCCTCCCAATAATATAAAATTCAATGGCGCGCATGTCTTACTACGCAACAGCATTGGAACGAAACCACGCCTCTCGATGACGAGTAACATAATGGTGAATGACTGACCATGCTACATTGGCGGAATCAGACTACGCCTATCAACGACGGAGAATAGCATGTGTGGCCAAACGCATGAATAGATATTGTCACTAATAATATTGTACACACTGCTATCAATCATAGTAAATTACATTTCACGGAAAACAATATAAAAATTGATATCGATCTTAATTTAGATACCTACATAGTAATTAAATATCCTAATATCAATTGTTTTTTTTTAGATTGATATACTGTCTTAAAATTCTTATACATATAATTTTGTGGAACAAGAAAACGTTAGCAAATTATTACAGCATGTGCCAACGCAGGCAAATTATGTTGTAACTATACTATAACTTATAAGTACCTGATAAGAGATGGTAAAAAAAATCTGAAAAAACATATATATTAGAGGGTTTATACACCGCTCCAAATATAATATTATACATTCTTAAACTAAACACATAAACTGTGCTCATGAAGGATTTATGTAAAAAGCAATTATTTTAAAATGTCTCTAGAATTACTACGAAATACCATTTTAATTTCGGCATTACTTCTTTAGCAAACTTTTCAAATTAAAGTTTCGTAACACGACTGAGGAATGAAATTCAGGCTTATGATTTACGTTTTTGAATTAAGTCAAAGAGATGTATCCTATAAGGAGAGAATCTTAAATTATCAAATTATCAAAGTCAGTCAGCTGGTGTGTAATATAATAAATTTATCTTTTGTAATTTACAGAAACAATGTTTGTATTAGAAAATAATATATCCTATAAAAACAAATAAAAGAAAACAAAATAGGAATGCACACGTTCATGAAATATGTAATAAATACTAAAATTTGCATTTAAAATCTTTAAATCTTAAATCGTTTCCGATTTAGACAACTTATACACTTTTCATCAAAATTAACGCATATTTTAAAAGTGACCTTCAATCTTTAATATTTTCTGAACTACTTCCGTGATTTCAATCATCTTTTTTTGGATTGTAGTTTTATTTCTCAAGAATCTTAGCATGAGGCTGGTTTACCTCTCTGGAACATTATTTTAACTTATTGATTGTTATATTGATAGAGTTATTTTACTAAAAAAAACACCCTGTGGAGTGCCTTTGCAGAAACCCAATAATAATCACAATTTAGTCTCATTCTTTGCCAACATTTTGTTTTTTAAACTATCTTTTAATCACATCTGTGATATGCGACTTATTAATAATAAATAACCCGTTTTCTAAAATTATTTTATTAAGAATGTTAAACATACAAGAAGAAGTGTTTACATCACTACGCCTTAAAATCTTATTTAATACCGAGTATTTCCCCTTCTAGCTGTTATCACATCTTGACAACGTCATGGTGTGCTGATAATTAATCTTATTTTAACTTCTTGGTCAATTTGAGTCCAAATCTCTTCAAGTTCGTTCAAGTTTCTAGGCCGATAACGGAGAGTTTGAATCCTACCCATGAAATGCCATAAATGTCCAATGGGATTAAGGTCGAGAGTCGGGACTTCTTGGTAGCCAATTCATTGTTTCAGTACCCACTTCTTGAAGATAATTTTGAATTACCCTAGCGATGTGAGGCTGTGCGTTGTCATGCATAAGCAAAAAATCATCACCAATAAAATGACTCAAATGGTACAACGTGCGGTTCCAGAATATCAGTGATGTATCTGTGTGCTGTTAGTGTTCCATCATTTAGCAACACTAAATGAAACGAACTTCCAAAGTTATACCTTCCCATATCATACCTGATCCACCATCATTGCTCACAGTCACTACAATGTTGCATTGTAAGTACCTTTCACCTGACCTTTTAAAAACTAACTAAATTTCGTCTATAATTAAAGAAAAGGCGAAACCTGGATTCATCCTAAAAAGTCTTCAAATCTTCAATTTCCGAATTAAGGTGTTCACATGCAAATTCCAGACGTTGTCTTTTGTAATCCCTCAAATTATGATAAATTGTTATCTATCACGGCCACGGTGTAAGACAATTAGGTGATGAAACGCCTCAATTAGTGTCTCCAAACTGTTAACGCAAGAGACGCGAAATCGTAAGACAAAGAGAGAGAGTACGTGGCCGCGAGGGCCGCGCGGGCTGCGCCCCGCATCGTCCCTAGTTAATTTCCACTTCATTTTACCAGGTCAAAAAATATACTATTCGATGCAGAAAAATATGTAGAACACGAGTTATGAAAAAAATGGACATAAACAATTTTATAGAGAATTAAATTTCCTATAGTCAGTGACGGCATATGTCTATCTTGAATATTTTAGGCGTGAGGGTGACTCACGACGGTGTGGCTAAAAGTTGTGCGCTGGAAAACGATAAGTTTAATTTAACAAAAGATCAGCGCGCGAATTTGAGGCGCCCTCACACCAAAACTATCAAAGATAGACTAATGCCACCACTGACTTTTTTATAGGAAATTTAGTTCTCTATAAAATTGTTTATGTTAATTTTTTTCATAACTCGAACGGTTTTAGCAGCGTTTCGAGTTAAACGTGCCGGCGTCCAATTTCATTTATGGTTTTTATTTTTTTTTGCACAGTAGCCGATAATTTACACACATAATTTTTCAACAATCGTGTTCTACATATTTTTCTGCATCGAATGGTATATTTTTCGACCTGGTAAAATGAAGTGGAAATTAACTAGGGACGATGCGAGGCGCAGCCCGCGCGGCACTCGCGGCCACCTACTCTCTCTCTTTGTCTTACGATTTCGCGTCTCTTGCGTTAACAGTTTGGCGACACTCTAACCATACGATACATTGAGGCGCTTCATCACCTAATTGTCTTACACCGTGATCACGACTTTTGTTTCCTTTGATGTTTTTTTTTTTATTAACGTAACATGTACGAACAAAAAGTCGCATGTGATAAAAATATGATTTAAAAAAACAAAATATTGACAAAGAATGAGACTAAATTGTGATTATTATTGGGTTTCGGAAAAGGCGCTCGGACACTCCACAGGGCGCTTTAAATTTCTTGGTAAAATAACACCGTCGCGTCAATTTAAGTCAACAAAAATAGCCCAGATTGGTAAATTAGCCTCATATACTATTCTATTCTGTTCTATTCATACTAAAATTCAAACTGAAATCAAAGAAAAAGATAATTAAAATCTGGGAAGTAGTTAAATAAATATTAAAAATCGAACTTAAGGTTAATTTTAAAATACGCGTTAATTTTGACGAGAAGTGTATATAATATTACGAACGTTTAAATGCACAATTTTCAAGGTCATTGCATTTAAAGAGAAGAAAATATATACTTATTCATGATGGATAAGAAAATTATGAAAAAATAGTGACCAGCTAATTTTATTTTTGCTATTTTTCCCAATGTTTAGCATCAGTATGCGTCTTTTAAAAGACATAAAATTTGTTACAATTTTATCACAATGATCAAGAAAACATGAATAACTTATTTGAGAAATAGAAAATATGGTATTCTTGCTATTTCTGGGATTGAAGAGAAAGAGTCTATCGGGCAACATGCAAATAAAAAGAAATCAACAGGACGCAAAAAAGTGGTGGTTTAAAATTGTGACTTTCAGTAAATTCTTCTTGTAATATCGCCGACTTCTTTTCGCTTCAATTTTTAAATAAAATCAATAGTAAGCTCGTTATTTAGAAAACAAAATTATCAAAATTGAAGCAGACCATATAAAACCAGCCGGTTTGCATTGTGCAGAAATAATGGTTATATGGGAGGGCAAGGGGTTGTGCGGAAGAGTAGCCATCGCGTCTATAAATTTTTTCGTAATATTGTTCTCAAAATTTTTCGACCTGTGGTGTTATGCAACTATTTGGTGCAAATACCTATTGATGCACCTAATTGCTCAGAAATTGTAGAGGTAATAACCCCATAAGAAAAAATCTAACGGGGTTAGATCAGATAACCTCGGCGGCCACAATAGGTCCCTTTCCACCAATCTATCCATTTTACAAGGTTGTACTTAGAAATTGGCGAACAGTGATCGCATAGTGGGGAGGTGCCCCCCAATTATATCATTTGGTACAACAGAGTCTTGTGTGTTGGAAAAAAGAACAGCTAAAGCAGGAATAAATTCGAATTGAAGAAACTCTAATAGCGTTTTCCGTTTGGTTTCCTTCAAAGAAATAAGACCCAATAATTCGATTGTCGACAATTCCTGCCAACGCATTATTTTCTGAGGATGTTGTGTGTGAACCTCTTGCATTCAATCGGGATTTTCTGTCACCCTTCATCTGCTATTTTGTCTATTTACGTGACCACTTAAATAGAAAGTGTCCTCATCAGAAAAAAGAATGTGTTCTATTAAATTTAAATTTTCTTCGTGCATTCATCGTATTTGCTCGCAGAATTGCACTTTTCGATCAAAGTCGTCTCCGACAATTCATACACAAGGTGTACTTTATAAGGATGGGATTTAGCTGCCCGAAGAATTTTTGATACTGATCCCGTTGACAAATCATGGTTTCTTGAGATTTCCCTAATCATCAATGAGGATTTTCTTGGACGTGTAAATGGACATTCATCTTAACATCTCAGGTACCTTCTTTACTCAGCCTTTAGGTAAATCTCTAACGTGGCCAAACTTTCTAATTTTTTTTCAATTTTGCTCACTCGATTGGCCAGGATGATTTTCATTAAACATGTTAGCTGCTGTTGAGTACGAACTCTATCATCATAAGCACCTTAATTCGATCTTTTTCCATTAAATTATTTTTTTCGGTAAATAAATGTCACTTGGAACTTACAGACCCCTGATATTGGAAACGAAATTACGTTATTATCGACACCCAATCATCGTAATTCGGCAGTAACAACACTTGTAGCATTTGTAAATATCGTTCCGAGATACCGTTACTGTTGGATTATTTTCCTACAAAAAATATGGTCTAATAATAGCATAGAATGCAACAGAGCACCAAACAGGAACTTTTTCAGCTTGTAAATATTTTCATGCAACTGTCTTGGGATGTGTTTTTTTTCCTTAGGGCTCGTCTGTCTACACACCGAGGGCACTGCAGCCTCCTGGGCTTATTGTGCTCCCCCTTAGCCAATTTACTCCACCCATTTCAGTACCTCTGTACCACTGATCAAGTGATACAAATCCGTAACTGAACGAGTTTCGATGGTTTCCGGTTCTGTTATGGTCTGCCCGTAAATACTGTATCTTCTGCGAGCTAATGCTTCGCACTTGAAAATAATATGGTCTACTGTTTCAGGTTCCTTACTAATCTGCAGTTTAAGTCGCCATCATATTTCCCCATTATGTGCAAGTGCTTCTTAACAGAGAAGTGCCCTGACAGAAGCCTTTACGATTGTTCTCAACTGAAACCTGTTCTTTGTGAGCAGTTCTTCGGCTTTCTAGGACATGGACCGTTAATTAATATTTTTCCATGTCTGTTTCCTGGGATATTCCTCCAGTGCTTAACATGTTTGTCTTTGACCCAGTCGCTGATAGCTCCTCTAGCTGTGCTTTTGAAGATTCCCAGCACAGGTTCTGGACCAAGAAAGATGTTAGCTCATCCTTGTCTAGCAAGTTCGTCAGATTTTTCATTGCCTGAAATCCCAGAATGTCCTGGCACCCAGAGTAATTTTACTCTGTTCGCTCTCCCAGGATTCTGAGTTCCTCATGGCATTCCCAACTTGGACTATATCGCTATTCGGAGCAAGAGGTGAGAACGATAAGTGTTGATTTTGATGTCTACCATAAAATTGGGTCGTTTCGAATTTTCTAACCTCATTTATTTTTTCATTTAACTTAGGTATGAAATTTTCTTACCAAATCCCCCAAGTGCTTGAATTAATAACCGGAAATTTTTCTCGTGCATAAATTTTTGGACTCAAAAAATTTCCGGTAATAATTCAAGCAAGGGAGATTACTAGTAAAAATGCACTTGTGATTCGATTTTAGGTCACCTTGTATATGGCATTGCACGTCTCCAAGTGGGTATTGGAACCCAATAAAATTTCAGTTGTATCTTGATCTGCTCCGTCGTTTAATATTAATCCGATAAACCGTAAGGAACATTTGCTCTAGAGTCTAGATAAGAGAACAACGTAACAATTCCTATTTTGAAAACCATTAAGGATAACTGTTAATTTGTGCTTTATACACCTGGCGCCAGTGGAAGATGGAAACAGTATTTTTTATCTAAGGGGAAAATTTCATTTGGGCTACTCATATTTTGATTGATAACAGTACATTTTGAATACAATATGACTGAGTAAACTTTAATAGATGGCATCAATATTATAGTTTTACCAAATTTTATCAAAGTGGCAAATAATGTGATTTCAATACATGAAAATTCATACGATATCTACATATATAGCATTCAATTACGTACATTAGTGACATTATTACGATCCTATTAGTCCATTTCCATGATCAACAAAACACCGTGAAACTGTTGGGAGTTAAATTGGATAAGGTGGTAAAAATAGCTAGAGATGAACTCGATCTCATATTCGACTTCTGACGAGGAGGGTGGAGTGGTGGATTGCTCCCGTAGAGTTCGTTATGTAAACCTATAAACGATGTGACATTCGGTTTATTGTTGAAAGTGGCACGTGCAGTATTAACTGCACTACACGTGATATACTTGTAGTTCTCCTAAATGATTAAGTCAAGATGCTATCATGAGGGCTTTTAAATAGTAAGAATGCTTTACATATAAAGAATAAAAATTAAATAATGCTACAAATCTGTTGCCAACCAATAAGGCTACTGAGTAAAAAAAACATTTTAATAATCCGTTGTTGACACCGTAATTCTAATTCTTAACTATGTTTATTGCCGTCTCGTGTATGTTAATATGCTTATGATCGTTGATATCAAACACAAGATTACCGGTGTTTTATACGAGCGACGTCGCCTTCAAAAACTCACAAAGAATTTCACCTAAGCGGGCAGACTGTTCCCTTATAAATTGATTAATTACTTCTTCAACTTCAATCGTTTTAGTGGAACTTTAGCGACCACAAGAATATAAGTTGTTAAATACATAATCAACGTTTTCATTGCTACCACAATGTTTATGTCACGATCATAAATCACATAATCAACACGCTTGTTCATTGACTGTTTGATGAATCGCCTAATCCACAAATTGGTTTATTGATTAAACAGATAATCCATCATTCAGATACTGGCAACTGTCTAATTATGGCTATCCCATTAAATTATCAATTATCAAATATCACATAGTTTAATTTGTTATTGTCGCTAAAACTTACCTATTTTCAATTAAACTAATTTGTATCGGTTTAGCATATGCTAAAGACCAGCATTGTTAATTACACCTGTCCCTGTAGAGTAATTTCAGTGATTGAAATTTATCGCTTATTCTGCACGAGCAAGTGTATAAAGTTATGGTACTATATTAGAACTAAAACTTGCTGGAAATACGTTGAGATTTCAACAAAATTTTATGTTTTAGGCTACAGTAAAAAATAAATATAAATTTAAACGAAAATATCACTTTGATATAGTAATTATTATAATAATAAAGTGGTAACTGACCGTGGTAATAATTGTTTAATAAATTCATGATATATAATACACATAATCCAGTAAACATGTAGTTTTACTTAAAAACAATTTAAGGACAATAATTGAGTTTTGATGCATCAGGCGTTAGGATTAATAAATAACACATCCTTTTGCAACTTTGGAATCGTTGCAGAATTATCAGAATTTCGACCAGTTAAATATTCTCATTCTTTCATTCAAAGTATTTTGATTAGAAGTTTCACAAAAAAATTGTTTCATGCAAAATAAGACAAGTTTGAAAATTATTAAAAATTTTATTTGTTGCACTATGGATAATTAAAGCGTGGTGGCTCGGTGAAAGTAAATAATTCTCCTCCTCATAATAGCTTGTAATGGACTTTGATCCTATAAATAACCGTTTCTAATAATCGTTCCCACACTGTTTCCAAGCAGAGCATGTGATTTCCGTAGTAAATCTAATCCAGAGAGCAAGTTTAATCGATTTTCCTTCGTTTCGCGCTTTCCGAAGACCCAGTTTTGCCGAGATCTTCAACATCCGGCTCCAGGTCATTGTTGTCATCTAGCTTTTGCATGATTTCCTTCATCATGGTAGGAACTTCTTTGTTGTTATCGATTGTTCCCAAAAAAATTGGGCCGAATTAAAGTGCCCTACCAAGAGCGTATATTGTTCCATTTTTTATCGTATAGTTTTGATTGCTACGAGATTTAAAACGAAGCCTCCTTGTGGAAAACTTTTAAAAATTCAAATGCTAAATATTTTGACAGTAATATACATTGTAATCGAATCAGTTCTTTCTCACTCACCTATAAGAAATATGAAATAAGAAATCGTATTTTTTTTTTCAAAAACGGATATTATCATGTCAACAACTGAATTGATATTGTTTTCATGGAAATAATGTTTTATTCATGTCGCGATAAATACTACTTATATTTTAAATAGAATAATAGATCATTATTATTGATAAGAATAATTTGCTAGTCTATCGAGCGCCCACGTATGACATTAAATAAGATAAAATATTTATTTAAATATGAGTTCTTAATTTACAATACGTATGCGTATGCGTATGTATAATATTACGCAGCAATAAAACATAGCTGTTGACAAAGATTCGCATAAAAATATTTTCTCTTCTGCTGCGGCTGCTGCTCTGAAAAATTCGCATGAAGAAGATATTCTTCTTCTTCCCACGCTCCTCTTTCCTTGTTTTCCCCTGGATAGATAATCGCAATATGCCATATTTTGCCCCTCTTGCTACGTGACCAAGACATTCAAATGTTCTGCTTTTAATGGTTTCGATTAGTTCTTCTTCTTTGACCACTCCCCTTAAAACTTCGATGTTGGTTCCTCCGTATGACCACGATATTCTCAGAATTCCTCTAGCCACCCACATTTCGAATGGCTCTTTAGTGTTAACTCACTGTCTTCACTACAGCCATTCTGTTCTTCAGTCTCCAAAAATCTTCGATAGACTCTGCCAAGATTACCGTATCATCCGCGTATCTTATGTTGTTGGTTGGTGATCCATTGAGTTTTATTCCAGCTGTTTCTTCTTGAAGGGCTCTTTTGATAATTATCTTAAAATATGGATTGAAGGGTGTTGGTGATAAGACTCTCTTTCTATGTTTACTTCTTCCGATGATTGTTTGTCAATGCATACTGTCGCCTTTTGGTTATAATATAAACTTGAAACAATTTGAAGGTCTCTGTGATCTAGGTGTTTCATTTTAAGGATATTCAGTTGATCATGACAGACATACACATCCTGGTGGACGTCTAAGCATCTTTGAATTAGTACATTAGATAAAAAATGCACATCTCGTGCAAATGCTTTTTCAAGATCATAAAAAGCAACTAATACTACTACACCTTTCTATACCAGTTCCACAGAAATATTCTGAAGGACTCTAACTGTGACTGATTTTCACACAAAACATTATTACCTTCAAAATATGATGTTAGCTACATTATTAGTTAGTACATTTATTGTACTTTTTATCTTAGGTTTAACTGTATTCCTTTAATTTATTTGGAACTTCTCCTTTATTTAATAACATATTCATTATTTACTATACCTTTATTTAATCATATACTTAACACTTCTGAACTTGTTTTATTTTTAATGAGGGAATTAGTTTTCTTAACTCAATTATTAAAGCCTTGAAAACCTTAATGTCAGGGTAATGTGTTAAATCATTTACTGAAAAGTTTAATTATATTAGATCCAGGTATACTTAAAACTGTCACCTTTAAAATATTTTAATGGCATTACGTTTTATAAAATTTTAAATGTTGTTGATTGACACAAATTTCTTGGGTACATCTACCTATATGATCTACTCCAGCTAAAATATAACATGTTCTTCAAAACTTTACACCTTGAACATTTTTCTCATTGGACAGTATTGAACAACGTTTGAAGAATAATTCATTATTATCCATGTTATTTCAAGATATTGTACTATTTACCAAAAATCTGTTTTAATATTATCAAACCACACTATGTCTGCCCTTTCCCGATAAATAGGATTACATCCAAAAGATTTAAGGATAGAGCTCGTTCGGATTTAGCTGATGTGCTACTGCTCGAGTTTACTCTGGGTACGTAATCAGAAGTCAATCGATAAAAGTTTGCAACATTCTAATGAAAAGATAACATCGGGATAAACTTTCTCTGTTGATGTTGGGACTTAAAACAGGACGCTGGCGCTGATGTGAAATAGATTAAAATAAGTAAAAAGCACATCGAGTGTATCAGCACCAGTTTCGCTAGTAAAATAAGAAACTGACGGTTGGCAATTCCGCAACAGTAGTGCGCTTGTTTGGAGAAGGATTTTTTTTCTTTTGACGAAAATCTATTATGGTATAGAAAGGATAAATTTCAATAATGAAACGAGACCATAAATAATAATTGTAGTCCTTTTTATTTATATACACAACTAGGACCCAATTAGTTTCTAGAACTGGATCAGTTAACTAACAAATAGCAAAAATTTTCAATATTTTATTTTTATACGTTTTTTTAGATTAATGATAGATAATGTTTGAAGTAAAATGATTTTATATAATGGACGGTGTTGAATTGATTTTTTATTCGATTTTGTTAGTATACTTGCAAAAAGGCGATGTTAAGAAAAATACGCTATAAATCTTATTGAATTGAATTTAGTGATTATATACGTTCACCTTAGTAGATATAGTCACTATTTCCTGCTATTTTACAGTGAAATACTGTTATTTTTTTGTATGTTTTAACGATGTGTAACTTCAATATCCAAGAATTCTACCAATAACTCTAAAAGAGGGCCTCTCTCTCTCTCTCCCTCTCTCTCTCTGCCTGTTCTCATCCCTTACTGGACATGGACCTCCTCCATAGTTTTCCACCTAGGCACTTGAAATCCAATTACTGCCGGTTTGCCACTGAATGTTGCCCCTCCATCTTGTTTGGGGGCGCCCAACAATACGTCTAGTTTCCCTGGGCCAGTTATTGATGGCGATGTGCTCTATGGCATCGACTACTCTCGTTCTTTCTCTGATTGCTGATCTCTAGGTTTTGAAAAACGTCTTGCAGCGCCAGGGTAAACAGCTTCGGCAAAATAGTCTGGCCTTATCTGACCCCTCCCTTGGTGGAGATCCTGTTGGTGACTAAGTATTCCTCGACTTTGGCGTGAAGAGTGGCGTGTTCATAAATGTTTATCCTTGCAGAGTCCATTGCATGCAGCGCTTCATAGATTTTCTCTGTGTTGAAAGTCTTCTGGGAACGATGAACGACTGGTGGACGTTGTGTATTTCTCAATGAGCGTGCACTGCTTGAATATGGTCGATCGTGCTGTGCCCCTTCCTGAATCCAGCTTGTTCTATAGGTTGGTAGAAATCGAGCTTATTCTTGGTAATTATTTTGGTGAAAAGCTTGTAGAATATAGAGATGAGACTGATTAGCCGCTAGATTTCTATGGTCGTAGGGTCGCCCTTCTTGAAGAGAATGGTGACCTCGTCATTTCTCCATGGATCGGGAGTCCTTCTTTATTTCAGGCACTTATTAGGGAGAATAAGAAGTGCCTTATCTAGAGTTTCTCCTCCAGTTTTCAGCATCTCACTCGTTACTTGGGGAGCCATACGGTTCTTCATCTGCTTAATGCTGCTCTCAGCTCCGTTCTATCAATTTCGGAAATCCTCTCTGAACCGACGTTCTGGACCATTCTGGTATTGACTGGCTGTACAATCACTTGAATACAGCTCCAATTTCGTCTTTCCCTGACACAACTACGCCCTGCGCATTCTTCATCTTATGGATGAGTAATTTTCCACTAGCCGTTTTGAAATGAATGACTCATATTCATATTGCCTCAATGGCTTCAGCGTGTTATATGCTCGCTTACAAGTCTCTCATTACTGTTCTGTTCAGCTGACGGTACTCCGGTGCATCACGATTCATTGCTCTGCGGTCTTCTAGAAATTTGATCGTATCAGGAGTGAGTTTTGAATTCATCTGCTTTCCAAATGTACAGACTTCCTTGGTTCTCACTTGGATACTATTTTTCGATTTTTTTTCAATCTACCTGCTGTACTACTTCTGATTTTCCTCCAGTTCAATCTTTGTTAGTCTTAGCTTCCTCGCCAAATCGGTGCATATAAGCTCGTCACTGACTAGCACATAGTGAATCTTGCTCTTGACCGTACCGTCAGGGTTTCTCCAGGCACACTTACTTTGCGGAGGCTTCCGATAGAGCGTGTTAATACAATACATCCCTTTCATGCCCAAGAAGTTCAGCATCGTTTTTCCTCTGTCGTTCGGTGTGACCAGACCGAAGCTGCTGAAGTTAGGTTTGAGAGATCCGATTTTAGTGTTAAAAACTGTTATTACATTTGCACTAAACCAATTGAACATCATCTTTGAATCATTTTCCGCTAGATTCCGCACACCAGTCTAACTATGTCTAGTCTATGAGATAACTGTATCATCAACAAACGAAATTATGGTTCAATGTGAGTTTATATAGTAATTCGCAATATTTTGATCGCACATCAGTACTTAATCTAACAGGTATGTGAATGTTTCTTTACGGCCCTGATTCTTAGACCAATTAGCCAGCCTATGATCGAACTATCTTAAAAGCGAACTTATCACCTAGTTAGGAAAAATAAGTAATAAACTCGCTAGCTATCTATTGATAATCAGTCACTTCTCCGTTTTTAGTAGGTAATAATCTTATTTATATTTTTTCTTTCATTACATTCCTAAGGGTTTCAGTGCAATTTTTATTACTGTTTATTTTAGATTGAGATGAAGTGGTATCAGTAATCCGTGCGTTTTTATTTATGAATGAAATAAATCCTTTTTCGACTAAAAGATTTATATATTGTTCTATATAATCTATATTTTCACTAATTTCTTTGATATCCATATTATTGTCATGTCATGAATAATTAAAAAAATGAAATTAGTTATAAAATTATCCTCCAGTGAGGATGTTGACTGATAAATTGCAATAAGTATTAATTTAAGTTAATCGCCTATTTTAATACATTGTATTCACGAATTATTGTTAACAAAAATAAAAATTATAGATATATGTGCAGCGTATTTTTGTATGAGCGTTTTATTGAATCTAAATAATAAAAGTCCCGATGAATTATTTAGATGCATGTTTGGGACCGACAGTATAGTTTATTTTTCAGAAAATTTTATTTACAACCGTCTACTAACTGACTCGCTGAATATTTAAAAAAACGTGACGAAGACCATTATTGATTTTTTACGGCTTTTCCATTATTGGGTCCCTAGTCCGTACATCCTCTCCAACCCCTAGAGACAAGGTTTTGTTACTTTCATCTCGATATAAACTGAGTTTATTTTCTCTCATATTTCTTGTCCTTGTCCTTTATTGCAATTTTACATGAATGTTTTGACTGTATATGGAAGAATTTTATTATTACCCACAGAATGATAACATAGAATGTACCTACATTCTTCCACTGAGTGAGCTTACATTTAAAACACATTTAATTTGAACTGTCACGTGGGGAAGCAATTAATTTATATGACTGTATTTGATAACGTTTCGCAGCAATAAGTAAAATTTGGTAAAACATTATGAGTTCTAAATCCATGCACAGTGGAGGATTTTTAAAGGGATTACAATGCTTATACATTATTATTGTAAATAAATTAAGTATTTTGTACGTACAATCTTAAATAATATAAATAATAATAATAATAAATATTATTATCATTAGGTATTATGATTTATTATTAGTGCTAATGTAAGTAAAGTCTTTTTTCCTATTTTTTTTATATTTTCAATTTTCAACTAATTAACTAGTATTTATTACTAAACAATTAATATTTATCTCAGTATGAGTCTTCCTATTTGAATTTGTTTACCACACTGTGAAACTGAATTTGCACGTAAAATCATTGTTAATAGTTTTGTTTGCTAACCTAAATGGCGACTCCAATTACTGATGAGGACGCTAGTGATTATAAATACACATGGAAGAAAGTGAGTAAAGAGTTCTGTGCCTTGTACATGATTTAATTGTTATTGTATGTGAAACACTCAACGTGTGTATTGCATTCCTTATGAATACTGTATTAATGTAGAAATGTTATTTAAATTATAGTTGTTTTGGTAATTTTTTTCCATTTTTTTCCTGCTAACGCAAATCGTTCGATACAAATTAATGCGAGTAAATATAACTGGAAGGATTTAAGTCTAGCTGAGATTTAAGCTTTCTGATAAGGCAAATCGCACGCTAGCGAGACCGGGTTCTTTTCTATAAAACCTCTGGATTGATACCTTGTTTTTTCCAATAAATAGTTTTTAGTTATCAACTCATATAAATCTCATCACTACAAAGTTACAATTCTGCTGAAATCTGGAGACAGGAAGGCAAATATAAGGCCAGTTTTGTTCCAGCCTTTCTATCGCTCTTCCACATCAGGCCGAAAGCCGAAAAAAGAAACAAGTCGCTGTTTTAGGTTACATCAGATAGTTTTAATAAAGAGGTAAGAAGTTGTAATTTTCTTAATTCTTTTATTAAAGCGACTAGTTTCGCGATATTTTTAATATTGTTTCACCTTCAGATACGAGAAGTATCAAAATTTCTAGAATCGCCTACCTACTGGTTCAATAAAGCATCACTTTTTACACTTGTTACGTAACTGATGATTATTTGATTGATTTGATGATTATTCAGTTCCTTACTCTTTATGGTATTTATTTTCCGGCATCTTTGGTAAATAATTTTCGATCTGATTCAAGGCGTTTTAAGTTTTCCTTTGTTGCCACAAGCTCATCATGGATCTTACCAAAAATATTTGCCAAATCTAAAAATTACTCAACATTTTTTATTTATATTCAAGTTGCTTTTTAGAGCCTACTAGAACATGATGAAAACCATAATGTACATACCTATGCCTTATGTATTCCACTAAGTTTGAAATACAGTTTTAATTAAAAGCATTTCCTAAATTTCAAATATTTGCTTATTATATTAACGGACTTAATGATAAAGTGACGCAGTTTTGGTTAATGTAAAACAATGTTCCAAATTTCTTACATAGCGGTAGCCCTTGCCATCAAGACCCTTTTATCTTAATGGGTACGCCAAGCTATTTGCACCGGAAGGAAAATTTTAAACAGGTATGACGTTATCATTTTGAATATAACGTTTTACACAATATCGCGATTCTAATGTGTGTATTTTTTACCCAACAAAAAGACAAATTTATATTTATTTTCATATTAGATATAATAGTATTATAATGATTTATTACCATATAACTTAATTGATGTATAGTTAGCTTACTGGGATTGGAGATGAAAATTTAATTTTGTGAGGTTTCAGTTTTTTCATCTTCAAAGACCTTCTTTTAAAAAAAACTTTTTTATAAAACGTACACAATGGTTCACAATGTGAACTTATAATTTCTATTGTTTTGCATTGTACACAATTAATTTTACATTTTATGTTTGCTTATGGTGAAATTTTTGATGCAACTAAACCTCCTGGTTTGGTTTGTTCATGTTACCCTTGAGTTTGATGGGATTGCATTGTTCATCAGTGGTAGTTTGCGTTTGCGTTCGCCTTCCTGTTGAGAAAATTCTTTAGCCACAAATCTTTATATTTTTGAATTGATCCATCTAGTTTATTTGTAACTTTATACACTTATTTGCATTCTATAATGGAATAATTTCCCGTTGAATGGAGCAACGTGCATGAACTTTCAATTTTTGTTGTTTGTTGAAAAATTTTAGATCTTTCATCTGATATTCTTAACAATATGATGGTCGTTTAAGCTTGTCAAGATTACGAAATTGACACCTACATTTTCTTCTTCACCATAGGCATATTCGTTGGATTCAATCTGCCTTTTCTAATTCAAATTTAAGCGATTAGTAAAGGTGAGGTCAACGACATTTGATTTATTTGGTTCATTTTCTTAAAATCAACATCTTGTACAACTGGGATCTTGTTTGTACTCAAACCATACACTTTATAGTTGTTACTTTCTTCAGTATAGCCAACGGAGACCATCTTTTTTATTTACTAACAAATTGGATCGAAACCGTTTTGGAGTATGATTATAGGCATCTGCTCCAAACGTCCTAATGTGTATCAATTTAGATTTAAGTGGTAGACGATGTACTAGTTTCTTGTATCTTGAATGATTCCATATTCCTTGAAATGTGTGTTAAACTGATCATTAATAAACTCAGTTTAATTATCACACCGGAATACTTTTATTTTGTTCCCAGTTTGTCTCTCAATCTTCTGCTAAAACTGCAGAGATCTTGAGAAAATTATACTTTTATGGTTCAGAAAATAGACTGACATGTATGAAAGACACTTATCCTTGAAGAGTACAAAATAATTTGCTTCTCCTTGAGACATGTCTCTTTTAATAAAAATATGAATAAACTCGTTAAGTTTCTGTATTTTACTTTGAGATTTCTTTTTAAATGACAGCCGATGACTCTCTCCATGTTGACTGTTGTCATAGTGTCTTTCAAAAATATTTCTGTTGTTAACCTTTAGAGTACGTAACATATTCACTTTTGCCAGAGCATGGCATTTTGTATGCTGATGGGTTAGTTTCTGTAACGTAACCACTAGCCTTTGATTGCTAACCTCCCACTGAATATAGATTCTTCTTTAACCTTGGAATAAGAAATTTATTTTTAATAAGTAGTTGCTTCCAGTTTCCTTTTATTAATGCCAGATCCATGGCAGAACCAGATCCTTCTGCTTCAACAAATGAATTTTCTCCAATTTGTTCCCGCGCATTTTTATGTGTCCAATTTTTGTGAAAGCTCATAAGTCTTGATGCTCCACTATCTGCTAACCATTTGTTTCACGTCCTGGAATAAAACTATTTCTAAATTTTGCACAACTTTGGGTATTTAATATATCCTATCTTAGCTAGCCATCTATGACACTCCGATTTTAAATGCTACTTTTTATTGTAATAGAAACATTCCTTTTCTTTCTATAATAAATTTATCTGACTAATGTTTAGGCCTGATTTCGTTCAATTTAGCATTTACTTTGTATTCTTCTACTGCTTACTTTCATAGCAGCAAAAATGCTGTATTAACTTTGAAAAGTGCTAGTATCAGATTTTCATATGTTTACAGTTAGTGATTTCATCGATTTCTCCCACTAGGTCTCCCACATCTGCCAGTACTTGCCCCAATGCATCTAATAAGCTATATTAGGTATGTATATTTTCGACAACTTGGAGTTGTTCGTGGATAGAAGCATTGCAAGAGCTGCTGAAACAAAGGTAAAGTTCCCTGTATTCAACATATTCACTACCAGAGGCTATTATAATGTCCTTTGTGGTACCATATTATGGTGAACTGCTGCTTCTGTAGTGGCCACAACTTCACAGCTATTTCTTTTTCTGTTCCTTACAAATAGTTTGTTTAGACAACATGAGAAATGTTTCTATCAGTTCAGTTTATTACCAACTTCATTATTTTCTTGCTTTCTACCATTCATTGCAGTATTGAGCCCATCTATTGTAATTCTTTCTAGTCGTAAGAAAGTGAATAAACTCAGTTGGACAAATCAATTTTATAGAGACAATAATTAACATTACATTTTTTTTTCTATCAATAATCAGTTAACAATAATTGAACAAATTACAATTACTACGTTGAAACAAAACATATTTTTCAACAATGCCATGTTAATTTTAAATAACCCGTTTGGAGAGATGTATCATAATACCCTGTCAGCATTAATACTGATCACGCCAACACCTTTAACAAGATAAGTGCTCGATTATGTAATATGATTTACCGATACGCCACAATCCTGATTGAGAAGTGTTTAACTGTTAGACGGTATATACACCCAACCATTAACATAAATCTCCCTGGGGCGTCATTTACTATATAATATATGTAACATGTTCCCTTTGTTTTCAAAACAAATTAAAAATATAGAAAAAAAATTAAAAAACTAACTACTTACTTAACAAAATAATCTTAAGCATGATTATTTGCAGATAAATCTGACATTGTATGTACTTGTACAAACAGAAGGAATTTTTTGGATGTATATTTAAAAATAAGTGGGTAACAAGAATATATTAATAATATGCAGAGATACTAAATCAGATCCAACAAATGAGCGGCGAAGTCAAGTATTTGGGACTGACTCTAGACATAAAACTGAATTTCAAAGCCCAGTGACCACCAAATCCACATGGGCTCTATGGGCCTGCAGGCGTATGGTGGACAAGAACTAAAGACTGCAACCAAGAATGGTACATTGCCTGTACCATTAATACCAGTAAGAACCTGCGCCTCCCTGATATGGTGGCATACAGCTGGAAAATGAGAATCATTGAGGAAACTAAACAAGTTTAGTTACAGACTTGCATGTCTAGGGATAACGAGGTCAATGACAACAACGCCTACCAAAGCCATGGAAGCGCTGCTCTGCTTACCTCCACTATATTTAGTGGTGGAGAATGAAGCATTAATCGTTTTTTAGCGTTGACCAACCTTCAAAGGTCTAATTTTTTCAACCTGGTCATGAATTGATTGAACAAGCTCTGGAGCTTGAGAATTTGATCAAAACGCTGCTGTCGTGCTGTCACTGCTTTTAGGTTAGTCTTATCTTCTGTATATGGCAGAGAATATAGAGAATGTAGAGATTTATATACATATAGAGGCATAGGGTTAGAAAATTCTCTAAAATGAGAGAAATTAGTCTACTGGATGAAAATAACGCAAAGTATACAAAAGTGGTAGATGATCATACATAAAAGAAATTATGAAGAAAAAGGTAGGTAATCTAAAACTATTCCATTATCAACGTCAATTCTTGTAAACAAATAGGTCACATTCGCAAAGTACTCTGCAAGGTTAATTTCGTACAGAAAATGTGAGGTTAAGGAAGACCGAAAATCACAAATCATACATTTTCGTACTTTGGTCGTATGACCAAAACCAAACCGAAAGTGTAGTTGACCAGGCATTGACCAATAATGACCGCAATCTCTTGACCTGGTCAACGCCGAAAAACGACTATTGTTTGTGACTTACAGGCTAAGAACCAACGGGTAAGATACCTTTCCAAGGGAAAGATATTACACAAAAATAGCCCTACAATTGAAAAAAAAACGACGACTTGAAAGGCAGTCAGACTGAATCCAGCACTAACTACAAATTCACAAAGACCTTACGGCAAAATATATCTGATAGGGAAGATGTGAGAAAACGGCAGATGTGAAGATACTTAAACGATACCATATAGTATACCGACGAATAAAAAATGTCATGTAGTACCGGAGCAGGAATTGCGCGAGGAGGCCTATGCACAAGAAGGTAGCTCTTAAAACTCTGGAGGTAGTAGAAATACGTTCCAAAACAGCCTGCCTGAAATTCCTAGTGGAGCTGGCAGAACACAACAATGTACAATTGAAGTTGACGTGAGGACACCAGGGAAATCCAGGTAATGAGAAAGCGGGCAGGCTGGCCAAAGAAGGCGCAAGATCAACCTCGATGGGACCAGAACCAACCTGCAGGATTGCATACAGCACCGCAAAAGGCACGGCAAAGAAACTATTAAGAAAGAAATACCTCTTGAATTGAACAGGGGCACCAGGAATGAGGCAATCACGCGTATTCATTGGTGATCCATCCAAATCAAATACTAACTAATTGCTGAAACTGATCAGAAAACAGCTAAGAGCACTGCACACTAAATAAACATCCCACCAACACAAAGGTGAAGGACGATCCGGACTGCAGCATGTGTGATCAAGAGGAGCAAACACCTCACTACATCGTATGTGAATGCCCAACTCCAAAGACGAGAAGGATTGCACACTTCGTGGAACCATCAGTGACACTGGAAGAGATAGCCAATGTTCCCATCGCCTTGGTGAGAGGAACGGGTCTTATGGAATAGGCATACTATGGTAACTCATAGTATCCCTATCCCAATAAGCTTAAGCTTCATACAGCGAGACAAAAAGCGCAACCCGTAAGGAAAAAAAATCAGATCCAAGCTCAATCACGCTTTAATGACTTTTCCAATAATAGATATTATAAGAAATATGAGTCTGGTTTAACAACTAGATACCCCATGAGACACCAGATTTTCACAAGAGACAACCGTGGGCAACGTTTGCAATACGGTAAAAGTAAACTAATACCCAATCTTGTTCACAGATGATTATGGTTTGGACCACACCTTGATTCAAGAAAGATAACAATGTTGGACAACTTGGGCTACAACGGGCCTTGAAGAATGTACAGTAAATGCGTGGTTACAGAGAAGGAACTAGGATGATATTGGTCTGAATTCAAATTGACGGAAGGATGGTAGAGAATTTCTTGGTAACATCTGGAAGAGATTCTTCAACTCGTAGTGCTTCTTCATATAACTGCCTTTGGTGCAAACTTAATTCCTATGCATCACAACGTATTGTTATGTTATGAGGACTTTGGGGATATATTTAATTTTAGTTTTATTTATATTTGTTTCCTGTTGCCCCACGTTGGGCGCCAAATTATGTAGTGATATGGCACCAGGACTTATTATTTATTTATTACACATATGAGACAATTCAAAGTGAAACGTTCATTAAACTATGTCCCTGCTCTAACTTAAACTAACTTAATCTACAACAAATATTTGGACAGTGTCCTTGTGAATAGTGACAAATTTAATAAAGTTAAATTTTCGAATTTTAGTTCAAAGTACTCCCGGCACACTAAAGTTACCGTGTCACATTATTTACTTTAAATTGGCAGACCTGTTTTTAAGTTTTGACACTTGTGGTTTGTGGTCCAGATATAGTAGCTGGCAGTTTTACAATTTAGTGCCCTATTTACTCACTGGATCTGCATAAACTAAATACGCTTTGGATGCCCATTCGGATTTCGACCGGTGGCTGCTTATTATTTAGGATAAATTTTACCTTTATTGCTGGTAAGTTGATGTTGTTTTTCTGGTACCTTATTGTATTTGGCCTTGAACCATTATTCAAATGTACTGGAAATATAAATCTCCGTTTTTAATTTCGTATTTCTTTATGTATTTCAGGAGCGATCTGGACGCGGGGTTGCTTCTTTTACGACCCAATAACAACTCTCTCTCTTGTTTCATCATAACTGTCATAAAGGTTGTTATTTTCGCCTTTTTCCACTTTATTATGTAGTTTTACTATGAAATTATGGTATTTTTAATTTCCTTATTTGAAGATGAATCCTTGGATACCCATGTGTCGATATTACGTGAGATAAATTTTAGATCTGCCGTTGGCTCGTACGAGGAATTACATAACCGTATCAAATATCACTGCACTCACTTCTTAGGAACTAATTTACACTGTGTCTGGTCATTTGACTAGACTGGAGGTTTTACAGGTTTGTTTTAAATTAATTGATTACAAATTTTATAAAAATTTATATAAATGAAGTCCATCTTTGTTTAACTGTAGTTGACCATCGTTCAACCTCTGTTTAAAACATGCATCTGGCAGCTGTTAAGTTATTGATTATTTTAAAGAAACATTGCACGATATTTTTGGTTTGTTCTAGCGTAGTTGACCCTTTGTTTACCTAAGGCTCGTTGACCTCGCTTGCCACAACAGGTGTCTCACAGCTGATTTAACAAATTGTTTTAAGATATTATATCCTTTTTTGAACTTGTATTTATTTCATGAGTATACTATACGTAAGTTTCTCGTTCTAGTTTTATTATGAGGAATTTTCATTTTAACCTGGTTTGAATTGAATTTATTATTTTTTTTATTTTATTAATTTATTAGTGGGGTTTTAGTTTAAAATACATGACAGTATGTACCTATCGGTGTGACAGTATCTAAAAGTCAATCAGACTTCAGTTCACGGCCTGCGCAGTCACCTGAACTTCACTAGAGTATGGCTAGGATATGCTCTGAAGAAAAGTTTTATGTGACAATTCTTGTTATGAAAACCATCAACAAGTGTTTGAAGCTTTAAGTAGTGTTGTACTACCATTCAAGGAGAATAATTAAGTCCTATTACGAATAGAAAATCAGCTTGGCACTGAGTGCTAGAGGAAGTCACAATATTCCTTATTCAAGAAATATATGCATTAAATCCATTTTTCTTTAAGTGTTATAGAAAATTTTCAGTAAACTTTTATTCAAAGAAAATATGAACACATTATTTAAGAATCTTAATAATCTATCACATGTTCTTTTCAATTTAATGTATCATTATGGCAAGTGGATTATTGCGTAACAAATATTTATTTCAAAAAACTATTTCAACTGCATACTGCGTCAAAGTTAGAATAAATTATATGGAACTTTTAATAACCTGGCATTTAACTTTGGTAATAAAGTTTAAAGCACAAACATATTCTAATTAATCAGTGCTGTCTTAATTGAAAACTGGGGTTTCTGTCGAACACTTGCATGTGACAGAGAAATTATTGCGAAAGTGCATCAAAATTAATTAAACTCGTCCTGAAACAAAAACTTCCCATAAATTTCTACATAAAGGTGCTAAGACAAAGGAATGATTATAATGCTGTCTCTAAAGCTTTTATTAAAGCTGATGTTTTTTACTAGGTGTTGTGTGATACCTAGTTGATATTTTCACTTCACCATTTTCAATTGTCTATCTGGTTTTAACCAAACACATTGCATATTAGATACCTACTAATTAGGTACAAATTATTTTCGTATATCTTAGTCACAGCCCACTGTAGTAGAGTGGGCTGTGTCTTAGTAATACCTATACCTTATTTTAAATGTTCCTTTGTCTTTCTTATTTTTGGAGATTTCACTTTAATTTTCACAATTTTCGTCAATTAAAATATGAGTTTGTAAGAGTACCATGTAAATAAACCACTGGAAATTTTCACTTTATACAGGGTGAATACCAATAACTCATTTTAATTTTAAGGGGGGGGGTTTCTGTTGATATTTATAATACAAATTACCAATAAAAAAATATAAAAAGGAAAGTTGAAAAACTGACCTACCCTACGTAAAATTCTGGTAAACTTTTGAGTACCGCTTCGTCGCTCTTCTGACCCACTTATGGGGTGAACAACCTGCCTTGTATCCAAGTCACAGACTCCTAGTTCAAACGTAAAAAACGTCTAATAAAGTTAAGCCGCCGTTCGACGGTCTTTCATATTCGACCTGCAAATTACACAGGGAAAAAATCGTAAATGCAACACAGGCCGACACTGTTCTAATGTTATAAATTTGCGGTCGGAGACAAGTTAATTCAATTAAATTCAATTCAATTCAATTCAATTCAATTCAATTCAATTCAATTCAATTCAAAAGTCTTTATTAGGCGGGGCTCAGCCAATGGCTGTTTATGCCCAACCTCTATTTAATTTACATTAAAGACATAATATGTATATTACTTAATATTAAGTTTGCGAATATATATATCTATATATATATATCTAATAAGCAACAATGAACATAATTTAAACTGGTAAGTATTGATGTAAAATAGATGACTTTCTTTTAATATATTTATAAATGAATTAAATAAATTAATAAGTAGGTGACAGCAAAAACTAGTGAATTTATGATTGCAAAAAACAAGGTGAATGCCAGAGGCAAAGACCTATCCTGATTTATTTTCTGTTGAGATAGGTAAGTTACGAAGTTCTGAAAATGTTGACGTATTTTAATTTATTTTCTTTCTCGAAAACTACAGGGTATATATTTTTTATTTTTGGTATATGGTCTTACCATTAAGGGACCTACCATCCCTTAAAATTAAAATGAGTTATTGATATTCACCCTGTATAATTTAATTTTTAATTTGTTTGTTATAAACATAAAATATAGTACGTTTCCGAGAAACACTGAAGTAGCTTACGTCTAGCGCCTACGTATTGTTCAAGTTACACTAGGAATGAGTTTGAAAACTGTTAAAGTATCTATTGGTTTTTAGAGTTAGGGGCGATATGCCTGGTTGTGCAGCAGAAAATTTAGTAACTCTGCAAAAAAGGGCTTTTTAATGAAACGCTTCCCCCAGAGACCCAGCAAAGAGAAAAGAATGGTTTATCAAAATGAGAAGAGATAATTGGAAACCAACAGATTATTCTTGTTTATGTGAAGTAGATACATCATCATCATCATCAAATGAATATTTAAACTTTGCTCTTATTAAGGGAAATGGCGTGCAAATTCGACGATGAAAGGTTCCCGTCTGACGGCCGGTAAATCGAAGAGACCATATAAATACAAAAGTTTTAACATGGGAAATGTTTTTGGTTTCCTAGTAGGGGGTCGAAAATCAGTTTCATGTTGCATATTATGAAGCATGTCGTAGGCAGAATGACGTAACGCGGGAGATTTTAGCGGTTTCAGAACGATAGACGTAAAAATTACACCTAGGTAATGTTCAAAAAACAGTATAAATCATTTTTTTAATACTCGGAACAACATCATAAAATTAACTTAGGTATTTGATATTTAATATTGCATATTTAAAGCTACTTTTAAAACATACTTTAGCAATATCTACCATAAAACGGAATAAAATGCCGTCAATGGTTAATCCTGCCTTTTCCCGGCGATTATATTTTTTGATGAAATAATAATTATTAAAAAACTGAAACAATAGAATAAAACTTCCCACGATGTAATTATAGAGTTTGAATGGCAACGAGTTTCAACTGTTATTTAGCGCACAAAACAATAAACCACATTGTTCTGTTCGCTTATACTTCGTACTTGTTCATAACTTTCAATCACAGCACGGTTTCATAGACAAATATGTTTTAACTGGATGTATTCATGAAATGCGAAATAAAGTGTTTCCTTTCACCATTGATGTACACATTCATTATAATAATTTCTTACAGTATTACAAGTTTACAGAATACCGGTTAACAATTCTACTGTTCACTTTAGAACTCTATCATCCAATATCGATTTATTGAAATTGAAAACGGTAGTAAAACCAAAACACCAAGAAAAGATAGAGTACTTTAGTATTATTGACTTTAAAGTACTTTATTATTTAATTTCTTTATTTAATGACAGAAATGAAACCGCTAAAATGAATGAAATGGAATTGCTAAAACTTGCTGCGTAATTCTTGAAGATTGGCAATATTTTGTCTAATAATTCATTTACTCTTAAAACACATTTTTCTGTGAATACCGTATTCCTTAATACACTCGCACTTGTAAACCAACGACCAACAACGATGAGTTAAGGTAGTTGAAAATGATTGACCTTGTTGCCATCTTTAGAATTTCTATTATTTTTATTACACACCACTTTACGTAGCTCCGCCTTTTTGCTCTACCGAGAAAAATTGGAGGAAACGACTATTAACTCAGACCCTACTGAGAGTGAGATTTGACCCAATAAGCCACCCTCCTGGACACATAGGACACCCGATACCGCCATTTTTCCAAAATGGCGAACAAACAATTCTTAAACTCTGAATTAAAAATTGTGTCCTTGACAATCTTATAAGGAAGGGAAAATGGTCGGTACAGGACAATAAAAATAACGTTATTCTTTTGCAAAAGATTTTGAAAAAATGACGGCAGCGAGCGTCATGCGGGTCGCAGAAGGTGGCTTATCGAGTAAAATACCTTATAAATTTTTATTTTACAACTATGACGAGTTTCATGCTTGTATCACAATATGGCGTTTTTCCTTGATATTTTGCCCGAGGGAAATAGACTACAATATTGATTAAACGCAAACTACTAAACGCAGCTAATAGTACAGGCAAAGTGTCCAAAATAAACAAGAACATAGCGAATTCATTGAAACTTGACATAAACGTTTAAAAATACATATATTTCAAGAAACTGAAGGGTCCTCAATCGTAAGGGGTGTGTCGGAGCCGCATCTTGAAAAGACGTGGGATGAACTAGGTTTTCACATGTATAATAAAAATTGTCAATTGAACCGTGAGAAAGAATAAGAATGACTAATTATATTTTCTTTTATAGAGAAATATTAATTTTTGACTGTTATTTTAGCCTTCATTTTCTGCTTGTTTATCTGTGAGTATATTCTGCAAAATGAAAAAAGTACAGAATCATTGTATAAGTGAGGATTTTCAAGTAGATTAAAATTTTATATTATACTGAATGATACATACTTTCTATCCGGGTGAATATATGCTATTTGATTTTTGTGTGGATCGAGAAATATTTCATAAATTTTAATTCGTATTATACAAATAAAATATTCATTGGATAGTAAGAAATTTCCTCTATTAGGAACACAGGAATTTGAATTGAAAAGTTATTACAATTTTCTATAAATAATTTGCAAATACCTAAAATGTCTCCACCCTGGCATGTCTTCTTCCCCGATTTCTTTATAAAAGTTTAATTTATTTCTTAACCTCTTACTCTCAATTATTCATTCCTAGGTATTATTAAAGCCAAATGTTTCTTACTAGTATTAAAAGATAAAATAACAATAAAGATAAATACAAAAATAAATTATTTAGGTTTTTTCGCTGTCCCGAAATTTTGTGTCTCCTCCCCTGCCTATTTTCAAATTCAAAAAATCCCGCGCTTATAAACCGGATATTTGCCTGCAGCAATCGACGCCAAACGATGAATCGCGAAATTAGCGATCGTTCAACCATTTGCGCGGCTTTATTTAGCTTTTATCACAGTTCACCACATGGTCGTTTCAAGTGAGGTGGTGTGCCAGTGAATGCTGTCATTTCCCTGGTACGTATAAATTCAATACTTTTAGTGCATTATTTCTTGACTACTTATGCGCAAATATACGATAATGAAGTATTTTGTTTAAATATCAAATACTGATTAATATTCAATTAAATGCTGTTATTATTTAAAGTTATACGTGAATCTGTCACTCCCCTGGTGTCTCTCCCCTGGCTATATTAGAGCCAGGGGAGAGACAATAAAGCCAGAGGAATGACTTTTTTCGATATTAATCTAATTAGAATAGTAGCTAATGAAATGTACGGAAATATTATCCTGAACTCTTTTGTTTCTTTTATTTAGTTACTGAGTGATGACATGGCCAACATAAAAAGAAAATTAACACGTGAAGAGAAACTAGAGAAGAAAAGACTGGCTGAACGATTACGCTATGAACGAATTAGAACTGACCCTGAAAAATATGCCGAACAGAAAGAAAAAGAAAAGAAAAAATATTTGAAGAAAAAAGAAAAGGGACAAGTTAAGTCTGTAAAGGATATGACCCCAAGAGAACAAAGGGTGGTAAGGAAGATTTGGAAGGAAAAAACCAGGAAACGTCGTGCTCGCTTGGCTCTTCAGGATCTATCCAATGCTCCGGTTACGCCACCTTGTTCTGACAACGAAGCACTACCTCCACGTCAACAGGTAAATAATAGAGCTTCGGCCGCCAAAAAAAGATCGGAGAGCCTTAGGAAATTAAGAAATAAAGCCATTAAACGACAACGCGAAGAAATAGAAAGACTTAAAAGTAAAATTAGATGTTATAAGAAAAAACTGCAACGAGTAAATAAAACTACGAAAAATCCTACACCAAATACAAAAGTTACGACAATGCTTAAAAATCAATGTACGTATGCAGACCAAGTAAAGAAGAAGTTATTATTTGGTGAAGTAATAACCGAACAGCTAAAGGAAAACGTGACTCATTTAAAAACTGACAAGGAGAAGAACATTTTCAGAAAAGTATTAAGCGGAAAGTTGGTTAGCAAGTACAAAATTCTTGACGTAATCAACCTTAAACCTACAACATCTGCGAAAAATAAGAAGAGCTTGCTTGATCTAAGTCGTAAAATAAGAAAAGATAAAACTTGTGATAAAGTAAAAGAAAAAGTAATTCTCTTTTTCGAAGAAGATTGTAACAGTCGATTGTGTGCTGGAAAAAAGGAGACCGTTACTAGAAACAAAGAACGTAAGCAAAAAAGAGTCCTGCTGGACACATTGAAAAATCTTCATAAGAAATTTTTAGACACTAAAGGTATTGTTATAAGCTACTCTCTGTTCTGTAGATTCCGTCCATTCTGGGTTGTCCAACCTCGTACTGATGACCGTGAAACGTGTCTTTGCGTAATTCACGCAAATATTGACCTGACGCTACTCTGCTTGAGTCAAACTAATATATCTCCATTTAGTACTCATCAGACAGTACTTGAACAGCTGTGCTGTGATAGATATAATGAACTGTGTCTCTCACGAAAATGCCACAAATGCGAGACAAGATTCATACAATATAGAGAGTTTGACAATTCAATATTACTGAAGCATAAAAAGTGGCTTTCAGTTGTAGAGGAAATTAATGACCCTAAAACAAAACAAAAACGGGAAGTTAGAAAATATGTTAAAAAAATATTAACGTCTGCACCAAGAGACATAATTTTACAGCTGGAAATAGATTTGGGACTATTTCTAATGCATGAGTTAAATATAGTACATCAGTATCAAACTGTTAAAGCACTGAAAAAGAAGCTATCTGAAGAAGACTGCATAATTCACATGGATTTCTCAGAAAATTATAACACAAAGTATTGTGAAGAAATACAGGCTTTTCACTTTGGTGGTTCACGTGCTCAAATCAGCCTACACACTGTGGTCGTGTACACAAAAGAGACAACTGAATGTTTCTGTACTATGTCCACCAACCTGAGTCACAATGTCCCAGCTATTTGGGCACACCTTCATCCAATAATTCAATCATTGCCAAATTCAGTAGAAAACATTCATTTCCTCAGTGATGGGCCTGTAACCCAATATAGAAATAAACACATGTTCTACTTCTTAGCCTGTCAGCTGACTGTGAACTATCCGAAAATTTTTAATTTCACCTGGAATTACCATGAAGCAGGCCATGGTAAAGGTGCGCCTGATGGTGTGGGCGCTGTGTGTAAAAGAACTGCCGATAAATTGGTGGCTACAGGAACCGATATTCCTTCAATCACCGCATTTTCAAAAGCCATTGAAAAAAATTGTCCAGGAATTAAAACATTTATCATCACAGATGCTGATATGCTGCAAAAAAAAAACCTAATAGACAACAACGAATCCGCCATTTTACGTTTTGTTGGTACTCTCAAAGTCCACCAAGTCCAAGGAACCGCATTGTTGCCAAATAAACTGAGAATGAAAAGTTTAAGTTGTTTCTGCAGCTGGGACCCCTGCTCACATTATCACCTTGGACAACTAACTTATTCTCACGATAATGAAAAGCGATTGAACTACGCTGATGTTTATTCTGATTCTGACCAAGAAATACCAGACTTTTCGAAAGCTGTTGATTCTGTTTCTAGACAAGAAATACCAGGATGTTCAAAAACTGTTTATTCTGATACTAATCAAGAAATACCAGACTGCTCAAAAGTTACATTTAAAAGTGGAGATTATGTTCTCATTAAATTTCAACAGAAAAAAACAGAGTATCGTTATCTAGGTGTATGCTGTGGCTCGGAAGATGATGGAGAAATTTCTGTGACATTTCTTAAAACATGCAATGACACCGCAACATTATTTAAAGTTAACGAAAAAGATGTTGCATTTGTTAAAATTGAACAAATTTGTGATAAACTACCTCAACCTGCTCTTGTGGTAAAAGGTGATAGAGTATTTCTAAAGTTTACTGAGCCCGTTCACATTTTTGAACAATAAGATATTATGGCTAAATAATTTATTTGTTGTAGTTTATGTTTATAGAGAATGTTGGTCTTACTTATTTTTATTTTTTTGCTTTTATTTTTAATATTGTTTTTACCAAATGAGCATAATTGTGATACTACATGTAGTATTCTTATCATTAGGTTATAATCTAGAAGTTAATGGTTCCTTGTTTATTTTGAGTTGATTAAGACTGAATGTCATAATATTTTAAGTTTATGAAAAATATGTTTGATATATTGTATTACTATTATTTTTATTTATTATCACTGCTTTAATGTCACTCCTCTGCTCAACTTGTCACTACCCTGTCCAGCGTCACTCCCCTGGCTTGCAATTTTCCCCTGGTCGCAATAAAAGTCAGAAAATGCGCAATAATTACTGGCCCACTTTAAATTAGCATTAAAATAAGGTTTTTATTTGGAAATTACAAACACAAACTTAATCTTATACTTTTTGTTGACTGCAAATATGAGTAGCCAAAACACAAATAACATATATTCACCCATCCACAGAAGATTGGAATCGATAGCATCAGTCTCCTGGACGATATCTTCCAAATTAGTTTCCGCATTCTTGTCGATTGCATCTAAATTTTCTGCGTCGTTTAGATCCTCGATAATTTTATCCATGTATGAATTTAGACATAATACTCCCTGACAATTTCCGTAAATTTGTTAGCATCTTAAACCTGCTTTTCTGTTGCGGGTGCAGGAGATAAGTTGCAATATTCATTCTGGTTCTTCTACTATCCCCACTCATCTAGATTTTTTTTTAGTAAAATTGTATTTTATACGTTCATGTGATTTCTGGATTTGTGACGAAGAAAAAAATTTTCATTTAATATCTGCTGTTCTTGGCCTTATGAAAAATACATCCTTTTCTTTTGGAGTCAAAGCGATTCATAGAACAAGGAGATCAACGTCCTCACCGACTAGGTACACAATATGTTCGTCCATTATTTGATATTTCAATTGCTGTTTTAACAATAGGTGAATCCACATCTTCTACAGCTTGTATTACACAGAATCCTTTATTTTATAGAATTTTTGTCGACATTGAAATTAATCTAATTTCGTTTATATCATTTTTTTTTATGGTCTTATTTATATTAACGTCCTGGCGAAGTTTAGCTTAGAGCCATTCTACCACTTAACCAGGACACACCACATACACCCATTCCCTCCGACATTGCCATCTGCCGGAGCTGGGACTCGAACCCAGGAGAGATAGGCAGTAGCTAGTCGCCTTGTGCCACTCAAGGGCGATCTAGCCCGCTGCACTATCCTCGGTAATGTAATGAGATACGGTCACCCATCCAAACACCGGCTTCGACAAACGCTGCTTTGCTCCGTTGATCGAAGACCGGCAATTGTACGCATGACCCCATCTCACTACAAACTTTTCTTGACAAAAACCTTTCTTGAGGGAGAGATACGACTAATTGATTTTGCCTAAATTTGTTTTTCAGGTAGTTAACATACGTCGCACAAATGTCTTCATAATTTTATTTGTCTATGCCTTATAACTCGATGCAATAAAACTTCACCTCCAAAATACATAATTAATAAGTATAGAATTACAAAGAATTCACAATTTTCTTACTTATTTTATGAATTCATCGTTGGATCAGGCATTGAGAGAATAGTCTAACATACATGTTATTTTGCTTCATTTCAAATCACCCTTGTCTCTTTGTTAACTGCGAAAAACGACAAAATTTTAAGTTACATATGGTTTTCGGCTATACCTATTTCGACGAGACAAAATGAAATAATCTGTTCGACGTTCTTCTCTTGTATTGGGGATTGTAGGGAGTGACTTTTATAACGCAGCTATAAACTCCAATGTAACACTTTTTTGTTTACTTGTGCTTAATCTACTTCATGTTAAAGTAATGGCACTCAAACCTGGCAGAGCAACCCCGGTCCTAAATCCATCCTTATAATTTTTGAAATTGCAAGACATTGCCTCTACTCTTATCATTAAAAAGTAAATAAAAAATAAATAAATAAAAATTGACAAAATTGAAAAAATGCAAAAACACGGAAACTTCAAACACTATTTCCCAGTGAAAAAACGCTGCTGAGAGGCTGTTCTGGTAAGAAATCCAAGGTAGAGGGTTGAACTTAGAACTACATCGTAAATTGCACGGTCCCGCTCTGATTTTAGGCTCAGGAGGAGTGAACGAAAAAGTATAATTTTGACATCTGTCGTCCTGAAACCGCTAAATTCTAACGCGTTATTTTACCTACATCATGCTTCATAATATGCAACATGAAACGGATTTTCGACCCCCTGCTAGGAAACCAAAAACATTTCCAATATTAAAAATATGTATTGTTGTTGTTTATGTTGTAAAATTATGAAATATAAAATCCTAAACTATTTACATAAGATTAGACTTATCATAAGCTTACCTACCGACCCGATACGTTCCTGCAGCTTACGACATTCTTTAACACTTTTTTTCCTTTTCATCATACTATGCTATAAACTGCAGTCTATGCCTTATATTTGAATAAGTAATCTTGTAAAACAGATTATTATTTGTGGAAAATATTGTAAAACTCTTGCGATTAGAGATTGAATTAGAGTTTAATAAGAGTTGATAAGAAGAAACAAATGTTATAAAGTTTGTTGTACTGTGGATTAAGTAATTGATAATTTAATTTAACTCCATTATTTGGTAATTTTGCGAGGATTTTGTAACAGTAATTGGGGCATGGAATGCTTATACAGTAAGAAATTACACTGCAAAAAAAATGTATACGCAAGTTTTTCAAATCGCAATTTTTTTTTGTAATACTTCTACATTTAACCTTAAAGTAAGACTTTAAGTCTCACGCTCCATTTCTATGATACGACTGAGTCAAATCTCATCAGTCCCAGTCTTTCGGCTACACGTGATCGTTGAAGTAGGATTTAAAGATGCAACGTCATATTAATGCTAGCTAGCAGCACTTTTTCGAAAATTGTTGTTAAAATTTTTACCTCTACTGTACATGTCTGACAATTTTAACCATCCTGACAATCTCAGAACTGATATTGCGGAAGCGCGTGACGATATGGATGTGTAAAATTTTTAAATCTATTATCTGTTCACTGTGACTATTAGACTGTGCAGTGTGCACTGTGTCACACTCCATCTGGGTGTGCCCTTTTGTCAAATACTTCTGTTCTATTGTCTTTTTTCTTTTACTGCAAAATTCAGCAAGAGCGTTGGCCAAAACTGAATTTTTATTTTGATACCCACAATTGTCAGAGTATATTATTATGGGTTCATCTGTATTTTTAAACTGCGTTTCCAGATAATCTACTTTGCAACTTGTGAAGTTCAGGGCGTCTACTTTTCCTTCACCCTCGTACCACCAAAAATTTGTTGATTTATGATTGCCCAAATCATACATGGTGAAATTGTGTACCCTCAATTTTGTTTTGTAATAAAGCGCAGAAGCGTACATTCTAGGGCATAGCTGAACAGCCTGCAAGTCCATGGTTTGTACGTGACAGTTCCTGCCAAACAAGCATCCTTATCTTGCACTTTTTCTATTCTGGCCCTGTCTTTGCTGAGGATGTGGTTATTGTATTTTTCTTCCGATACAGCTTCCAAATTGCCAACTTTAAAGGAACAACAAGTGGTCATTTCTGGGTTTGTAAATGGCCAAATTCTTTCTGTCAAACATTTCACAGAATGTACAGAAACTTAATGGTTTCCTTTCTACCTGGTTTTGCTCTTCTAAATATCTTTTATACAATTGAGATTTGTTTTTGAAGAAGTTTTCCTCAATGTAGTTTTTTTGGTGTCATGTCTTGCACAATGTGATCGGAAGCAAGGTAGACTGTCAAACCATGATTAAAGGACTTGACGCCTGTTCCGATCTTTGAAAGTGTCTCCATTACCTTCACGAAGTTCTTTGCTTAATTTTATCATCACCAGCCTGGATAGTACCGTTAGTGCTTTCTTGATACCAGCTGCGCACTGACCATTCACCTATAATTGAAACTGTTTAAAGTGGTTCAAAGAAAATATACAATATTTACCAATAGACAGGGTGCCCAGGAACATCTTCTTACAAATACGGTACCTTGTTTCCCCGCTAGACAAATTGTACAAAAAGCTTGTCGTTTTTCGTGGGTGTGTGACTTCTGATCTACGACGCTTAATTTCAGATATCTGACCATGGTTTACAACAAACACTTTTTTCTGGTCCCATGTTAAGTCCTTCCAAAACCGAGAGAACAACCCCCTTCTTTCATTATCTGTTATTTTATTGCACTGAAGGGCATTTTTCTTGTCACAATGCGTCCCACTACATCTTTCACCCAAACTTCCTGCAGTTCTGTTTTTGTTGTTCGCCCACTCTTTATCTTTGTTTCTAGTGAAACCCAAATAATCTTCAACCTTCATACGCTTCAATCTGTTACTATTTCTCGTCCATGAAGAACGGTCGATGTTTATTCTGCCTTGCCTATTTTTACGTACTAAAACTGAGTGATTCTTTTCTTGAATTGTGTTTATTTCAGTTTCCGTTATTCGTTCTTTAACTTCGGAATCTTCTTCTTGACTAGAATTGCTGTCTTCGCCTTCAGTATTGTCAATATAGTCAAAATTTTCGGGATCATCTTCATCAGCAGAATTATTTCCCTCGTTATGAATTTCATTGTTGCCCATTTCATAGTCAATGGGGCCAGTAGCATGGTTTTCTTCTTGAGACACATTTTTCCGTGCAGACGGAATCAGATTCAACGTTGCCTTTATTAGGAATAAATTCTCCGGTTTCTAAAAGCAAAGATCCATCGCTAAACAAAATTGGAGTATTCTGAATTAGAACTTCATCTTGGTTAACGATATCAGGCGAAGTTTGTGACTCTCCTCAGTCAAGATCTTCATTTTTTTCGGTTTGCTTAGCAAGCATCATAATTTTTTGAATTCGATTCATTCTGAAAAATAAGAAGAGTTAAAGAAATAATAATAATTATTGCAGGCAATATGGAAATATAATAAGTTGCAATACCTTTATTTCAAATTCAAAGGGTTGGGAATAAGTATATATTTCTTAGAAAAGTAACATATGTGAGAGAAAATTGTTTACATCATTTAATATATTTAATTAAATAATTATTGTACACGACAACATTGAGCAAATCATAATTAAATAATTGGGTAGCAGTCCAAAGAGACCGGGGCCAAACAAGAGGCACTGGCGTCCGGAGTGAAATAATGTATATAACATTGAGCATCCCAAAGGACGCGAATAAATGCATGTCTGGCGCAATTTGAAAAAAATATTGGTGTTTCCTGTAATTATAATTTCGGTTTAATTATGAATTCTGTTATGAAATGAAAACAAAAATTTGCATTATGAACGGAAATGAATAAAATCTCCATTGCAATTACATAATCGACTTTTAATTATTTTTAAATTTATAGCATTTCAAACCCTGAGTGAGACTTGATTTAAATTTTTGTGGGATAAAATTTAAAACAAATTAGATACAATTTAGGAAATTTGATTGGGTTTAATCAATAAACACTCGAGATTGTATTACGAATGTCAAGTAGTTCTGGTTTTTTTAGAAAATATAACTAATTATAAGAAGTGATTCCGAGAGAATTTTTTTATATCGTATAATTGTTCCATTGGGAGTTATTGTTCGCAAAATTCATCTTAAAATTGATTTCCTCAGATTGCTTTAACTTAATGAAATAAAATTCTCCATTTGTATTCCTGAATAGTAGCCATCCTCTTAGCAAAAGTAGATATTCTGAGAATAATAGTCAATGCATTTGCTGAATTAATAAAACACGTTTCCTTGGTAACAATTGATTGTATTTGAAAAATACAGTAAAAATCTTAAGCAATAATAAAATTAATATCGAAATACGAAGATCAATTTTATTTAGAGGTAAATATATGAAATATTTTATAATAAAATACTAGTTACTTAGTTCTTTATTCCACTAGAGGATATAATATTTCTACTTTCAACTAAAGTCACAATGAGTATTTTAGTAAAATAAAAAATTATCTTTCAATATTTTTTTGCTTTGGATGCTATGAATCCTAATAAGATATTTTAATCAAATTTGGTATATTTAGTGTGAGAATGATGAACTTTGACAGAAAAATATTATAGAAATGAAATCCAAAGAAGTCAGAAATCCATAGAGGTAAATTTTTAATAGGATAAAATAGCAAAATAAATTTTACTATTCAGTCTTAATCCTCTAATGTCTTAAAAAGACATAAATACTCTTTTCAGAGCTTATTTGCAAACTATCTACATTTAACTGATAAAATGGTCAGTACTACGAATGTAGAAAGCAAATAATTTAATATTTGCAATAAGCCTCACCAGACGGATTAATCCAAAAAAGGACTCCTTCTGTTACCAGGCAGTGCAAGTCACCATCCCATGGACCGGTTTCTGGCTTATTAGCCTTCATCAGCATGGTATAGGCAACTCACACTGCATGACATCAGAAGGACTCCAGATCTGGTCAACATCGATCGACATGAAGTCGGTAAGATGCAAATGTGGACCGTGGGGCCCTCTGGTGAAACTTATTGCAATGTGGAATTTGCCCAGACTAGGCTCGTATGATAGAAATGAAATTGCTATTTTATCCTATTAAAAATTTACCTCTATGGATTTCTGACTTCTTTGGATTTCATTTCATTTCTTCTAAGACCGAAAAATGAAACTTGTTAAAAATTCTGAAATCTAAAAATATCTTGAATGAAATGTTTTGATTTTCTACATACATTTTGGTGTCATATGTAGTCATAATATATTTATCCTTAATAAAAATATGAAGCGTAGGAAATATTCTGTATTTCCCAATTTCAGTTTTTACAAGGAAGCTAGAGATAGAACAATCGAAAGTGTCCTTTTGCATGAGAAAACAATTCCTATTGTAAGGGTGTCTATTGAAACATAACTTTTGCAAACAGTAGTGTCGTCGAATTAGGACCCTTATGCGCTGGCCTTTTCTTTTTATTGCATTGCGAATAAAAAAATCGGGTTGGGTTTCCTGTTTTAGTCTACTACTTGTGACAACCGGTTTTCATCTACGGGAAACATATATGTATTTGTATATGTAAAAAACACATCAAGAATAAAGCTACTGAAAAAAATTAAAATTATAATTTCAGTATCTTGAGGCGCTTTATAATATCAAATGCAGTAAAACAACTTCAGTTTTAAATAAAATAAATTTCGCAATGAAAGAACAATGTAAACTCTTTCAGTTTAGGTATAAAATAAAAAATAAAGTATAGTTATATGGTTTTGGAACCAGCTTTTATTTTGCTTGTCGAGGCGCTTTCATTATCAGCAAACATTGTAAATAAATCTAAGTTTTATTTTGTACTCTTTCATTAGAACTGAAAGCTTAAAAGTACCATGTAAATATTTACGAAATCTGTAATTTTCCGGTATATTCGTTGCCCAGTTACCCTAAAATAGCTTGAAACCTCTACCGCAGTAATACACGTGAATAAAAAGTTATATAAATATTGGATATGTGATGATTTAATGGATGCAGGTGTTCAGTTACCTAATTAATAAACAATATCAAAAATTAAAAGTCAACTGAGCGTTGCAAACGGACCGTTAGTCCATCAATCACCTGAGAAATCAACATAACAATGTTTTAATTTAATGTTTTGTTGAAAAATCATGTAAATCGGTCGAGTGTGGTTAATATTGAATTAACTTTTAAAGTTAAACATAATACAATATATTAAGTCATAAATTATTAAACTTCTTAGATAAAAAATAAAACCTGACAAACGGGGTTCAAAAAAAAATATTTATAAAAAAATATATTATCTAGAAATATATTATGCCAAGCCTAAAAAGTCGTTATTTTTGTCAAATACTTGTGAATTATCCTGTACAAACATACATTACAGATAATCTTTCATAAATATTTTTCGAATTTTAATAACATTTGGGAAACAGTAACTCAATATGATAAATATTCCTAGGCCATTGTGGTGTGCGTATGTGGGATATCTCGGTTTACCTCTACCAATGTCAATTTTTGAATAGAAAGAAATTTCCTGGCGCCTGTAAAATAAAATAGTTCTCTATAAAGGACAATCATCAGAGTAAATATACCTTAGTAAAAAAAATTTCCCTAGGGACTACCGCCCTTCAAAGAGATAAACATGAAGTAATTTATTTATATTTCCCGTTCTGCTTTAGATAAAACATTTTGCATATACAGATTACTTGAGTTCGGAAAAGCCTGGCTTAGTTTAGATTTAATTAACTTGGCCGGTGATATAGGTACCTGCAATACTCAGATTATTCGTAACATTTTCCTTGTAAATAAGTTTTTAACAAAAAAAATATTTCTGCTTGAGAGATCATTAAAATCTCTGTTATTCGTTTTTTTTCACGATCAGCGAGAAAACGTATACCTATGATAGTGACTTTTTGCATCTCTTTTAATGATTATTGAACATTTTTATTACTTCAGAAATAAATCAACGTTCTAATATTTTTAAAACTTGATCAGTTTTTCTCCTTAACGATCATCTTGAAACTTTTATTTTGTAAGATTAAACAACTTTTGTCAAGGCCATTTTTGCGAAATTATTAATGCTATGCATGATTTTTATCCGTCTTGTATAAAGCAATATAAAAACTAGCGCACTTATTTTATAAATTAATTAAATAAAATTATGGTTTTTAAATGCTGCATTCCCTAATAATTAGCATATAAACAACTCCGCAATATAATTCAAATCGATCGTTTAATTAAAACACATGAAAACACAAACAGAAGGTCTCTAAGTTCCGTCGTCAGTAAATTTTAAGAGTCCTTTGAAGAATTGACTAATTTAAAAAAAACACACACCGCTAATAAGTCTGCTCCAGTGCTTTGGAAAATAGGAGTTACGACTTAAAACATAATTTATTTTTATAATGCAGCCATAAAATATTTTCTCTGGAACATCTCGATCCACTTAAAAATTATTATTCTAACGAAGAGGTGCGTTCTTTAGGGAAAACAAGATAAAAAGGGGAGCGTTAGAATTAATTACTTAATTCTAATAAAAAGTAATTTTATTATAGGAAATCACGGCGATAAGAGCGAATCCGTAACAGTTTCAAACATCCTTCTGCAAAACTTTCGTGAAAAAAGGAACATGTAGGAGTTCGGAAAAGTTTTCCAAGGATAATTAAAGTCGAGTCGCGGCTAGTGATTATTCTAACTAGCTACGACGTAAAATAAGCAATAAAATGAATCAATTTATACTAAAATTGTTAGTGATTTGCTGGCATGAATGTCATTGAAATATACAAACTTGTACGAGAAATCCTACTTAATCCTTGAAACTTGAAATGTGAAATGTAAACCGTCTGTACGTTCCGGAAAGATAAAGCACCAAGAAATTTTACATCTTAACAATTATTATTAACACGAAGATCAACGAAAATATGAGCAAGAGCGTCTATGAATTTTTGAGCGCATGCCCTTGACCAGACTTTTTGTTATTTTATAGGTACAACACGACAGATTAAAATTAAGTCAAAGTTTCCGTTGAATTTTTTTTAATTTCAATTGAAAAATCCTTGTCTTAAGAAAAAAAACATATTTCTTTCACATCTTTAAATATTTATTAATTTCAAATTTATTAAAAGTAGGTATATAAAGAGTACTTGCAAATTTTACCTATTAATGTGATCATCATTGCCATACACAAAGGGAAACTTCACTTACGATGGTTCGTTGGATGACCAGCGCCATCAAGGAGTGTAAGTAGAACAAACCTCGTTTTTTAATTACCGAACTTCTGTCGCCGACAGTCTTACTATGTCTCACTCTCATCTGAAGCGAAAAAAATACTGTAATATACACTTCGCACAAAAATTATGTAAAAACATAGATCAAGTTTACGTACTCATATTTTCGTCAATATTTATGCAATTAAAACTCATTGTGCATTTTTTGTTAATTCTAATCTTTCCTTAACAGTTTTCAACGATTTCTTTTTGTCAAAAAATTTTTTTCATAAATAAAAATGTTATCTGTATAAGATTATGAAGTTATTAATACTGTGAATGACTTTTATCCACCCCGTACAAAACTGCAAAAAACTACATTCATTTTAGAAACTTATTAATTAAGTGAAATTATTGTTCTTTGTAAATGCTGCATTCTAAAATTAGTCTAAAACTAACTCCGCAATATAATTGAAATGGATCGTTTAATTAAAACACATGAAAACACAAACATAATATCTCAAAGTTACGTCGTCAGTAAATATTAAGAGTCCTTTGAAGAGATGACTAATTTAAAAAAAAAACACTCCGCTAATAAGTCTGGTTCAGTGCTTTGAAAACTGGAAGTTGCGACTTAAAACAATTTATTTCTATAATGCAGCCATAAAATGTTTCTGTTTGGGATATTTTGATCCACTTAAAAATTGTTCGGAGGTGCGTTCCTTAAGAAAAACAAAATAAAATGGAGGGAGTTCGAATTAATTACTTAATTCTAATGTAAAGTAACTTTATTATAGGAAATCACAGCGATAAAAGCGAAAAAGCTTTTGTGAAAAAGAGGTGGTCGTTCGATAAACTTTTCTAAGAATAATTAGTCGAGTTGCAACACGGTAAAATATGGTTAATCACTCAACCACGTGCCTTAAGCACAGGTTATTAGGTAAAACTTCTAACAAATTCTAACGGTAAATATCATTCACAGATAATTATCCTATTTTAGTGTTACAACTGAAGCAATAAATCAAATGAAAATTAAACAAATCAAGCTATAAACGATATAGGCACGTACAAAACTATAACTTGGTGTGTAGTCAGAAAACGAAAGATCCCGTTTTCCTTCCTCGATACGTGAAACAGTAAGAAATGCTCCCTACTTGTTGTTTTTGTCGACACTTTTTTGCGTTCGCAAAGCACATACAGGGTTACTCGGAATTGAGGCGCGATTTATTAATACTCAAAATAGAAAACACGAAAACTATAAAGAATTTAACTTAAATTCGTTACAACTTTTGGTCATTTAATTTTTAGATTAGAATGCTAGGTCAAAGTTTCAGTAGAACTGAAGTTGCTCGTTTGTCCCTTGAGCTCGCACCAGACTAGAGATACAGCAGTTTATCCATGGCAGCAGTTAGCTGAGAGGAAACTTGCGAGGGTCGTCTATGTCTCTTTTGAAAGTTCGCGCTTTGTTGATATGAAACATGCAATGTATCGTGGTTAGTACTATACTTACCTGTTTTCCAGAAGTTGAAACTTAGGTCTCTTGTGCCCTGAACCAAAGTAGTCGTCGGCGTTCATATTTTAGTAGTTGCATCACGCATATACATATTTTGTGGAAAAAACTAACTCATTTGTAGGTGTTCGTATCATTCACTGATGCGCATTGAATATTCCTTAACTCATTGGCCAAACGCATCAATATAAATTAAGAAGGTAATTAGATGGCATTTTGATTGATTAAAGACACCTATAATACTTATACTAGCCAATGTTAAATACCAATCAAATAAATACTAAGTAAAACAGTGTGTCATCCGTCTCTACAGATTACCTGATAGGTTTAAGGCCAAAAAAGTTATAGAGAATAATGAATAATATATCCACAAGCCTTCGCAATTACAGTAAAATGGTAAATTTCGTCACTCCGTGTTTCTGAGACGTGATGAATTTTAAATATCTCCACCACATGAAAATCTAAAAGTTATGCAAAGTAGATGCTATTGATAAACTGACGGCGTGAGCACAATGATTGGTCTTGTACTGAAAAGTGAATTTAATAAATTAGGAAATCAATGTTTTTACCAAAAAGACAACTTAAATTTTATATTGGATATTTTTACTATTAGTACATTTTCCAATGAATAAAATTAATTGAAACCTCATTAAATTAGGTTTTATACGTTGATTTTTTCATATTATATTGTAGCATGTAATTATAAAATTTGCAAAATAGAGATAGTTCCAAAACTAAAAATCGTCTCATTTTATACCGTTCAATATATTTTTTTTTTCCTTTCTTTAATGGCATTGGAAAATTCCATTAGCCACAGATTTTTTCTTTTATAACGAGATTAATTATATACTAATTTAAATTTTTTCAAAGAACTTTACCAAACTCTCATAACTTTTTCTCGTTCTGGGAAATTTTTCTTCTGTGCAATAAAAGCATTTTGTTTTAAAATCAAATGTAATTACCGTAAACCTATTCCGCGCTGGCCAGTATGAAGGTTTGATAAAACGTCGAGATTATTTCTTGAATCTGTTTTGAAGCTATTTGGTTTGGTATAATTTTTTTGGAAAGAAATATAAACTTTCATAGATTTGGACAGTTTTCCATCTGTGTATATTTATCATATTTTCTTCTGTTTTTTTTTAAATTATTTTCAATAAAGACTTCAATACTTCACACACGATATTTATTTTAAAAAAATATGAAACTGGCAGCTCCACAAAATTTTGGATTTTCTGAAATTGTGCCTTCGTTGACTGGGATACTCATTTCAGATTGAAATCTATGAAAAATAAACAATAAAAAGAACACCCATTTTACTTCGTTAATTTGGAGAAAAGTACTAAAATAAAAGTTATAGACGATTTTATGTATTTTTTAAAAACCATCAGAAAAACAATTGAACAACGCATTCCGGAAATATGAAATAAACTTATGTGTTAAATGAAATAGGTTGTATATTGTTACACCATCTAAAAGGCTTATAAAGATAATGATGAATTTTTAGTAATATTACAAATTATGTATTCCTTTTTATTGTAGAACCTTAATTCCAAATAAAGTGGTATTTTCTCTTCCCGCCACCAGATTTCTGAATTTCTGAAGAGAAGGATTTGCAAAGAAAACAAATAAATATATATGGTATCGCCTAAATAAACGATGAGAAAAAAAAGGGAACTATTTGCAGACATTAAAAAATCTTCTCTGATTAGAGTTCAAAAATTTTTTTTGGAAATGACGTGTGAGAAACATTTGTAAACACATTTAAAGTATACCTACCCTTTTATTATCCAAAACCCTCTTCAATGATTGTCTTACCAATACAATCTTACAGAATTTCAAAATCAATAAAAAAAACTCCACATTTCACGGTTTAATCGCATAATGTCTAATAATTAAACCCCAGTTTCATAGCAAATGCAAATTAATATTTGCTGTTTATTTCACAAACATATTACCGTGCATATATCTCCTGTGGGTCCTGATTAGAGATTATTTGTCTCGACTCTGCATTTGCTTAACAAATATACTGTTTCACTAGGAATATACTGCAAAACTAGCGAAGTGTGAGTATTTACGTATAATGAATGTGCCGTGCTATCCTATCTTCCCAAAGAGCAGTTACTAGATTGGTCATTAACACCACTAGCTAAACTATATGAAGTGAGTATAATCAGGAACATACATTGGAGGGTATTTCACTTTCCTCACCCGGATAATTGCTACCGTTTCATATAAATAATTAATTTAGTGTAGTTGTTAAAGTTAAGAATTTGACTGGCAGAGATATTAATTTAAAATAATAAATATCTTGTAGTAATACTAAGTTGTAGTGTTAATCATCTGCATTACTACTTGTCGCAAGACCCCAATAATTGTATGCGAGTGTTGCGATGTTCTGATGCCAAATCACTCAGTTGCGAAGATCAGTTATTTGATTCCATCCCAAAGAAAAATTGTTTGTGATTTACTTCAGACTTAGTTAGTGGAGGGACTGCCAATGCTCCAGATGTGGTTCGGAACCCACAATAAACTCTCTTTTCCCCTGATAAAAAATCTTCGATTTTCAAGGAGTTACTTAGGTGATTTTGGAGGCGATTTATGATCCATTTAAAGAAATCATTTTTAAACATTTCTATGTTACTGATTGATAGTCATTTATCGCGATCATGTCAAATACAACACTTTACTATGCACTTTTTCCCCGGCTGTGTAAATAATTTGCAGTCAACCATGGCGTGAAGGTTTGAGAAGGGTTTGAAATGTAAAAACGTTTATGTAATTTGTTCCGCACGTCGCCCATATCAGTTAACCAATTTTTACCTTTAAACTTGGTATGTAAATTTAAATGTTATTATTTAGCCCCATATCACTCATTTCATAACAAATTTTACACTTCATGATTTTATGCATGCCGTGAATATTAATAGTCCGAAATCCAGAAGAGTAACTAAAGCAACGAATAAACATCTAACGGAGGTTACGAATATTTTAAGGCAGGAACGACGTGAAAATAAGTTCCTGGAATACAAAATCACAACTGTTGCTATCTTACCAAGTATGCTGTCTGAAAGTATTACGAATATCTGGATTTTGACATTTTACCTTCCAAACTTATTTATTCAAACCTTTTCAGACCCAGTGCTAAATATATTTGTTAAAAGTGTTTTACGTACTGAATCCTTTATATGCCAAGAGGTCAGCAAAGAACACGACCTCCTATGAATTTTAGTATTTGATTAAATTACTACTACGATTTCTTTGATTTGCTAAGTTGAAACGCCAGGTGCTTCCAAAGTTTAAATTGAACTAATTAGGTACTGATGTTTTATCATTTTTTATAATGCTTTCCCTGAAATAAAAATTAGTTGAGAAAGGAAAATTGTGACGTTTCGAGCAATTGTTGTAACTTATTTAGTGCTTACAGTATTTAATAAATATAATTTTTTTTTCTTATTCTTTCTTTACTTTAACTTTTGTTTTGACATCATATTCATTGCATAATTATTTTCTTGTGGAGCCCAAAAATGATTTCCTAAGTCATTTAATAATTATCTTGGTAACGTAATGACTAATATAATTCTCCGAATAGGTATATGCATAAATCTATCATTTACGCAGCCCTTTTATTTCCCGTCCATAATTAAGAACTTCATTAGCTTCTGCACCATTATGTTGGTAATAAACTACACAAAAGGGAATACCTTTATTACACACAAAATGAACATTCCATGGAATTTGATGTCTGAAAGAATGTACAAAATCAATATACCCAAATATTTGACGGTCTGTGAGGCTTTTACAAAACAGATTTACTACTGGGATTTATAGAAGTTTGGGACTATATTTCATAATCATTAATTATCGAACAATGTCTGGCATTCCAACGAGGCAAGCAGTGGCGAACGATCCAATTACATTATTGGAACAAAATAGTGATGAAACATATTTCCGATCTAATGAACGATATATATTGTTAAATAGCTTATCGACCCGCCACTCGTCGATGCTCGGGAACGAAGTTATATCAAATTTCGATCGTTTATATATTTATTCAACCACTCCATAATCTGACCAAATTTGCAGCAAATTTAATGAAGAGAATTACATTTATGAAATGGAATTTCCACAGGGCGCAAGTATCGACGTGAAATCGTTCCAAATTATTACCACATATGTATCACATACAGAGACATTAAGGTAGCGTAAAAGTTATGCTTGATACATATCATTGTATAACAGTCTTGCCGAGCTGTTTCTACTATTTATAAAAAGATATCTATTTTATACTTTGATAACCAGTTTTTATTATAACCTGGTTCCTTCAATATATCAATACTTGGATTAATTAGCCTCTAGACAGAACCACTACCCACAAAATATAGTACGAGCCCTCATTAACTATAACTATGTCTTACTCCTTTATTACAGATCAGCCACCTGTATTGGACACTGATATCACTCACAAAACGTGTCGTGTGTTAATAAGCACTTAAACCTGTTTATTCCATATTTTCTGATCAATGAAATTGCCAACTATATTGTCAATAAAACAAAATAATCTCAAAACACTTAATACTATTTATTTACAAATGGAAACGAAAAAAGGTGAAAAACAAAACAATAAATGGAAAATACGGGGAATAAGTCTCAGTAGGTACAAAATGAACTATTAAAATAAAACAATATGCAAATTCGTTCTAACTTAAAATGCTAGTTGGCAGTGGCTAAAGTGGATATCTAGCTTAACACGTGGATAACATTTACATGGGTACAAAAATATCCCGCAAACCACGGTTAAGCTATTATCACTAGGATTTCCAGAAAATAGACAAACGTTCTGGAATAGTCGACTAGTGGAAAATGGACAGACGTCCACTAATTCAATTTACAAAACAAAACAAAAATGAATGACTGACTCTACATATACAAACAAACAAAATCAGAAAACACAGAACAATCACTACACTATCTTTACTTCTTTATTTTTTACTCGCTAAACTAGAGACGATGTTGTCAGTCGAAAAGTTAAACGAAAAGTGATTTCTAAAAGTTTCAGGATTTAGCACATCAGGTTCGAACCATCGCCTAAGGGCTGTTGACTTGCGGGGGTTAGCTAAGTTAAAAGAATTGACCAATTGAGACCAGCCCCGCCTCAGAGTATCCTACTTAGGGGTTGAACCTGTTTGCTCTGCCAAGCTGACGTGGTGGAAAATTACTATCCTAGGACAAGTGCCTTGGCACCGTTAAATAAGTTTCCATACGCCTCATATTAATTAATTAACCTAATCATGAATACAACTCATATAAACTATTTCTATATAGCACCTGCATTCGCGACTCCAGCTGAGGGAAACCCATTCTTAAGATTCATTTACTATTGATGCAAAACCTAGCTCAGGTGTATATAGACTCTACCTAACTTAATATTATTTACATTATCGATAATGGAATGTTTCAAGAATTAATTACCCCAGTTATGTTATTCAATTTACTCCAGAGATATACCTTCAGGTGCGCTCGTTTAATTGAGCAACTGCCCTACCCTATTAAATAATCTGCTCGCGTGATAACTACTTGTCCGGCCGTTACTATGTATGCATAACCCAAGATAATTTTCTTTAACATTTAGCAGAAGCTCCCGGACTAATGGTCTTTCGGACGCTCGCAATGTACCCCAAAACATGTGTTTGCAATTTACTGACCTAAGTAAGGGTTTCTAAAAGATCGTATTAGAAATGTTAAAAGTGCACCTTATAAATCAATCTGTACAGAGGGTATTTGGATTTGTTTCTGATTTAATAAGTTGTTAAAGGAAGCAATAACACTTGAAGTTGACTTATTTATTATTTAAAGAATGACCCTTTTGTTAACTTTTACAAAAATATTCAAAAAGTGTCTTTTCTGGGAAAAGTAAAAGAACTGCTATTTCTTTAATGGTAATTTACAGTTACAGTAACAGTTACTTGAAGTTGACCTATTTATTATTTAAAGAATGACCGTCGCCTCACCTATAAATTTAAAATTAATCGGTTTAATAACAAATAAGTTACAGAGTGTAACCTCATCTCGTGGTCACCCGGTATGTATAATATTGTTGTATGCTAGACTATATTTTAATATTACTGTTGTTAACCAATTAACTTGATTAACGATGCCAATATTAATTACCCGGTTTGTATAATAAAGACAAATAAAACTAAACAAGTTCGCTGATGTAGTAACTAAAGGCAACAAGTGAACTATACCCCAAGAGCCAATTAAGCAAAATTAGAAGTTTAATTAAAGGGAAATAGTTGCCGAATGCAAACAGTATTCTAAATGAATTTGAGCCTCATTTATTTTACATAAAAAAGCATGCCATTTTCATAAATCACTCAACGCTTCCTCCGTAACATTATGCCTGTTTATATTTCTCCAATAATTCGTTCATATCTACTCTCGTACATGACTGATTTTAAATAAAAATGTATTCAAGGGAATTAAATTTGAGTTTTTCAGCCATAGAATCGTATCGTCCTGTCCGATCCATACAGTGCGACATAAAGCATATTTAAATACTTTTCCCAATCATTTGTAATAGAGTGTTATTCAAATGCCTGGGTTTATCTGAACCACAAAGTATATTAATATACAGGGTGACCGTTGGATTATGTTCGCCCCTACAAATGATCGGTTTTACAAGATAAGATATGACATATTTCGTTTACTATGTAAACACCACATTTACTATTTAGTTTTGCAAAATATTAAACTTAACAGAGTTAACATATTATACTTTATTGAAATATCTTGAACCATTCTCATGACAGACAATCTGAGAGATGGACAAACGGACCGAGAGCCAAAACAGACCAACAGATAGTTTCGGAAATAAATATTCATTATTTGCTTATTGTGCGGCAATTATTAAAACAATGCTTATAAGAAAGTACACTGTTATTTACACAAAATTTTTTAATGGCATTATTGTGACATTATTTGAATACACTGTCTTGCTAATAATCTAAAACAGTTAATTTAGTAAATACCGCAGAAATACAATTTTTTGCTGTTTTTATTTCAGTGTATTATTATGACACAAATGATTTTAAATTTACTTTTTTACATAATCACCTCTGAAAATTTTTAACACGGTATAATGCCAAGTTCTCAGACAGTTTAAATTATATTAAATTCATGGTGAGATTTACGTCAGGATTAAATTAACAACCGAGATCACGCCTACTAAGGGATCTTAACGAATATCAAAATATAATAAAATTTATGATTAATTTTCCTGTATTAATACGGTTTTGATTACTTTTTTTCTGCTTGTTGAGTACTAATATTCTAACACCTATTTGTGAAATATTATACTACGATTTTTACAGTGTTCATTCCTTGGAAAATTAGGACATCTCATACAAAGTATTCTCGAAAGTGGGACTTTGTAATACAAAAATATACGTTCAATAAAAGTAGAAAGTCTTAGAAATAAAAATAGATAAAAATTTACATATTTAGAAGCTAAGAGTCAAGTTTATAAATTTTCTCTTGCTCGTTAAACAAGATAAACAATTTCGTGAGATGATATTTCAATGAGAAAAGTTATAAATGCACGCCATTATTACTTTCTAATTACAATTCCGTCGAGAAGTTTTTTGAGAACGTACTTCAATTTTGGGATGATATTACGTACTAAAAATCATCTGATTAGTTTAGATATGGAACAATAAACTAATTGAGAAGTTTTTATAAATATTTGGAACTTTCGATTCAACAACGGAATAGAATGTACCTATATTAATAAGCCAATAATAGTTTTGTGAAAAGCTCGAGAAGATATAACAGGAACAAAATATTACTCCATAATGTAGCGTTAAGCTTAACACTTGTTTTTTAATATTTATACATGCAGCATAATAATATGTGACTAGAAGTCATGGCAGCAAAATAAGACCCATTTTGAATTTCATATTTATGACAAATTTGCACTAAACTATTCTCAGTTTACTTCGTCAATATGGAAGTAAACGTGGAAGGTCTTGCAAATCTTATGAACTAACATGTTAAAGAAAGCACAAGCGAAATCTACTAAATTATTTCGTAATTCTGAGCTGCATCACATTCAACATTCATAGGTTCAAATATTGCGTTCTGTTGGAGAAAAGTGAGAGTCGGCTCGGCTCTATTATGCAATTGGTACGAATAGTGCACCAAAAATAGATACTACGAAATATGTCGTAGTAAATGTTGAGCATAGGATGTCCTAAGATTTCAGAAAGTGTTATGATGAGAAAGATGTTAAAGTTGTTATCCTTTTATAAACCATCAGTATAGGGATGCAAAACAAGAGCGCCGAGCCGTTATATTGAATCTGCCATTGAAATACCTTTCTGGATCACACTATGTCTTGTAGTACTTTAACGAAAGATTCTGTTGAAGCAGTTAATGTTGTATAATGGCAAATGGAAATGTGACAGATCCGCAGACAAATGAGCAGAGAAAGTAAGATACTGCCGAATGTAACTTTCTCAAAATATACGATATACGAAGTAAAAAAATGTAATAATGCAGAATTTTACCCCTTAACTTTTATATTAAAAATAATGAAGGAACTAAATATAAAAAATTTTAATTAATAATTTTAAACTAAGAAATAAAATTCTTCTGCACGATATTGTCGCGACTAATTTCAAGAAGATTGCCTAAAAAGACGACAGCAGTTGTAGTACCAACAATAACACACAAATCATAGAAGCAAGTCTGTTTTTGGTAGAAGAAAAAATAGGTGTAACATTTTAGTAAAACATGAGCTATTTTGGGCTAATATAGACGGAAACATTTTTCAGATAATGGTCATTTATGGGGTACATGAAGCTAAAACCTAGCGAACTGAAATTAGAGCACGTGAAAACGTCTAGAAAATGAAATATCCTTGGGTACTGTTCAAGAAATTGGTTATTCATATTGCACATAATCTTTCGTTTAATAAATAGCCGGCAAGGACTGATTTTATAAAGAAAAAGCAACAAAGGAACATCCAAGAAAAAAGAAATTGGTCCAATTATCACTGTTCAACACAAAGATCCAGCTCATGAAATAAATGAGTATTTTGTAAATTTTGGACCTAAATTAGTATACAGTTGACCTGCAAATCGTGAAATTAGCCTTAAATTTCATGGAAAGGCTTTATAGGCATAAACGGGCATCTCATTTATTATCTGCAGAGAGTTGGGATAATTTGTTTTCAGTTGCTTAGTGATCACCTTTTCCGCCTTTTGTATCTAACGTATTTAATTTAACAAAAATGCCATCACGAGTATACAATCGACAACTTTTGTTATATTTGTGGCGAAATTACTGCGAAAGCGCACCAAGAACCTTAATCTCCACTCATGAAAAAAGCTTATGAAATGTACTTTGCCTGTAAAGTTGATGATCAAGACAAGTTACTGGCTTCAAAAATTTGTTGCATTGATCGGGTGGTTGAAAAGTCCTCATAAGTCTATACCACTCGCAGATCTAATGGGAGGGAACCTCGTAACCACTGTTCTTTTTTCACGACGAATGTCAAAGGCATTACTAGCAAAACCAAGAGCAGCATTCATTACCTCAATATTCCTTCTGCAATCAGACTAATGCCCCATGACATCTCATTGCTCATTCTCCAGTGTTTTCAAGTTACATTCTTGATTCGGATTTTGAAGAATTTCCACCAGAAGCTGCATCAAGCTACATCTATTTGTTCTGTTTCGTCATCTAAACCTCACTTAATCACCCAAGCTGAATTATGTGATCTTGTTCGTGACTTGGACCTTCCCAAGACAATAGCTAAACTTCTTGGATACCGTCTACAGCAATGGAATCTTTTAGAAAAAAGAGTTAAGGTAACCATATACAGGAAAATAACAAGCAACATTAACAATTTTTTTTGCAATAGAAGGTAACTTGGTGTTTTGTCACGATATACCCGACCTAATGACGGAACTTAGATTACCATATACACCAGATCAATAGCGGCTATATATAAATTCATCTAAAACCCTTAGCAAATATGAAAGAGGCATATGACAATCTAAGGCATTACTCAGGGGTATAAAGTGCGAAAACCACAAATTTAATGGAACATATTATTATGTGCAGATTTAAAAGTGGTAGCATTTTTGACAGGGCTGCAATCAGGGATATCAGGATGTACAAGATACTGCTGCTTTTTGTATGAGTGGGGCAGCCGTAAAAGATAAATATTATAAAATTAAATACAGGTCTTTACGCAAAACAACTGAGTTTGATTTCAAAAACGTGGCACGAGAAGCATTAGCTCAGAAGGAAAAGATATATTTACTCCCACGTCACATTAAGCTAGGCCGCATCAAAAATTTTGCTAAGGCAACAATATTTCGGGAAACTACTACGAACACGTGAAAGAACTACTCTCGGCCTACCACATTTTGGGATACAACATGATGCTATTCCATTTTCTATGTTCTCATTTAGATTTCTTTTCGGAAAATTTAGGAGCAGTATCAGATGAGCATGGAGAAAGACTTCACCAAGATCTAGGAAAGGTATACCGGAAAATGGAGTCCAAACATGTTAGTGAACTGTGTAAAGCACTTTTAATTGCGTAACCTATCCTGTTTGTAACTGGCTACCTACAAATAGGACTCGCTGACGTTGTGACACTTTTTAGACGGAAACTCGGGCGCCAGTTCCTTATTTTTAAGTGCAAGGAACAGCACTTGTCTGGCTCACCGGGGTGAGAACGTTCACGGGGTAGCTGAGCAGTGGAGATACGGTTGTTTGTCTTGTCAACTGGATCGGACAATTTCTCAAACGGGTTAATTAGAAAGAAACCAGAGGAAATAATAACTGTCTTTATTTATGAGAAACAATCATGAATAAGTAAGGTAAAACTAGACAGGGTAATGCAGCGATTTACTTTGCTGTCGGTTATGTACAATTTTGTTTCTGTTTTAGATGATTTTTAACTGATTCGAAGATCGTAAATAAGATACAAAATCGACCCCAATATAGTAACATTTGGTACTTCATACTGAATATTTAGCACACTTGACTTTATTGTATTATTAGAAATGACATAATGATAAAAATTTGTAAAGTATGAACGTATTTAATTTCGGCTATCTTTATCAACATTGTACAAACTTAATTTATCTACTATAATATTATGCATCACGGTCAAAAACTTAATTAAATGTTTATTCGTTGAAAATGTGTATGTAATTTATTTTTTGTACTAGATAACCTTATGATAAATGCATGATAAACTTTCTATTCGTACCAAAATGTTTAAATATCTTACTTTATCCTTGTATAAATAACAAATAATATAACGAGTGTACTAGTAAAAATGCAATAAGCGATGCATGTTAAAACGTATGTTTTCTTAACCGCCTCTCAAGTCACTGAAGTAACCCTTTGAAAATCCTAGAATTTTGAGTTAGGTAAAGACAGGCGGGGCAATACAGTTTATTGTGGAGTTCGAACCACATCTAGGGCTTCGATAATTCTAAATCCATCTAAGTCCGAAGCTAATCAGAAATAAGTTTTTAATTTGGTTTAGGTTAGATTAGAACCATCGAACTTTGCAACCGAGACCTATGTGGCTACTGTGCCCCTACATCTCTATTGCACATAGATTCTAAATCTATTAAATTTTCTTTGAAAAAATTATTAGTAGAAATATGTTTAGTATACCTATGGCCATCAAGGTCCTGCGACTCGTCACCATTAGGTTTCTTTGTTTGATCTTATCAAGAAAATTCATTGAAATTTTAAATATCTCTAGAAGAGAACAATTGATTGAATCAATATCAGCAATCACGTTGAAGAAGGGCCACATAAGTCCATGAAGCAGAAGGCGGTCATATTTGTTATCTTAAACAAATACATTCCCTAATCCTATCTTAATAACATCTTTTTAGATAGGATTCAAATTTAATTATGTATTATGTTTGACAGTTTGATAGATTATGTTGTGTTGTTAGCAGAAATAAAGATTATATCTATTTGATGAGAACGGTCTAGCCTAATTGAACTTTCATTTGTACACTCGTTATAATGCATTATTGATTAGACAGCTAATTGCTATTCCATATTTTAATGTGTTTAATTTTCTCGAGTTATAAGTTTCATATTATTGAAGCGTCGATTTCGATCTTTTAATCCTAATGTCATCAATCAACATTATCAATAAGAAGTGAAAACGTGTCTCCAGAAAATATAATTATATTTAAATTACGCAGGACAATAAATATAACAAATAAATTCATTTGTTTTAGTGAGCATTAGATCAGTTCTACTCAATAACTCATACAATAAGCATAATGAAGGTAATATTGCTTGCAGTACTTGTTGCTACTGTTCTTGGTTCCCTACAGGGTAAGATATATTTTTTGAATCTTTATTTAGAACATTTTTAGTCTTTAATATTCTGCTTATTGTTCCACCAATTGTCTCGAAGTTTCAGCGAGACATTGCCAAGATATGTATTTAGAGATAGTGTTATTTAACATTGAAATCCATTTTTAGGAATGTTTGTGTGCTTTACGTGAAATTGGCCTTTTTATTTGATTGACTAAAGAACTGTCATATTAATTTAATGGTATCCTATAACCAAAAGTCACTTATAATCAATGAGTTTTCATACATGTATTACTTTGTATTTATACACTATACAGGTCATTAAAACTTTAGTGACTTATTTTGGAATTTCAATAAAAACAATATATAGTCATTTGTTTTTGGATATAAATAAGGAATTTAGCTTCTGTAATTATTAGAACTTTTAAATTAATATTTCCTTCAAATTTACATATTGAAGAAGACTTGGAAACGATTGTATAACCCAATACATTGTATCCAATAAATGTTACTAAAGCAACTATTCTATGAACTAATCACTACTACTTTTTCACTGAAGTTCACCCAGATTCCTTTCCTCAACGACCTACGTAGTTATGTAGGTCGTACAATATATTTATATAAATATATTGTAGATACATTAGTATAATATCCACCATTAATATATTTTCGTAAATCGAATTAAACTGAGACCAATCTTGTAGAAGGCAGACATACAGAAAAACAATATTGGATATCAAGATTTCCAACTACACCTCTTGGGAATGCTTAACCAAAATTTCGAGAAAAATTGTGAAACGATAGAAAACAAATTAACAAAAAAATTAAATAAATTCCATTTTTTTGGCCTACGAACACACATTTTTGATAATTATTATAATATATTGAAATAAAAATGTATTTTTCTTTAATTGTTACAGCTTACAACGGTGGTTGCCCTGAGGATGAACAAGGTTGTTATGATGTCTGTGTAGAAGGAGGCTTTCCTAAAGGTGGAGCATGCGCTATTGCTTTCGACACGTTGCAGAAAACAAGTTGTTCATGCACTCCGATTACGCCAGACGATTTGGAATGAAAATGTTAATAAATTATATTAAAGATTTTCCTCCTATCTTCTAAAATACTGTGTTTATAATTTAAGATGTAATTACCTTATATTATTAATAAGGTCTTTCAAGCCTCGAAAATTACTTTGTCGTTTGAGTCGTTTTAGAAATATGTACTTATTCTTAACGTGCTTCTACGACAAGGATTAAAAATATATTATTGTTTTACACCAGATTTTTTTGTAATACTATCCATCTGTTAAATTTCGTTGAACAATACATACATCGAATTTATTTTTATTTACATTTTTTATTTTGGAATTTTAAAACCTCTGTCAACCATAATACTTCTATATACTGTTTCTTTTATCTGCTTGGGAATTTATTAAAACCACTCAAAAAATTCTGAATGCTTGTGATCAATATTTGGCCATATAAAAAAATTATTGTTATCTTGCGAAAATACTTTAATCCTTTGCTAGGATAGGTTTTGAAGTGTTTATGAAGTACTTAATATTATTTGAAATTACACAGTGGTAATTTAAAGTTAAGAGGCAACTTTTAGAGGTTTATATAATGTTGATTTAATAGAAAGTTCAACTTTGATTTATTAAATTTGTTGCCTCCACTTGAGCATAAATTATTTTCCGAGAGATCAACAAGAATCAAAATCAAGAGTTTTTGATCAAACTTTTAGTTCTGTGATTTTATGATTATGATTGAAATGTCCGACATTGCCAAGGTGACTGAACTTATGCGCTTTTTCTATTTTGACCTTTTAACCATTGTAGGGGCTGCTTCAAGGATGGTTTGGTAGATGGATAAAAGGTCTAGCGTGATAAGCATGGTAAAGTGGTCCCGGTTGCCAATGTTTGAAATAACATGTCGTGTCGTGATATTGGCCCACCATGAGAATACGACACGACGTATACAGTTTTTGACCCTTGACCTTGATCTGTCCCTTAGAAATCGAGAAAGTACGTGCGAGGGCCGTTTTTTTCAGACTCATTTTTCTCAAAACCTTTGAGAGCTAGAAAAGGGAAACCAACACCAATAATTGGAGAATACTGAAGAAAATATTATGTTTTTTTTACCATGCTTATCACCCTAGACTTTTCATCTTATGGTACTTGCCAATTAATAAAGACTTGCTTTTGTCACATACAAAATTAAATTCCATCAAATATTGTTAAGTCACTTTGATACTAGAATTGGTTTTTAGAAATAGTTTCTAAATAATTTAAAGAATAATTATTCTGAACCTTCCTTTATATTTTATATATCAACATAGCATGGTAACTACTAGTTATGTGAATGGCTTGAATATGAGAATTTGTTCGGTAAGAAACCCTCTCCAGCACATTGAAACATTGCTGTATCCTGTGAAAATAAATTCTTTTGTGGTAATTTCACGGAAACGATTTTTCTTTAGTTTGTTTGAGGAAATGCAAATTTTTATATTCACCCGTCAAATTATACGGCCATGAGCTTACATACAAGTACTTTTAATACGACAAAGCTGCTACGTACACCACAATCCATTTCTGCCAGAACGACGAATGAACAACTTTTATGACGATTCCATTCTTCCGATATGGTATTCCCGATTTCTCCTTTGTCATTAACTGATAAAACGAATTTACTAAATGAACAAAGCTACAAAATCTCGAAGAATTGCAAATTGCCATTTCTAAGGAAATCGAGATAATTTCATAATGTATTTAAAAATTTGAAAAAAAAAATTGCATAAAAATATGAGAGAATGGAGAATCTCAAACGTTAGTAAAGGCGGGTTTACATTGGTATAGTAAATGGGTTAGTTACTTGCACCAGTAACTTGCAAGACAGTAACTAACCTAATGTAAACCACATAGGAAAGTACTTGTACTAGTACTGGTACAAGTTATCAGGACAGGAAAGTGAATAGCTATCTAGGCTATTTACTTACCACTTGCAAAGCCACTGCCCTTCCCCTATCAACGTCTTCAGCACCTGTTTACCGGCTGCCGTGTCGCCCGTGTCTACTACACCAATGTAAACACTTACTCGCTAGTATCTGCGTTGACAGTAAACAGTGTGATTTCGATTATAAAGAAATTTAACAATGAAAAGGTGGTCCGAAGGAGATACTATAAAGTTTGTAGAACTTTATCGCGATTATGAGTGTTTGTGGGATACAACAAGGAAGAAGAAAAAGAAGAAGAAGAAGAAGAAGAAGAAGGAGTGCTGATGTTCCTTTTGAATCCCTTCTGCTGATCCAATCCCTGACCCATATTCTTTTTGGACGGCCATTTTCCTCTTCAATCTCACTGATAAGTTGTTCTCCAATAGCAATTTGCATTACTCGCACAAATATTTTTCTGAATTTTTCCTTGTGCAATATTCTAGAACGACGAGAGACATGACGATGAAAATGATTCATCCTGGCAATGTGACCGCACTACTGGTACTAGTGCACATAAAATACATTTTCAAGTGTAGACATCCACTGTCTTGTGTATGCGACAGTAGGCTAGCCAGGCTAGCTACAAGTGCATGTAACTGGGCTTAGTAACTATACCAATGTAAACCCGCCTTAAGAATCTTACTAACATTTAAAAAACTGAAAATACAACTTGTATAATTAAAAACGGAACACTCTGTATATTTTTATATTTAGTTTCAGCTTTCTTCTGACTTCCTACTTTCTATAATATAAAACAAAAACTTCTTATTTCACAAATGAAAATTATTTACTGATATTATCGTCAGCAGGTTGGGTAAGTAATGTCTAGTCACCTGATAACATTTAATTGTTTGGCACTATTCTATTGTTAATTATAACGAAGAGAAGGATAGGTAAATATGGAACACACCAATGGCCACCAAGAATTTCTTAATGGGGGGAGGAAAAAAGCTTATTTTAGGAACGCTAGTGAACTGAATTAACGAATTTCGAAAGAGAATTTAGCAAGAAAAATGGAAGAACTTAATCTCCTTCGTAAAATATTTATATTTTGAGATATCTTCTATTATTTCTTTTAGAAAAATATTTGAAAATAAAATTAACTTTTGATATGAGTTAAGAGATTGTTAGGTAATAATTGCAAAATAAAAAATCGGTTCTATTCTATATTGAAAATAAAAAAACATAAATACATAAAAATCTTACAGAAACAGACGCCGAAACGCCGAAATCAAATTCTATAAAATATACTGAATGCCCTATAAGCCAGTTTCCGATTTACTTAAAAAATTTTAAAAGTAAAAAAGTTAAAGTTGATAAATTCTAGGTTGGAAACTGTACACAAGGTATTCATAAAGTAATTCCCCTCCCAGTATCTCCAAAATGGAATGAGGTATCCGTATCACAGTACTTACATTCTATTTTTATATACATTTATCTCACTCCATTCTGGAGATATCGAGAACATATTATGTAGCTGTCAGCAGTATGACTTTGTTGAAATTAGACGACCCATTTTTTACCAGTTAGTTTACTTATTAATTGGTAATTCGTTAAATATATTTAGAAATTAATTCTTTTAGGCCGTGACTAAAACTATATACTTAACTTTTCGTCGACCTGCCAAAATATCGCTCTGGTTTTCAAAGCTGTGCTAACACATTGACATATTATAATGCATGTTTTGTGGATTTTTAGAGTACACTTTAATTGCACCAATACAAGATATAACAAATAAAATTAATTTCCAACGTGAAACGTTTCATAAAAACATACATAGCATCAATATACACGCAGATATGTCTTGAACTATCCATACAGACAAATCACACTGACTGGTTTAAATAACTGATTGTATTGATTGCCTGTTGCAACTGAACACCGCAGAGAGTATCGTCTGACCTGGTTTCCAGGTTATTAATTATTATCCAAACAGAAAATGTAGATAGATATTCACTATATTCACCGAGACCTGGCAGGGTAGATAAACAATTGCATGTGATCGATGCGTGACCATCAGTGTTAGTTATCAACTACGCACAGGGCTCCTAATTGTTCATGCTATGGGTTTAATAGGGCTTGATAGAAGATCACGTGTGGACACTGATTACGTCTCCGTGAATGTAGTATAGAATAATGTCGAGTAGTAACTATTATCGTGAATCGATATAAATATAAAATAATTAATATTAGGTAAGTAAGCTATGAAATTATGAATAGTCCTAATACGGTATTTGTGGGTTCTTTTTTGGACAAAATTAAAAACACTTTAATGTGATTGGCCGGTTTCTCCTTTAATATAAGGCTTCATCAGAATCTATAATATTTAATACAATATAATTTCAAATTAAATGAGAAACAGTAATCAACACTTACCAATCAACACAGTCATTAAAAACACTACTACAAACATAATATAACACTACGTCTACGTCAATAAAATATTGTTTACACAAAACGCACATTAAAAACACGTAAATAACTTTTTCCTTTGAAACTAATAATTAACAATAACTATCTGAACATTAACCTATAGGTATCTTTTATCAAACCTCACTAAATCTTCTTCTTAATCGTACTGCAATAACATATTACTAATTTGAGCTACTTTAAAAGGTTACTTTATCAAGACAATAAGAAGAAGAATACATACTTAACCTAAAATAATTAATATCACACTAACCACCTTTTAATACATTTCTATAGACATTACTTAATCCCTCTATATCCGTTCTTAGATTTACACAATTTTGATTATTAATAATATGAATCATTTCCAAAAACAATCTTTTATCTAAATTACACTCCGTGTCTAGAATCTTAACATTATCGAAATCAAACTTATGATCTAAATTAAAAGAATGTGCGGCTAACGCCGTGGTAGTTTTGTTTTTGGAAACATCATATTGATGATTTTTTACCCTAGCCTTAACCCATTGCTTAGTTTGACCGATGTAACAATGACCACATTCACAATTTATTTTATACACCACATTACTTCTTACATCAACCGGAAGTTTATCTTTATTTAAATTAAACAATGGTGCCAATGATTTTTTATTATAGAAGACAATATTGTTATTTGGTTTGATTAAACAATTACGAATATTATGCGATAATCCCTTAATATATGGAATTTTATAGTAAACTACCTCATTATTATTAATATTCTCGTTAGTTCTTCTATACTGATTATCATGAAAGAATACAGTGTTAACTAAACCTTCTGGATATTTGTTCTTAATTAAAATATTTTTCGCCAATTGAAAATTATTTTGTTTAAAATTGTCATGACATAAATTGTTTATTTTATGTTTAATGGATTTGATTATTGCTATTTTTTGATTCATCGGGTGACTAGAGTAATAATTTAAAATCCTATTAGAGCTAATATCTTTTCTGTATATGTCTGTCAAAATCTGATTGCCCTCTCTAATTAACAATACATCTAAAAACGGAATTTTTCCATTATTTTCCATCTCTACTGTAAAATTCAGATGTGTGTCGAAATTATTAATGTTATCTAAAATAATGTTTATGCCATTTTCAGGTACACACATAATAATGTCATCTACATAGAGAAATAGATAACATTAATAATTTCGACACACATCTGAATTTTACAGTAGAGATGGAAAATAATGGAAAAATTCCGTTTTTAGATGTATTGTTAATTAGAGAGGGCAATCAAATTTTGACAGACATATACAGAAAAGATATTAGCTCTAATAGGATTTTAAATTATTACTCTAGTCACCCGATGAATAAAAAAATAGCAATAATCAAATCCATTAAACATAAAATAAACAATTTATGTCATGACAATTTTAAACAAAATAATTTTCAATTGGCCAAAAATATTTTAATTAAGAACAAATATCCAGAAGGTTTAGTTAACACTGTATTCTTTCATGATAATCAGTATAGAAGAACTAACGAGAATATTAATAATAATGAGGTAGTTTACTATAAAATTCCATATATTAAGGGATTATCGCATAATATTCGTAATTGTTTAATCAAACCAAATAACAATATTGTCTTCTATAATAAAAAATCATTGGCACCATTGTTTAATTTAAATAAAGATAAACTTCCGGTTGATGTAAGAAGTAATGTGGTGTATAAAATAAATTGTGAATGTGGTCATTGTTACATCGGTCAAACTAAGCAATGGGTTAAGGCTAGGGTAAAAAATCATCAATATGATGTTTCCAAAAACAAAACTACCACGGCGTTAGCCGCACATTCTTTTAATTTAGATCATAAGTTTGATTTCGATAATGTTAAGATTCTGGACACGGAGTGTAATTTAGATAAAAGATTGTTTTTGGAAATGATTCATATTATTAATAATCAAAATTGTGTAAATCTAAGAACGGATATAGAGGGATTAAGTAATGTCTATAGAAATGTATTAAAAGGTGGTTAGTGTGATATTAATTATTTTAGGTTAAGTATGTATTCTTCTTCTTATTATCTTGATAAAGTAACCTTTTAAAGTAGCTCAAATTAGTAATATGTTATTGCAGTACGATTAAGAAGAAGATTTAGTGAGGTTTGATAAAAGATACCTATAGGTTAATGTTCAGATAGTTATTGTTAATTATTAGTTTCAAAGGAAAAAGTTATTTACGTGTTTTTAATGTGCGTTTTGTGTAAAAAATATTTTATTGACGTAGACGTAGTGTTATATTATGTTTGTAGTAGTGTTTTTAATGACTGTGTTGATTGGTAAGTGTTGATTACTGTTTCTCATTTAATTTGAAATTATATTGTATTAAATATTATAGATTCTGATGAAGCCTTATATTAAAGGAGAAACCGGTCAATCACATTAAAGTGTTTTTAATTTTGTCCAAAAAAGAACCCACAAATACCGTATTAGAAATTTTAAAGTGGACACAAAACAGTAAGAAAATAAATTATGAATAGTATTGAAAAATTCAAATTAGTATAAAATATGAATTTCGATTGTACCTTAAATCATCTATCTTACTAGGTTTGTGGTCATATTAATCCAATGTACTAAAGCGCATTTCGCTCTTTATGTCCATTTGTGTTTCCTATTCCAATAATCAAGTATTCTCGACGAAATACGAGATGTTGCAGATGGGTACGTTTGTGATTTCTTCAGGATCCGGGAATGCCTTTTTACGCATAGAATGCAGTCTCTTCCAATTGGTTAGTTGGTTTCCTACTGAATTGTAGGTATCCCTTGGCTCGTGTACTTAATGATGCCTCAAGGAACATCTACGATCACCTCATCCCCATAAGTTGAGTTCACATTTTACTGCTGCGGTCTGGTACGAAATCCCACACCTAGGTTTCATGCCATATGTCTAAGATCTTTTCCATCCTTTCCTTGCTAGAACTTTATATACCTCATACCTTCAAATTCTTGGTATCCTAGTACTCATTCCAGAGTAACCCTATTCCTTTCTGCTAAGGCCATTAGGTTATTGAGGTAGTTGCATTTTGTAGCGTTGATGCATCAGTTTCTGTAACGTAACCACTTGATCGCCATCCTCTATTTTATTGAATACAATTCCCATATTTCTGCTGGTTATAACTCCCACTGAAAATAGATTCTTCCGTAACCTTGGAATAAGAAATGTATTTTTAATAAGTCATTGCTTCTACTTTCTTTTATCGATACCAGATCCATTGCAGAACCAGATCCTTCTGCTTCAACAAATGAACTTGTTCCCGCACATTTTTATATGTCCAATTTTTGTGAAAGGTCATGTGCCTTGATGCTCCACTATCTGCTAACCATTTGTTTCACGTCCTGGAATAAAACTATTTCTAAATTTTGCACAACTCTGGATATTTGATATAGAATTTCCTGATCGTATTTTCCTGGTATCTTAGCTAACCATTTATAGCACTCGGATTTTAAATGCTACTTCTTATTGTAATAGAAACATTCCTTTTCTTTTTATAATAAATTTATCTGGCTATTGTTCAATTTCGAGTTCGTTCAATTTAGCGTGAACAACTCTGAAGTGCATTTCTATATTTCGCAAAGCTTTTAATGCTGCCTTATAACATAGATTAAGATTGCTATCCTGTCTGGTAAGAGTTGTGAAGCGGTTCAGGTTAATACGTATTCCACCCTTGTGCTTTCTTTACAAATTTTCGCACTAGTAATAATAACTATTTTGGATACATACCAAATGCACCATGGTTGTGATATTATCTAGATTCAGGCCCTAGTATGGCCCTGATTGATTCAATATACTATAACAAGACACTTTGTCCAGATAAGTTTCAACGTTCAGTTCAATTACTTACCGCATTGACGAGTTTTACATTAGCTTTATGGATTAATATAGTTTCTAACATGCTTATTAACCAAGTAAGTATTTCAAGATTCTCAGGAGAGCTGAACGAATACTGAATACTTATGTGTCGAAACTATGGCCTCGGCGTATATAAAGAATTATCGTTATTCTCTTCTGAAGTTAATTATCAAATAATATACAAAAAGTATTTGATGATAAATTTAAACGTACACATCACTACACCACATAAATGAAATAAATGACCACCAAATTCAAAGCCAGGGCTGTTGTCCACCTTCATTGTCAATATTAAAGCTCAGCATCGATCCCAGTCCCTCGAAAGTGACTAAATATGATTGCCACAATATGTTCTAGCCCACTCACTACTGAATCTGTTAAACAATAATTAAAATCTGACAACAGATAATAACTACCTATATCAAGCAACATGGCAGTTTAATATCACAAGTAGCAAAATAGGTAATAACAAGGGTAATAATGAGTAAGTACACCAGTGCATACTATCTGATGGTTTGGATCTGGGTAAAGCACAATTTGATTGATATTCTGTCTTGCTAAAAGAATGGATTTCTATAAAACTGTTAATGGGCTCTTCCTCGAAATTTCGCAAATTATATCAGACTGTGTTTTTCAAAATATCTCTTACGTAATTTTCTTTTATGGTCAAAAAAAAAAAAATTTAAAAACGTAACTAATTTATTAAATTTTTGTGACGTCAAAAAAGGATAATTATTGGTATAGATCATGTATGTATATCCAAAGAGTAAATATCTTAAAGGAGAGAAGGTACTATAAAATCTGCATCGACGGACGTTGTTATTGTTTATTGTTTTCAAACACTCAAACATAATGAAAATATTACTAATAGTTGGTTTATTTAGTTATAATAATATTTATTTACTTACCGATGAAAAGCAACGCCACTGCTCCTTGCAATGTGGGAAAAACCACGCGTTATGCAACTAACCATAATAAAGCCATTTTATATGTCCAAATTCTCTAATTCCGCACAAAACACGCACACACGAATAAATACAATCCTTGTGAATCGTTTAACACAAATATGGCCGATTGCGAACTTCCGTCGTTAGTCACATACACACGTTCAAATTATTCACATAGGTAACCTTAAATTTTTTGTTTTTGTAAATTTATTTTCAATTTTAATTTCTATTTTTGTAGTTTTAGCGTGGATTCATTACAACATTTAGAAACTCTTGCAGACAGAAGACGTGTAAGGTTTTAATACTGTAGATTATTAACGATGGCTAATTGGAGTTTCAACCAACAAAAACAATTTTATTTTAGATCAAATAATGCACTGATCAAGATTTTAGTTTTAGGAACCAAGCAAAAATTGTGATAAAAGCGACATAATATTCGAAAACCGTAACAAATTCATATTTTTGAGGTTAATACTGTGACGTCACGTGCGCAAACTAATTGCTCTGGAGTTTAACCAATAGCAAAACCGTCCATTTTTGACGTCATTTACGAAAAACTGGCGGGACGTTTGAAATTGAGATAACTCCTTAATATTTAAAGCAACTGTAAAGGTGCTAATTCACAATGAGAAAATATCATAAGATTTTTTCATCGTGGATTCGCACCTTAAGAATGAATGATTATTGAAATTTGTTGCATTATTATGTTTAATATGTATTTAACTTTGAGGTAAATCTATTAATTCAATTAAAGTGTAAGATCCCATTATAATTACAATAATTATATCAACCTAAAATAGAGTAGGCATTAATGCTAGTGATTTCTCCTCGAATTAAGATAATTGTGTTAAAGAAACACAGTACTTAACTTAAGAACTGATTTGGGATATCAGTTGGTCAGCGACTTCTCATTAGCTGATAAATCCTGCTTCTCTCATTAGGGATACTTCTTTTTTAATGGTAATCTATGTATTATCGAAGTATTCAAGGTTTCAAATGATTCTTCTCTTCTCGCTAAAACCTATGATATACTTGCTTTCTGTAGAAGATATAGATCACATACTCTGGATCATAAAATAGTACGAAAGAATTATGTTTTATTTAGCTCAGACCGCGGTAGGACAGCCACCAATCGCAATGGTTGTTGCGGAGAAATGTTAGCAGTCAATTCGCTACTTATCTTGTCATTTATTGATATAGTAGGAGTAAAAACAGTAAATCAATTCTATGTTTTCATACTTTGCATTCAAATATGTTGATATAATATAAATTTATTTTTGTCGCATTTTGCGGTCGTCATCTTATTGACAATTATTTTAATTTTTTGTAAATTTTGATTTGCTGGATTGTTTCTTTTATAATTTTATTAATGCTACTTCGCTTGTTATCCAGATTCTCTATTTTTGGAAGACTCTTGTTTGGTACAGTTTAAAATCCAAACAATGGGTTACTATATTTTTGAAGGGGACTCTCATCATCCTGCATTGCTTTTATATTATAATATCCGTAGGGCATGAAAGAATTTCTTATACATACAGTTTATTTTTACAGAATATAATTTTCCAGTTTCCATTCATGACCATAATTATAATGTATAAGAAATCTAGGGTGATGAGCGTCCTCTACAAAAACAAATCAAGTAACCATTGTTTGAATTTTTTATATCATTAAATCCTTATTGAATTTTCTGACGGTTATTCAACATGTGTGAAATTCTATGAAATATTAGAATTTATACTAGGTATATATTTTTGTATCTAAAACGTATTGCTCAACGTAATTATCTTCCTCGGTTTAACAGTAAGATCATAAAGAATATAGAGCAAAGCATATCGGCTATAAAAATTTAGAGATAGCGAAGACTGTTTCGAAAGGTTTAAAGACTAAAATCTAAAATATCATATGTCAGTAAATTTAAAAAAACCTATTATAATAATTATTATAAAATTGACCTAAAAACTTCACTTTCGATATAATAATTGATACTTTTAGTAATGATTGTTATGTTTGCTGAAAATGTAGAGGTATTCTGTTCATTCATTAGTTTGACCTCTCCTTTAAAGGTCTTTCGTAATAGAAGCTTCTAAAGAAGCAAATTGGTTACTATTGATTTTTTCCGTTTAAGCCTATATTGAAAGGAGTTTACTGAGCTCTCCACATTCAAATGTTTTATTTTATATAACGTGTTCAAATATACTTGCGAATTTAAAATAGTTATTGATCCCTTTTTATAGAAGTTGAAGTTTTATGTGAAACTGTGTGGTATAGAGATGAAAATAAAAACTATTAAAGTACACAGAGGAAATATAAAATTGATGAAATTTTGCTTCTTGCCATAGGGGGACTTAGGTAATAGACACATCCGCAAAACAAATACAATAGTAGGAAAGAGGGAATAATATGTGATATCAAAGAACTCCGCCCTATTAGTCTGTTATTAATTTATGTAAAAATATTAGACAGTGAAAAGCTTCTATTACCAGAATATTGATCTGGATGCGACATTTAAATATTTCAAGCAAAGTTTTACTCTATCTGGATCATAAATTAGCACCAAATGTATAATTTATTGATTATTTGAATATTAATTCAGCTGACCATTCGATATAAAGTACAAAGTTGAAATTCTATAAATTCTGCAAAACCTATCGCAATTATTAACAGATTTTAAATGATGGTTTTTAATTTTTAATTTTCCACACTATTCCCGGAAAATTTATTTTTGTTTATTTAAAGTATGCTCACTGGTTTTCATCGTTCAGTTTTTATTTATTATTGAATAGAATTTGCAATGTTGATCTATATATTTAACAATTTACCGCAAAATATGAATAATGGAGCGGAATATTTTTACTGGAAATTGCACAACAAATTTAATTTCACACCAACAAAATACTATATAATTCTAAGTGAATGAGAACCTTTTCACAATGAAATTAGGAAATCTGTTTAAACACCTATCAGAATGTTTTCCCTCACCATTTCCCTGTCTTCCTGCTTAGAGCGCTCGCTTTACTTCGAAGAGCAATATACCTCATGAATATATTTCGTTTCATTATTCTCATCAACAATTATCCTTAACTCAATACCGGGATATCAGAATGATGCACATTGGATCTAATGCTGAAACTTATAAACGAAAATGTGTACGTTCATTTTTTGAACCCACACATATTAGAATGATTTATTTATGTTACATAAGTACAACGACTGTAAATGCGGATTAATAAAACAAAAGAAAAAACTTGAGAGAAAATTAATATCCTATTATTTTAAAAAAGGTAATGTAGCAGCAAAGAAGCATAATAAATATTGAAATTATCTTCAAAACTGGATTTTCTATGCGTCTGAATTATATTGATAAATGAATTTTCGGTTTCAAATCACAAGATCATAAAGTTTGTCCTTGCAGAGTTAGCTTTAGAAATATAATATTTGAAACAGTTTTGGGCAATTCAAGGATTAACCAATTGAAATTCAGATCCACCTAATGCCGACTGTATTAATCTGAGAGACTCTTTTATTTCCAAACCGGCTGGCTGTTAAAAAGTAATATAGTAGACGAATATAACTGAAATTTATTCTTTTTAAGGTCATGTTCCGAATTATCCAATTTCATGTTTCCTCAATTTTAATAGGAACAAATCCATTATAATTCGTTTTATTTCGTTGAAACCTGCGGCGTTCTAAAAAATTAAATAAAGGATGCCGTTATTATGCTTATTTGAAACATTAATTTAATAAAATTATATTAATTTAGAGCACTAAGAGGCTAATCTGCATTATTATAAAATATGCATGTGTATACAAAATGATGTGTACAAAATGTTGCCAGAAGAAAACCGCAACAAGGATGGTCGAAAACTCTTTTACAAACTAACAGCTTTACCAAAGCCTTAAAAACAAAATATTAAAAACCGTTTAACTTGAGCACACTCCTCCAGAAATAGCACAGTTAATTGAAATGTTTTACTGCCAAATACACTACAACATTTATATAAAAGAATTAGCGATTGGCATCATAAAAGTTACAGTTTAATGAGTATTTCAGATAACTTTTCAATTTAAATTAAGTTTGTACTCAAAGAATTCCTTTTTAACCCAGAAATCTAATTTTGCCTTTATTAGGAATTGATTCGATCAGATTGAAATCGTGTTCGGTTATCCACCTTCTATTATCTCTGTGATCCTGTTCAGCCTCATTTTCCTTCGTTTCTTATTTATAGACTATTATTTCAAAGGGTTGCCCTTTCACATCGTTAGATAAAATATAAATCGCACTTTCATGCGGGAAAATAACAACGAATTGTAATTTAATGCTAATAACTTTTTCCTTGGTACCTTTATAGGTCTATACCTATAATATAAATACCAATTGATAGCATATTGTATTATGCCGGAGGGAAAGAGGGGTGGATTGTACAGTGGCGTACATGTAGACGTCTATCCAATAATGTTAAGAATTATTTGTCCTTAAATTCTCATTTTAAAGCAACAATATTTGTATTTTGCTCCTATGAAACGGCGTATTTATTTCAAATATTTTTCTAAAAAAATGATCTATTATTGGGGTCTGTAAACTTGGCACTACAACCACCGCACCGGTACAAATTGCGAAACCTTTACATTTATCTTCGTCTCATCTAACTCATTTACCAACCTCAAATATATGAAGAGCAGAAGTGCCAATTTTTATTCACAGTTTTATAATATAATATCATCACATAGTACATTAGTATACTATTTGGATTATCAACGGCTAGCCATGTTCGTCCATGTCACACGAAACAGAGTAGGTAGATAAGTAAACCCGACCATTTGCATATTATATAAGACCAAAAGAGGGTTCCTGTAAAGTTTCAGGTAGTTCATCATTTCCATACTTACTTAAAATTAATATGTTTCCGTTTTAATTCAAGTGGGTGTCTTGTAGAATGAACCTGTGATGAAATTATTTGCATAAATGAACATTAATTTTTACTAAAATGCAAACAAAGTTGTTCAATCTGGCAGTATGGATTTCTATGAAATGTTTCCCTTCATTATACGTCAATTCAAAAAAATGCCCACACTCATTTTTAAGTAGTCATTCAAATTCTATTATACAGGGTGAGTCAACGGTGCGAATAAGTCCAATATTTCCTTTATTGTCGATAATTCAAACATAAGTTTTATAAGGAAGTTGTAGGAGAGCAAAATGGCTACATTTTAAAATTAGTTTAAAATATACGGAGTGATTTGTGAAAGTGGAGCGCTATAGATGTCAATTTTTTTAAATGGAACTTTCATCTGGTCTATCTTTAACTTTCACCTTTGTTATCATTTCCACCATGGATATTAGGATATATTCAGCACATGTAGTTGATTTATCTGCAAACCTTAGTGCCTCGTTAATAACATGCTTTAGGCAAAGGCACTTAAGAAGATAAACAGCTTTTACTGGTTTATTATTATATAACAAGGCCTTAAATTTCATAGACGGCGACTATCAACTAAGAGAAAAATTGTAGATCCTTTTTTATTCAAATCAATGACCTATTTATTGCTCAGTGTTATATTTATAATATAGCTGATAGATTTACATTATCACTAATAGCCCCAGTAATATTCGTATAATTTACACATATACACAATATATAGTTTTAGTTTTTTATTTCTTGACCGTTGAAATTCAAATGCTTATGGTATATTTCTTGGGCATATCGGTCATATATATTAAAACAAATTTATTTTTTTCCAACGTTTCGGTTTATTAAAACCATCATCAGGGACTACAAGGTGAAGTGTTTAGTGAACAAGGTATATATAAATTTTACACATAACTTATGGTGAACCAACTTACAATTTTTTTCTTTTTTTTTTTTTTTTTTGTTTGTTTGAAATTAAAATGTATTACACATATTGTATAAAGTAGATGTTATTCTTTGAGAGTCTTAAAAGCAACTGAAAATATTTTTGTCAGTTTCACATTTGTTGTTGACTGTAACAATTGCAATAGTACATATATAGGTCAGTCAAAACAATATTTGCATAAAAGAATGTACTCACATAAATACAGCATTAAAAATCGAAATACCTCAACAGCGCTAGCACAACATGCCTTAGAAAATAACCATAACTTTAACTTTAACAACATTCATATCTTGGAAAAAGAGCCCAATTATCACCGAAGAATCGTACATGAAATGTTGCAAATAAAAAGACATTCTAATTCAATAAATAGCCGAACTGATATAGAGAACTTAAGCAATACCTATTTTAATTTACTAAAATAAAACAAATGGGGTATAATATAATTAGTAAGTTTATACATCTTCCCAATTTACTTTACAAAAATTGTTAACACCAAATACTTAATTCTAATATTTATTACTCATGTCACAAAAAACATCCACTTATAATGTATACCTGCTAGCCCTTATCTTGTCCATAACATAAATAAACCCTCACTTACGCATTATTTTAAATGTGAAACTGACAAAAATATTTTCAGTTGCTTTTAAGACTCTCAAAGAATAACATCTACTTTATACAATATGTGTAATACATTTTAATTTCAAACAAACAAAAAAAAAAAAAAAAAAAAAATTGTAAGTTGGTTCACCATAAGTTATGTGTAAAATTTATATATACCTTGTTCACTAAACACTTCACCTTGTAGTCCCTGATGATGGTTTTAATAAACCGAAACGTTGGAAAAAAATAAATTTGTTTTAATATATATGACCGATATGCCCAAGAAATATACCATAAGCATTCATATACACAATTAAATTTTACACCTCTATCTCTGCGTACATTATTCAGTGGTAAGGATATTATAATTCAGTTCTGAATATTTATAATGCTATTTTAGGCAGTGTTATCTAGCCAATAAGTTTTACTTAATCATATAATTTTGAAAATATTAAATAAAATTATATTCCTCGAATTCTTTAAAGAAGGAATTAGTCATTTTGTCCTAAAATATCACTTTATTTTTTATTTTGTTGAGATTACGTGAGAGACACAAAAAGCGAAACGTAATGCATGTACTAAGTATAATAATAATATTTCTCTGATTTGGTTTAGATTTATTTACATATAGGTGCACTGTGTTTCACTATTCATGAGTACACCCTCGTATCTCAGGACTACAAAACTTCTAATATAGGTAGGAATAAGCTATTGCTTATTGACGTGCGACCCTGTGAGAAAAATTGGGGTCACTTTAAGAAAAATATATTAGCGATTTCATTATAGATATTTTGATTTTAGATTCGTATACAGCATCATCAAAAACCCCCTTATGCCTAATTTAAACAAAATATTATTTTTAATTATGCATTATGCATCCCTTTCGTTCGTTACAAGAGATCATCCTTGCGAAGAATGAGTATTAAATTTATGTCATAAGGATATGAATCAGTTAAAAGTTACATGAACTTAATTCAAAAAATATCTTTCTTCATTTCTTTAATAGATTAGACATCATTCTGTTTTGATATGTCTTTCTATATCATTTTTAAAACAAAATTTACACGCATCTATCTAAACATTTGTCTTACTTGACACCATAGTAGAAAATGTAACTTTTGCAATATATGCGAGACCCCTCATATAGTATACACACAATATCTCATACTCAGCAAACTTTATTATTAACACGAAGAATAAAAAATGACCTGTTAGATTGTATGCACACTATTTATTCATCTCCCTGTTAAATGAAAGAAAATAAAAATTGTACTCAGAGCCACCATCTCTTTGCTAAAAGTGAATAAGTAAATTAAAATGTACGTTTTTATAAATTGCGAAGAATTATACAGTAAGTTCATTAAGGATGGAGCAAATAATTTGAGACATGTCTTTGAGAAAATTCTCATAGAGGCCAATTTTTATTTTAATACGTAAACAATTCTTGCAATATTTATAAATGACTTTGTTTAGGCTTTATACAAGCATAATAATAACAAACATATCCAAATTGATATACTTATATTGATGTTTCATCTCTAAACATGCTATTATTAAATTCATTGGACTTTCTTTAATATATTATGAATATTGGATTAAAAATAGGGTCACATTGTTACACAATATTCCTCTTAATAGCTGCCCTAACACGTTTTTTATTTGGCGGCACATCAGCAGTAATAAAATGTAATCATTTTTCAAGTTTGAACGGCATTGTCAAAGATGATCATTATCAATGCGGGGATCCGAATAAAAAAGGAATAATTTGTCAATGACATTAGCAATAAGATTTAATTTTTTAATAATAAATAAAATTTATGAGCCAAGTGAATTTATTTCTCTTACCAAAGAAGATAACAATGTTGACTGAGTTCTTAAACTAACATGAACTAAGTAATTGACATTGGCACAGAATTTTTTTGTCAAATATGCAATATTCTTTTCTTACTATAGAGAATTAAAATTATTTAATTGACGAACTAGAGGAAAAGTACTGGGGTACTCTTTTTGGGACACCCTGTATAAATACTTATAATGAGTGTGGCACATTCTGAGATTATTTATTTCATTAATATATTTTTGCGACCGTACAATTATTGCAAGCAATGACCGTGATTTGGTAAAGCTTGAATGGTCACCTAAAGCTTTTCTCTTTCATTATGAAGGTCAAAGATCAGTTTATATTACAAAAATAATTTTATTTTATGAGCCAAAACAACCGTTATTTACGTGATGAGAAAGAAAGGAGTGTTGAGGAGACGGGTAAAAATAGATGAAAAAGATGAAGGCACACTCTTAATGTTTAAGGACCCTGGTACGGAAAAATAGGAGTATTAATGAATTAATGAATTAATGAAATATACCTATGTATGTTAAGCGGAAAGAAGATTACCTATGCAAGTTTTGAAGCGATTATCAAAATGTGATAAAAAATAAAATATGTTTACGATGAATACCACACAACGCAAATTTTCACAACAATTCGGAAATCTCATTCATTAAGGCTTGCTATATCTTTATTCTGACTAATTTTCGAATACATTTTATTATTAACTTATTAAGCCAAGTTCATATTACGAGAACTTACTCACCATGAATATTTTTTATTACTTTTCATTTAAACTTTTCAGCACGACATAAATTTATATCTGCATCCAATAACGCGCTCAACTTACACACCAGTTACAATTTCATATAAGGTTAAAATAGAATTTTTCGACTTTCCAATTGACTTTGATAATACACAAATAAGGCACACAAAGTAGTCTACGAATATTTATTGGAAATAACTATTTGTGGACTGCTTATAACTGAAGTATTTTGTTCCTGATGGTCGTATTGAATGAAACATCCTTCCTTCCTTCCTTCCTTTAGAACGAGAAAGCTAACTCGAAGCTCGTATCGTAAGAATGTCTAATATGGATGTGCCACTGACACCAAAGTCTGTAAAAAGGAGCGTACATCAATTTTGTGTTGAAAATAATATAAATCATAAATTTAACAGCGCAATTTTCAGGAATTGACTGGGTTTACCTGGTACAAGAACTTTTGAAGACGCTATCCAAAAATAACCAAGAGAAAAGGTCAGTTCATGAACTCGGCTCGCGCACAAAATTTAAGTCCGGTTATAGTTCAGGACCATTTTAAAAAATTAAAACAAGTTCTAGACGATCTGAGTGTTCGGAACTCACCCTAATATAACCTTGATGAAAAGGGGTATAGATTAATACTCCATCATCGGTGTTAGTTCCCAAAGCTGAACGCCGTGTTCATCTTATAACAAATGAAAACGCGGAAAATGTAACAGTTGTTGGTTGCATTAATACATTAGGTTAATACATTAGGACAAGTAATACAGTCAATGATGAAAAAGAAACCTACAGTGATAATATAATCTTCCCCCCTGGGTCTGCAGTTGAAATGGCTCCCAATGGCAGCATGATGAGGTACATCAAATGGATCGACCATTTAGCCAAATTTAAACCGAAAGAAGAGTGCTTCTTATTATCGATGGTGCTGCCTGTCATCTTGATATTTAAATCGTTGAGGCGGCAGAGCAACATGATATTTCATTATATTGCCTGCCTTCAAACACCACTTATGTGCTTAAACCATTGGCTAAAGTCGTATTTCGATCCTTGAGCACCATTGGGATGTTCAACTAATGCGAAGAAAATTCTAGCATTTCCAGATATCTCAAGAAGGTGAAATTTGGAATCATTTTTAACAAAGTTTCGCAAAACTGTATGACCATAAGCAACAAGTGATTTCCGGTCCTTTTGATCCAAATGTAATTCCTGAATCAGCTTTTGCCCCTTCGGCACTAACGTTTATGGAATATCAATTAAATGGTTATGCATATGAATCAGAAGATGACATCCCCCTCATACATTTCGTAAATAAAAAGAGAACTTAACCGGATGAATTACCAAAAACTGGATGTTCAGATTGGATAGATGCTGGCAGACCCATGACACCTTCGAATACTGTTGATAAGAAAGATACGATAAAAAGGGATAAACTGCAAACTGAACCTGGGTGTTCACCAAAGATTAACATATTGGATGTCACCATTATAAAACCAAAAACTTCGAAAGAACCCAAGCAATTTTCATCAATTTTGAAAATGCCGATTTTTCAACCAAAAGAAAAAGCTCCAATAAGAAAGGCATCATTACAAGGCCCAGGTGTTGCTAAGGGATACATTTTCCTTTAAACTCTTGCAAAACATTGAAGTGCTAAAAGGATAATCAAAGACTCTCAAGCAAATTGGTTACGTAGTTTGCAACAAGTGGGGGTGCATGAAATCTGTGTTGGTTTGACTGCAGAAGACAAAGAGGACTTCGAGTGTCCTAACTACTTGTAATAAAATAATTTTTCTTATGGGCCATATCTGTGCCACTTTAAAAGGCTGTGGGCCATATATCAGAGAATGTCACAGTCAGAAATATAGCCCAAATTTCACATTTATTTTTTTTTTATTATTTTTGTTGTAGAAACATTTTATTTATTTTTGTCGTTTGATAAATGCAATCTTTGATTATCACTTGTTTTTTCTTTTTATGTGGGTTTTAGTTGAAAGTGTATTTCTCACTGAAGTGATTAAAGCAAAATCTGTTATTACAATATACACATACAAGCCCATGAAAATTAATAACTTCCATTGTTTGAACCTCAGAATGCATCAGATTGGCGTGACATGCATAATATATATTGTAAGTAATTTGCCTGGTCTTCATTGTTAAATGTAATTTAAATAAAGAATTGGGGAAAATATCAGTAATTAGACGTTTTAATTACGCTTTTGAAGTGGAACATATTCATTTAGTTGAATTAATATACATTATCTTTCCCTAAGCTTTAAAAAAGTTTCAAAATTATTAAGACGATTATACAGTTTATACACACTTTGGACGCCTCAAACTTTTCCTTTTGAAACTAACTAAACTGCTTCTTAATTCATTTTATCGTTTCATAAACTTTTGCTGCCTTTTATTTTATATTTCACGTACAGATTGTACTAATTATTTATAGAATATTCTTGTTCTATAGGATCGTAAAATTTAATATATGTATCAACGTGTGTATAACCATCAAAAGTAGGTATATCATCAATAATATGACGACATTTTGAAAACGAGTCAGTTTCTGAATTATTTAATTACCAATTGTATCCATTAATTTCTTATATTACTAGTATTTGTAGGTAGTAGTTCATTTAATTAAAAAAAAATTTCATCAAGACAAATTAAAGATATCGTAAAATAACCTGAAAATATGCGCGCAAAAAAGTTTATCTGTGTAATGCAGTACTTACTTGATTAAAGAAAGAGGATGGAGCGAACGTAATGGATTGTGTATGTGTATTTCAGATCAGGTACAAAACAGATTTTTCACTTGTGGAAAGCTTTGATCCCCATGGTGACCCTTTGATTATGCGCGCATGAAAATATGGTACGATTAATTCCTAATTATATGCATATTTATAATAATTACTTATAAGGCAATTTTTTTAATCAGTTTAATACTGCATGTTTAATAAACACTTATACTTATTTTTCCTTATTTAAGTTACGCCACGCTGATGAGTAACAATAATTTCTGTTTTTGTTAATATTTGTATTTTATTATTTATTAAGAGGGCTTTTAAAAGATGGTATGCACGTTCCATTTGTCCATTTAAAAACAAAAATATTTTCATGAAGTAAGTAATTTATGCAACATTCTGTATATTGCCCGGATATATCCAAAATACCAAATAATAAATACAACATGAATTGTAGGATTACCTGTTAAATGGAGTTTCCTAGGGGATAAAGGGGATAGAATGGATACTCCGACAAGTCAAACGACTGCTTGAGACTATCATTTATGGAGCGACACAGACACCAACTAGTGAAAGTCAATCCGAAACCGATATTGCTCGGATTCGACTGTTAAGATCGGCAATTTTATCCGCTCTCCAAGAAATCTTTGACCAGCTCAGCGTTTAATATATTTACAGCTGGCATTCATGACCCAAAAACCCAGCAGTGTGGTTCAACTGTTGTCAGGCAGTTATTGCGCTCTTGCCATTATTTATGCTCTATTGTATAGAAAGCTGTTACAAGGGATAAGGGGAAAAAACGTTAATTTAAAAAGTTTGCCAAAACTTTCAAACTCCACTCTAATATTTCTTATTTTATTAAGTGATAATTATTATTGTACTAAAATGGGGTTCTCTTGGTATACTTTTAGGGCCCTAATGGAAATTTAAAGCAGATATAATTTTTATGCATGAATATTTAGGTAGGACTTCATTTGAGTTTTTTAAGCCTTGATATAACCATCAGTGATTAAATTTAAAGCCATTTTGCAGAAGAATTAGTGATAGGTGTGATGGATGTTTTTTTTAATGAGACTTAAAAGAAAAACGTTTTTGAAATTTAAATCTTAAGTATCCTATTGAATAGGAATTAAGAATTTTTTAATTATCTGCTATGTTACAATTCATTGTTGCATAGTAAATAAGAGTATCATAGTTTATGGTACTGAAACAAGATTTATTTGGACTGTAAAGCGGAGAACACATACGCGCGATTGTGACCACGATCGCGACGGCGATGGCGATGGCGGTGGCGGCTGAACGTGTCCTTAAGGAAACAAATGAACCCGCACATATTTGTTTGCAGCGATTACCGCCATCGTCATCGCGATCGTGGTCGCGATCGCGCGTATGTGTTCTCCACTTAACACGAATATAAGTAGCGTTAATGTTCCTTAATAGTTAAGAAGCGGTGTTTTGCTGGCAGACAACTTTTTTGCATGTTGATTTTTTACTATTTAAAGATCATACTGGTACAAAAAAATTCTTTGTTATTACAAATTTGATATTTACAATATTCTGTTCTGATAGCATTTGTGCTTGTAATAGCAAAGTTCACAAGCGAAAGACTTTTTAAAAATTACCTTCTTTGATTGAATAAGGTGGAAAATCTATTGATGATAAAATTATAATCTCATTCTTTCCACCAATATAACTTACTTTTCAATAAAACGCTTCAAGGAAATACTGGTAACATTTTAATTTTCCAAAACAAAAACATACTATCCAACCGACTGAATAAGCAATTTCCTGTTATCTGTTGTTTCTAATTTAAAGTTTGGAATAATACAAAACATCAACAGATGCTTCTGACAAGTAAGGGCCATAGAATATACCATTTCAAAATATAATCCAACTATTTTAATTATAAATTAATTAATATTACGATAATTTGGTTTTATTTTGATTACAATATTATTTATTTTAACTAGCTACATTAGTATATCTGTGTATATCGTGCATTCTTTATATATGTACGCATTTCGCCTTTCTTATTATTACTTTTTAATACCTCCTTGAGGTCTGGCCAAGGGTAATAAATACAGTAAGGCATAATTTAGCAAAGTGACTTTCTCAACTTATCTTTAATTAAGATTGATTAAATTAAGGGTTTGGGTGCAATTCAAAACTTGCCAGATACTGGAAATTAACTGCTTCTCCGTGCACTTTAGGTTAATGAAGATGTGGGACATGGTATAATTTCTCATAAACTAAGGAACATTGTGATTTTTCTTAGAGCTTTAGATGGAAATGGGCAAAACGACATTTTTTGAAATATCTTTGGGAATGAGGTATTTTGTGGAAATTATTTAGTGAATCATTCAAGATAATAACAAAAACTATTAATTGTTTAATTTTCTAGGCAATGAAAAAAATGAACGTAGCGACAGTGAAGGTACTGGAATGTCCCGGAGTCTCGGAAAAATCAGACTTTATAAGAATAAAAGGCAATCGATATCACAATGAGATTTATTAATTTAAAATTATAAACATATTTATGATTAGTACAGATAATACTCTTATCCAACCTTTACTTACTTTCTTGGGTATTCGGTCTTACTGGTAAGTCTCGTTGGTCGGAACGGTAAACAGTCACTGCCAAATCATTCTTCATTTATTTTACACTCTTCGAGAATCTAAAATAAAATATCAAACAACTCAGTAGACAAGTCTGACGTCCAACCGGAATATTCTGGAATTTTTAGAGGCGATAGAATGAGACAAAGCAATTTTTATCTTTTACTCACTTCGGCAGTAATTGGTTTGTAGGAACGATGGATGGTCACTGCAAAATCGTTCTCCATTTCAAGTAATTCAAAGTCTGAAATAAAACTACGATTTACTCCGTAAATACTTGTGAAGTTAAACTGATTAAAATTTGTACTTGTCACGTCCGAGTCTGCAAGTAGGTATTGGAATATTAGTTACATTACTTTCCTTACGTCTGCTGACTGCCTTGGCTTTCTTCAACTTTTTATCTATTTAACTAGTGGGGGAAGAATTAATAATTTAGATTGCGTTTACAATTTCTTGACTCATTTAATCAAAATAGAATTCAAAAGGTACAAAACTTTTGTTGCAGATTTGATTTCCGAAAAGGAAATAATTTATTTTTAATTTGATTCAATAAATATTAGGTTATATTTTCTATCTAAGAGCACGCGCAGTTTCGAAAGCCGATGGCTAGGTGCACAATATTTTAAATTAAGACAAATATAAACACTATCGTCTAGCATACAAGGCACTATTTCTTTTTATCTGTATTTTGCAACAAAACATTTTTATTTTTGTACTTTAACTTCCAACATTTTTTTTAATAAACGGCATATTTGAAATAAATTAAATACCTAAATACCCAAAAAATGCAAGATACATTCTTCTCCCATTTTCCTCTCATTTATGTTATCCACTATCCATCCTCAAAAAAAATATTTTCCCACTGTATAAAAGAAAGAAGAAACATTTTTCATTATAACCCGTGTCCCACTTTTACGTGCGATTTAATTTCTGTAAACGCAGGAGGTATCACTGTAACTATCCATCCACCCTGCATCTCGCAGTTTTATCCCACCACAACCCTATCTAGCCTGTCATAAGTTCTCTGCACAAGGGCATATCCACATTTATAACTCCCAAACAATTGCGGGAGAGAAAACATGGCACGTCTCAGTCTTATAGCAACAGATGGCTGGCTTTATATAAGAAAGCAATTCAGCTAACGGCAATCTTTGTTTCACATTTTATTTCTTTTATGCTGCATCTCTAAAAGTTTATAGTTTCCTAGCTGTTATAATTGCCTTTTGTGTATACATCTTTTAGCGTTTTAACAGTTATATGCAGCTGAGAACTGTCTACGTTTGTTTATTTACCACATATTTTGATGCAGTTTAATTACTGCAGAAGATCTGTTTGATACACGAAAAAATAAACGTTTTTGAAAGCGTTTACGAACCAGTACGGTTCTATTGAATCCTTTCTCCACTTCTAAGTATTTTTGAAGGGAATAACTAACTACTAAGTACATCGATTGATGGATGAGTGCATCACTGGAAATCAGGCTCTACCAATAATTGGTGACCCAGTTCTTACTAATTACCATTTACCTATTTGGATATCATTGTATTGTTGGCGACAGGCGAGATTTAAATCGATGTTTCCGTGAAAATTTTACATTAGATACAGCCTCAAGCGATTAGCATGCCTTTACTATGAAGTTCCATAACTTGACTTTACCCAACATCGTTTCTACGTTCAAAGACGTTGTGAAACAACTATATAATGTGCGATTCGTTAAAAAAAATCTAATAGAATATTTATTGCAATCAATAAATCAGAAATGCGTATTATTAGTAGGTATGTCGGAACCTGTTTGGATTCAGCAATTTATATTTAATAATTTAATTAATGTTATATTTTTATACTAAATAACTCAATAAAATATTAAATGTAAATATCCTCTATTTTATTTATCATATTTACTTTTATTCGTCACGAAATATAATAATAAGCTTAACATTGGCGCATTCGCCATTATCGAGAATGATTTGGTATTTTCTTAACTACCTTTTATTGCACTTTTAATTTCAGCTCCAAAATCACAAAATACGATAGATAAGATATTCTAATATAATATAGTACCGGTATGACTTTAGAAACAGAAAAATTATACTATTTATAGACTAGAGGAACTGGGATTATTTACCATTTTAAATATTTCATATATAATTGCCTAAATTTTCTTTCACAATAAAATTAAAAATAAATTCTTCAGGAGAGCCTGTATATCTATGTCGTAGTGTCATTTCTATAATAAACAAACCAACATTTATTTTTCATAAAGAAAAAACATCTGCAACTAAAAGTACAGTTGCTTCATAAGAGATATGAGTTTGTTTGTGTTGTAAAATTACATGTAGATATATCGTTTATTTACACTTTAGCTTTGTATACATATAATGGACCTAATTGTTTTAAAAAGTATAGTAATTAGAACTAAAATTGGGAAATTAATTTTTGTGCCATAATAATTAAATAGAAGCTTCTTTTACAATGTGTTTGTTCCTAAACGTCCAAAATGTTTATTTCAATGTCAGGAATACGTTCATACGTTTTATTTTAAATAAAATAGAAAGATGCAATAATGGCAACTTTATTTATATTGTCTAAATAGTTATTTATGCAACAAGTGCGCAAGGTGAGATTTCTTCACGAATGCACGCATTGCATACAATATTTTTTCTAGTACCAAAATGGTTACTAAGAAATATATGTATATAGTACAATTTACTTTACACACTAGTGCGTAAAGTATTTCATTTTTTGCACTAGTGCATAAAGGCAGTTGTTGATTAAGGCTGCATTCTGCTTAAACATTAACATACTTGTTATATGAGAAAAAATTAACACTTCTGTACTTAACAAAATTTATTGTAGTAACGAAAATTACGTGATTAATTTTATAAAATATATGAGATATATGTTTCTAACAATAGTAATTTAAGCAAAACTTACCCCGTAGGTATGTAGTTAATATGGCTTTTTGTGCCGAATTGGCTATATTCGACGGAGTGCATTCAAAATCTGATAAATCTGATAAATCAACATACATATTGTACTTATCTCTTCGAGAACTAAGAAATTTAAAATAAAATAAAATTTAAAAGGTGAAAGTTACATAAAAATCATATTTAATAACAAATTTAAAGACTTCCTTATTTAAATTTTCTAATAATAATATGAAACGAACTTCAAAATGTCCAACTTACTTATACGTAAAAATTTAACAATGACAATATTGATATGGCCTACTTAATTTTAAATGAGTGAAACTAATCAGTTTTGAAAGTATGTGGTGCGCGATTTTATGCCTCCGCCACTGTAGAGTCAAAACAGTGGGGAGAAGAGACTGAAGCGACAAGTGTGTGCATCAGCAAGTGAGGAGAGCCAGATGGAGGACCGTGAAGTAAGGTCGGGACAGGTTGCTGGTGTGTTTTTGAAAGAGTTATAGTGGTTTTACCTGGGGCCCCAGAGGCGTTAATGTTAGCAGGAAGTTATATGAACAATCAAGGAAAGTGTGAGTACTGTTTATTATTTTGATTAACCCGTGATTAGTATGTATTATGTAGACCGACCCCTGACAAAGAAACAGAGCATCTCAAGTATAAATGAAACTTCAAACTTATAAAAAAATTCAAAGATTATTGTTAAAGACTACTGAGAATTAAGGTATGTTCTATAACAATATACCGTGATTTTAAATATTTGGACAACATAAAATTAAATAACCACATATAACGTTTTTAAAATAAGATAGATAGAAGATGATTATAATAGGTGCTTATATAGGTACTCTAATATGCAATTTTTTATTATTTTACTTTACGCCCTAGTGCGTAACGAAAACACTTTACGCACTAGTGCGTAAAGTTTAACTTTACGTACTATAAAGCGTGCGGGAAGTTAGTACTTTAAGATCGGTAGTAGAAAATAGTTATTTATGCAACAAGTGCGCAAGGTGAGATTTTTTCACAAATGGGAATTTTGTCGCATGAGAAAATTTCAAAACTGTTATAGCCCACTTAATTTTAAGTGAATGAAATTAATCAATGTCTACTATTTCTTTGTCTAATGTCAATGTCAAGAATATAAATGAAACTTCAAAATTGTAAAAAAAACAATCATTATTGTTAAAGAATACTGAAAAATAGGTGGTATGTTTTATAATAATACCGTGATATTAAATAAATGGACTACATAAAATTAAATAACCACATTTAACGTTTTTAAAATAAGATATATGATTATTATAGGTGCTCTAAAGTTTAATTTTACGCACTTTTCAGCGTGCGGAAAGTTAGTACTTTACGATCGGTAGTAGAAAAACATAATTTCACATTCCGCAGTAAAGCCTTTTTTTTAATTTTGTTAGTTGTTAGTTAAAAAGTAGAAAATTCTCCAGAAAATACTTCAGAAATCACTCTAATTAACGAAAAATAATCAATAATATAACGGCTTAGTATGCATTTAAATAAAAAAATATTTCTTAATTTCGTATTTTTTTACTTTGGGAGCTATGAATTTTGTTATCTAATTCAATGTTTCATAACATGTGGTGTTACAAAAAGCAGTTGTTGTAACGAATTTGACAATAATTGTGCAACAGATTTTATATTTGTGTTTAGAAGTAAAAAATCCAATTAGATATATAGTCTACTCATATTATGCTTATGAAAAGCCTAGATAAAACTGTAAATATCATATTTCACATCCAACTTTATTTTAAGCTTTCTAATTAAATTTCAACAAGGCAAGAGTTAATCATCTTACGGTAGCAACGACTTAAGACTCTAAGAGTCTTATACAATACCCACTTAAATCGTAGTTTTCGAATGTCTCGTTTAAAACTTTGCAATTTGAATGCAATTTTTCTCAGATTAATCTAAAATATGTATAAAATGTCGGAAAGTTATTTTCTTCTTCAAAAGAAAAAAAAATTTTCCATGCATTTTTTATTTTTTCTGGCCAAATTTATCACGAATTTGCGAAAACATATATGCAACCTGTAGGCGCGGTTTCAGGTTGATTGCATCATGTCAACTGACCTCTGCGGGGTGTGATAGAATCGAGACTTGCATTTGATACAGACTCTTAAAGTATTTATTGGTGTTTCAATAATTAGAAATCAATACGTCTACGTGTATCAGAATTCATTTTTCTAATGAAAGCCCAATCTTATGACACGTTACGATGAACATAATTACGGCAATCGATCAGAAACAGTCGACAACTTTTCCCATGACTGCCAGTAAAAATTTAATTTTTTCTATCCATTTCCACAATTTCTTAAAGTAAAATATATCTTATTGTTTTTTAAGGAAACCCATTCACAATTGAAGTAGAAAATTACCATACACGCTTTGCCACACGCAAAATAAAGAACAAAATGAGCATGAAAATATCAGGGTCATATTTGGCAGTACCTTTTTTGTGGCATTAAAAAAAAGACAGAAATTTTATGAAGTAATAATCCAATAGTGCGAACGGATATTAATGCATGACCCAACTGCCTGCCTTAAAATTAGAAGCAAAATATAATATTCAATACAGAAACAGCAGGAAATTTATTGTTGCTAATTGTGATTTTCAGAAAATAATGTTTCAATAAATTATTTTCTCTAGTTTTCAAGGTTAATCGATGGTATCATCCTGAAGGTATGCCAATGCTATACAACTTCCAAGATGTTATTGCAGAAGGCTTTATAGAAAATGAGTTGCCATTTGCAGATTAATTAAAACACATGAAAGGTGTTTAATTTTAATTTCACTCATTACATTAAAAGCTCCTTTGCATACACTTTCGGAATTGATACTATTTTGTCTGGCATTACTTACATTTGCCCTGTTGAAACATTAATATAAGTACTTCTTTGGATTTCATTTCTATTAATATAAGTGTATATTATTTATTTCATATTGTTATTCCTTAATAGAACAAAGACATCGAGGACACTTCAGGGTCTTATTTGTGTTAAGACTTATATTTAATTATTGTACAGGGATATTATCGAAAGAATCATCCCCTATAATTTTTTTATTTTTCTACTTAGAAAAAAATTATACTTAAATACAAATATGAAATTGCCCTGTGATATCAGCGTACTTATCGAAAACATAATTATACAGACGTTTTTGAGATAGAAACACAACTTGCAAAAAATAAATGAATGTCGATTTTTTCAGATACAGACATAACCTATGTTTTTATCCAGTTAGATTTGGTTTTTTCTTCTGATTACACTGATATGGCATACTTGATAGTTTTATTCAGGATGTCTTAAATTATTAAGTAAAAACAAAAATATTGTAGGTAGGTAAGTATTCCTAATAGAGTTTAAACATTTTGCGTTAGCAAAGAGGGCTGTGGATGAAAACAATAGAAACTTCTGCATCTTAAAAATGGAAAAACAAAAAAATACTTGAAACATGCATTATTTATTAAAAATTATTCTTTTAATTTTGAAGATATTCTAATATATTCCCCAAAAATATACAACTTTATTAACAAATAACAATAAATGAAAAAAATCTATATTATCTGTAAGTATTAAAAAAATAAACGTTATTATAAACAAACATTTGTTGCATATTAATACACTTCCTCCACTTATGAAAAATAAAATGCACTTGGAGAAACTCTAATAAATTATTTGTTATTCGCAACCGAATATTCATTCAGCCAAATTTCAATAAACCACTTATTATCAAATAATAATTTGTATAATATAAATAAATCATTTTCTCAGTGAATAATGCAATATCATCGAATTGTTTAAGCGCATCCACAATTGATATGCTGGACTAATGATACAAATATCTGTGATTTCTCTGACTGTACTATTTTTACCGACAGACGATGAGAAATACACAAGTGGAGAGTAATTGCACAAATAAATCTTTTACGCGAGTCAGCACATATTTACAAGTGACGAATATTTACCAAGTACATTAGTCGTTTGAGTCTGGTTTTACTGGCATCAAACTGATCCTGTGAAATACTGCAACTGATTTCAGATTCTATATATGGGTCTTTGTTGGTATAAAGCAGGGTTATATAGAACAATTTTCTTTTTACCGGTTTGTCAACATTTGCAAATAATGTTTAACATAATTTATATCGTCTACAGATGAAACAAAAGACAATTTTTATTTTATGACCATCTTCAGTAACTAACCACAAAAAAACTTGTTTTAAAAAATGTTTACACATCACATTAATTCAAGAGATAGGAAATCATTATATTATTTATCTACAGATACATTACCAGAAAATCCTTTGGGGAAGTCTCGATATCTGCACTATTTAAAAGGAGACGTTCTTTTTGATGGAAAATGCATTTACACCCCTGATGAAAATTGTTACCTATAGCTCATCTAGTACTCAAATGGCATTTGCACCATTTTATTTCGAGTTCCTTTATTTAGCAGTTTATAATTCTTAATTTTAATTGTGACCCATTACAACATGCTTTCGTTAACCTTGGGTTCATCAAAAAGATATGAAGAAAGTGTAAATAATTCTATTTCTGGATTTCAGCATTAATTAACTTGAATTTCTTTTGAGCAAAATTTAAATAATAATTCTACTTACAAATTAAAATTATTTCCCTTCGTACATTTATTTAATTAAACAATAATTAATTAATATAACGTTTACAAAATGAACAAAGAGGTCAAAATGATTATTTGGGAGAAAGGTATTTTAGCCTACCAAAGTGGTGATACAGTAAAAATTAAATATGAAGAAAATTTGCTTATGCTAAATATCTAAAAACAATTATTGATAAGGGGATAAACTCATTAAAAACGTATCGAAAAATGGAAAACTAGACGTTTTGAGATTAAGATTACTAAAAATAAAAATTGTGTTAAGAGCGAGTTGTAATTTATTTCAAATAGCCGCAAAAATTAGGTATTGTTAGATTAAGTCTGGTTTTATTAAAATGTATTTCTTGATAATGCTAACTTAGTTAACAAAATAACAGTATGGTCAGTCCCAATCTCATATCTTGATAAGGGAAGGCTTACAATACAATTTTTTTCTACAAATAATTTATGACGGATCATACAAATTTCCACTCTTGTAAGTGGTAATATGTGCGCCCTTCAATCGTAAATATCTCCGTATCGAGGTTTTACTAAACTCTTCTTGACAGAAATAGTATTTTGAGTTTTGGTTTCAGAAATTGACCTATAATAGAATACGAAATATTTTTGGAACACCCTAATATCCAAAGTATGTTATAATTAAAAAAACAAAAATGAATTTGTCTGACACTTCATTCATCATAATCTAATCCATAATCATGTGACATTAATTGAATTGCTGTTTTTCCTGTAAAAGCATATGTATATCTGTTGTTGGCACTGCGTATAGTCGTAATTGTCATAAATGTGAAATTAATTAAAAGAATTTGAGATTCTTATCGGTATTCTATCGTGACGGTCTGTTTTACTTATACGGGCGTTGTTTGCAACTTACTACCAACAAACAGTCCCTGCCAGCTGTGCAACACTTTTTTAAATGAAATCTCGGATACCAGTTCCTTATTTTAGAGTGCAAGAAACAACACTTTCACTCTAGGGGGTTTCCAAGAAAGGCTAGGGTAGTCTGCAGTAAAGAAAACGGTCGTGTCCAGGGATCTGGTGGCTGATTGACGGTTTTTAGCGGGTTGGGCAATTTATCATACGGGTCTAATTAGTTTTATATAATTAGAATAAATGAAAACTCGGCGGTTTCAAACAGTATACAAAGTTTTTATTCACCTTCAGATATCAGATAAAAGATTTAACGGATTATGTACTACAATATTCTATACTGTGTACAAGGAAATAATACGCGGTCTGACAAATAAGCAGGTATTACTTACGAAGTTGTGTCAGTTTTTAATCACGAACAAAACGGTGCGGCTTTCTGATACAACGTTGTATAGCGGTCGATTACGGTGAGCAAGTGTGATAATAAGGCAGGATACAAAATATCAAATTGTTGGTTTTTAATTTTTCTGTAAGCCATAGATATTCTCTCCCCCTGTATGTCGGGTTTTCTGAATAATAAAATACTTAATACTACCGCCACTGCCTCAAATAAGAGCTATACTGCAATGGAAGCTAATTTCTTCCTTAACCGGAAGCACCCACTGAGACCAAATCCTACCTCCCGAGCGTGATTTGTGTGCAAGTTCTAAAATCGACAGCTCGACAAATTGACAGTTCAGATCAGATTGACGACTCGACGGATAAGATCCTTTATTGCCCACTCCCGGTGAATCTGTTACAAATTGTCACTTGTCAAATTTTCTTCGGTCATGGTGGTATAGGATTCGGTTCTTGCTCAGTATTTCTTGCGCGTTGTGATTGCCGATTGAACTTAGACAAATACCTTGGGCTAGATATTGTTAAGATATGGGAATCTTTTTTTATTTTTTAGATGTTTTTCCTTTTATTTGGGAGGTTTTTTTTTTATTAGGCCCCACGTTGGTGGTGCCAATTTATATGTTATGTTGAGATGAGTTTTTGATTTTTATTTTATTTTTGAGTTTATTTTAATTTATTGTTACAAGGTAAGTTTTTATATTTAAGATTATGTTTTATTATATTTGCACGTTCTAGATATTAATTTCATTTTTTAGTTCTTGTATATTGTTCTCGAATTATCGACTTTATAGCATACGATCAGTCAGCCACTGGGCAGGATTTTCCAATATGTTTTTAACGATAAGCGACAGTGCGTATGATTTTAAGATAATTTAACGTAAAACTTACTATAGGTTAGCTATAATTACTCTTTTACCTTTCAGGGCCTTTGGGGGTTCCCTTCTACCATAGAAGAAATATCTTACCTATAAATCTGCTGTTGTACAAGTTTTGAATAAAGATTATTTAAATTTTGTGCAGGTTTTATTTCTTATTTGATTAGTAAGGACTCAGAAAAGATAGAGATCTTTATCAGGATAAATATTACTTTGTCATTAGACAGCTAGATGTCTCTGATTCTGCTGTAATTTAAATATTCAGCTGAGATGAATGTTAATGCTTTAGTTACTTGAATTAAACATAGATGGAACTCAACAAGTCGGGTTTATTGTATGTATCAAACATTTAAGAGCAAAAATGTTTCTTAAACTATGTCCCTGCTCTAACTTAAACTAATCTAATCTACAACAAATATAGGACAGTGTCCTTGTGGATAATAACAAATTTAATAAAGTTAAGGTTTCAAATTTTAGTTCGGAGTACTCTTGGCACAATAAAGTTACCGTGTCTCGTTATTTACACTTGAATTGGCAGACCTGTTTTAAGTTTTGACACTTGTGGTTTGTGGTCCAGATATGGTAGCTGGCTGTTCTACAATTTAGTGCCTCATTTACTGGATTTGCATAAACTAAATAGGCCTTGGATGCCCGTTCGGATTTCGACGAATCAGGCGGCTGCTTATTACTTAGGATAAATTTTACCTTTATTCCTGGTACCTTATGGTATTTGGCCTTGAACCATCATTCAAAATTAGTAGGAATATAATTTTCCTATTTAAATTTTATATTTCTCTATTTATTTCAGGAGCGATCTGGACGTGGGTTTGCTTCTTTTACGACCCAATAACAACTCTCTTTTTGTTTCGTTTCTAAGGAGCACGCAGAAAATTTGCCAAACCATGGATTTCTAGATTTTCAACTGTCATGATGGTTGGTATTTTCGCCTTTTTTCACTTTATTATATAATTTTGCTATGAAATTATGGTATTTTTAGCTTCCTTATTTGAAGACGAATCCGTAGATACCCATGTGTTGGTATTACGTGAGATAAATTTTAGATCTGCCGTTGACTCGTACGAGGAATCACAGAACCGTATCGAAGATCACTGCACTCACTTCTTAGGATCTAACTTACATTGTGTCTAGTCATTTAACTAGACTGGAGGTTTTACAGATTTGTCTTATGCTATTTAATTACAAATTTAATAAAAATTTACATAAATAAAGTCCATCTTTGTTTAACCCCTGTTTAAAGCATGTAACTGACAGCTGTTCTGTTATTGATTATTTTAAAGAAACGAATCACAATTTATTTATTTTATTTACGCCTTTAATTTGTTTACTTTTGGTTTGTTTTAGCGTAGCTGACCCTTTGTTTACATGAGGCTCGTTGACCTCTCTCGCCTCAACAGGTGTTCTACAGCTGATTTATCATATGGTTCTACCATATTATATCCTTTTTGAACTTGTGTTTATCTAATGAGTATACCATACGTAAGTTTATCGTTCTAGTTTTATTAGGAGGATCATTTCATTTTACCCTTGTCGGAACTGAATTTATTTTTTAATTTTATTAATTTATTAGTGAGGTTTTAGTTTAAAATACATGGCATTGTGCTTCCAACAAGTCCTAGAGCGTTACATAACTTACAACAGTTAATAATAATAATAAATGTTTATTTACATAATATTCACACAATAATTCACAATTATTTTAACTGAATTACAATGTAAAGGAACAGAAAGATCCACAAAAGTTGCCTTGTCTGTGGAAATTTATGAGGCAGTACTATGCAAAAACAATTTTTAATACAAACATATGTTAATTAAAATCAACTTTATAATCACTACCAATGTTCACAATATATACTGATTACAAATGGAAATTAAACATATATGAAATCTAATAAAATACTTTAATAGTAAGTGCGGAGTCTGTTTATATTAAAGACAAAATATGTTTCACAGTTTATTTAATTATTTTGTATGTCATTTAACCTATGAACTTGATTTCTATCGGTATTTTGGATATAACTTTTTAATTCTTATTTAAATTTGTTGAAAAATTGTATGTCTTTTAGGGTTTTAGTTATTTATTGTAAAATCTAGAAGCAAGATATGAACAACTCCTTTGCCTTATAGTTCTTTGTGCAGCTATTGTTTTAACGATTTCCTTAGACTTGTTTCTTGTCTGGTAAGTGTGATCTATCGCAAGAAGAATATTTTTATTCTTATACTGGTTTAAAATTGTTTCCAAAAAAATATCTGCCTGGGATCAAGAATTTTTGAATCGATGTATAGATGATCAGTTGAGTAAGTATTTTTCTAAAAATTCTCTTTAAGAACAATTTCTGAATAACTTCTATTTTCTTTAGGTATACCGATGATATTCCACTCCAACCTAGTATTCCATATGGTAAGCGAGATTCCACTAGAGCATAATATAAAATTTTTAGTTGAGGCAAGTTTAATATATTACTAAGATATTTAAATTTAAAAATTAGCGGTCTTAAGGAGTTTACAATATTAAGTGCATGATGATCCCACCTTAGATGTCTATCAATAGTCACACCCAAGTACTTTATTTTATCAGTTATGTTTATCTTAATTTCTTTTCCATGGTTATTTATAATTAAACTATCAAAATCGGGTAGAGTGCTTTTATTGCAACAGAGGTAGGAACATAGTTTTCTTGAAATCAATATTATAGTGAGCAATTTATAATTAAACCAATCCAAAATATTTTTAGAATCCGTTCAATTTCAATTATTTCTTTTAATTCCTGCCACGAATTTAATTTAATTTTCAGAAGTTGCAAATCGATTGTTAATTGGTGAAATTCATTAAACTTGTGAGGCCTATAATTATCGATGACCCAATATGTGGTAAGATTTTCTCAGACTGCGGATTAATGATTAAAACCCTAATGAGATTTTGTATAAATAAATTGAAGCCTTCCTTGAGCTACGTAGACAATTTTAAAACAGAAATGTCAAAATGCAGAAAGTAGGATCCAATAAAAAATACCCCTGGTTCAGGAACGCTAACAAATTCCTCACATAACCCCTCATTTTACTTGTCCAGTTGAATAAATACTAAATGCCGTAAATGTGCCTTGGGGATCATTAGGTTTGGTTGAGTTAATACTGTTTAATATCGCGGGGAGCAGTAAGCACTTGCTTCCATTTAGCACATCATTACCAACAGCTTTATAGCTCATGCGACTCGTTTATAACTTTACACACCTGTTAACCAGGCCAAAAATAGCTCACTCTTGAATTGAAAGGATGATAGAACTTGGTTCCGAAAATCGATATGCGTGTAGTAAAAACGAGGATATTAAATAAGCCTGTCTAAGACGTAATATATAATAAATGCTTGTTCTTTGCAGAGTTAATCAAGCATTTAATAATTATCTATGTTTATGTTTGCATGCGTCAAATTAATTTATAAAAAATTATATACCTATATTTTCATCAGAACAATTGAATAGGAAAAATAAACGCATATATGTATAGTTTTTAGTAGATAATTCAGTAGTATAATTGATTTTTATTGCTTATCATTTAAGTAAAATATAGATTAACGGAAATTAGAATTTGCTGCAAAGAATTTTTCTTTTTGAAAAATTGTTGTGTGTGATGTATTCAGAGAAACATATTCATGTGCACTGTTTTTTGAAGATGATACTGTCGAGCAATTTGTTTCGAAGATGAAATTATTCACTGGATTGGTAAAAGAAATATTTCAATCCAAAGATAAATTCAATTTATTAAATTTAACGTTCTCTTCGAATTGTTTGTCCCCATTATTTCTTAGTTTTTGAAAATGTAATGATAATTTACCTTGATGTTGAGGTGAGGTGATTATAAAATTAGTACAGTCATCAAATTTACAAAACTCCGTCCATAGAAAACTGTTGTCATTTCACATTTGATCATTATCTTTATACATTGTAACCTTCGTTGCGTCGAGGTTCTAAGGTGGTTATTTTGATGCCTGATAGACGGCGGTACTAGCAGGACGCTATATCTCGGGCGCCAATTTCTGATTTAGAGTGTAGAAACACCACTTTTCTCTATTAGCAGGATAAACGAGGTTTAGGTAGTTGCAGTGAAGAAACGGTAATGCCAGGGGTCTATATTAACCTATAAAAAAACCTCAGGAATTTCGTGTTAAAGAAAACACAATTGTTACTACGGTCAGAAACAAACAAACATGCATGGAGGTTTGCGATAGGCAGACAATACTAACGCGACAATTCAACTACGGTTGAAAGCGATAAGACGGCAAGCAGTAATACAGCAAGTGAACGGTTACTCAGTTACTAAGCTGGACTGGTCGGGTGGACTGCTAGAAGCATACTAAAATTTTCCTCTGCCCGGCTCTCAAAAAAAAAACGAATACATAAATTACATTTACTTACATTTATTATTATTATTATTTACATCTTGAATTCATGATTTAATTTTTTTTGCAATTTTTGATATAGGATGGCATAATCATGTTGTCATACGAGACCTAACCGATATAGTTTATATCGGGATCGATGTTGGGGGTACCGACTAGAAACTTCTCTCTCCAAGTTGCTAGATTCCTAAATGATACAAAGTGGAAAAATCTGCGAGGTAGAATTGTGAATTTGTAAAATTTTATTCTATACAGGGTGTCTCCGAATCACATGTAAATTTCTGAACCACGTATTCCTTGCCTAAAAATAAGACATAAACTTTCTATAAACACATACCCGGAATCACCTCCTAAGGGAGCTGGCACCCAATACATTATTTCTTATTAGTGACTGCAATGAATGAGTATACGTTTTTTTCATAAAACCATACTTTGTACGAAAATTGATGAACATCTTTTGGTGATATTAGGTTTTTATTGTATTTGCGTATTCGTTTGGTTCAGTGTCGTCGAAGGGAAAGAATAATAGAAGGGAGTTCTTAACAAAAACGCTTAAAAAAACTAAGAACGTTTCGCGGCGTGCCACCCAAAAGTGAAGTTATGTAAGGTGGTCTTAAGGGTTAGGTGACAGAGGGAAAACGTATTTTTTCTCCACATGTTCCGAACTCCCAAAGATATACAATCAACCACCGTCTGGAGATGAGAACTGCAGTAGTTATATGGTCCAATTCTTCAATTCTTTCTTATAGCAAACCACACTAAACACATTAAAATTTTCTTTCCCCGAATATACTACAATCAGTCCTATTTATTTGTTATTACTCTTTCTTATATATGGACAAAAATGTGTATGTTACCTAGAGGATTTACTTACTAGGGTTAATTGTAATCCCTTATTTTCTATATTTTCAGGGCGTTCCAGGGATCCTCTTTCTCTAGGAAAACTTACCTTGTTCTAGAGTCTGTTTATTTGTGACTATTGATATTAAAGTTTTATGGAAAAAGAATTTAGTTTATTTATTATTTTTACTGATCTGTAAAGTTTTCTACAACTGATAACATTGCATCCTGTAAATTATGCCCCACACTATGAGAATCAAGTGAGGGTGAGTGTAACCTTCAGCACCTAGATGGCGCTGGCGATTTAATTGATATCTATCGGTTATGTTTCATAAATTCGTGAATAGTTTCTAATTTCATCACTATGTACGGTAAAACATGACAATAGATGTATTCAACTTTGTACAGGGTGATCATTTTAAGTGCCTCACTCGATTTTCCTGCTTTATTCTTCACCTAGGAAAAAAATTTAAAAAATTAAAAAATCATACCATTCATACCTGTGTACTTTTTTCCGAGGAATCCGATTCCGAAAAGATAAAAACAATTGAATGTCAAAGAAAAAAGTTGTGGCCGAAAAACTGAAAAAGAAAAAAATATACACCCTGTATATTAATGCGGAAATGAATATTTGACATTTCACTGATTGTAAATGCTTATCAGATACATATTTTTCACTTCCTGTTTGACCGGAAATTGCTTTAATTTTTTTATTTTAGGTGATACACCCTGTATATTGAGCTCAGTTTAAAGAACATTTCTTTCTGAATTCAGCAATATATAACATATTATCATTATCTTTCATATTTAATAAGATATTGGGGTTTAAATTTAAAATAACACAAATATATGTTATGAAATAAAATCATCCATGAAAACAAATAAAAGCATTTAAATTATTTTTTATTTATTTCAAAAACTAAAGAATATAAGTTATTATGCTATACCTTCTTTTGTTTTTGAAATAAATAAATAATTTAAATGCTTTTGTTTGTTTTCATGGATGACTTTATTTCATAACATATATATTTGTGTTATTTTAAATTAAATCCCCAATATCTTATTAAATATGAAAGACAATGATAATATGTTATATATTGCTGAATTCAGAAAGAAAAGTTCTTTAAACTGAGCTCAATATACAGGGTGTATCACCTAAAATAAAAAAATTAGAGCAATTTTCGGTCAAACCGGAAGCGAAAAATATGTATCTGATACACATTTACAATCAGTGAAATGTCACATATCCATTTCCGCATTAATATACAGGGTGTATATTTTTTACATTTCAGTTTTTCGGCCATAACTTTTTTCTTTGACATTAAATTGTTTTATCTTTTCGGAATCGGATTCCTTGGAAAAAAGTACACAAGTATAGTTTTTAATTTTTTTCCTAGGTGAAGAATAAAGCAGGAAATTCGAGTGAGGCACTTAAAATGATCACCCTGTACGTGAAAAACTAGTTTTGATTGGATATTTTCATCTTAATTCTTTAACTAGGTAAGTACTGATATTTTTATTTCTTTTCTCCCAGTTTTCTTTAATTTTCTGTCACTGCATTTACTTCATGGTCAAGAAATTGACTCACATCGACTTTGTTATGAGTTTCAGATAATTTTCAGAATTTTCTACAATTTTATTTAATTTTTCAGGAACAACGCCGAAAACCTCCTTCTCTCTGGAACTAAAAAGACGTTCTCCGTGACTATTTATTTTCTCATCTTTAATTTTTCTTAGGGTCATCGATGTGCGATTGAAGGAAAGTGGTAGGTAAGTAGTAGTGGTAAGCTGCATCCTGAATAAGACTCTCAAACCTTTATAAATTTTTTTTGGCGGTACAATTTTAAATTCGTAGAAATGTCCCTTGCTGATCTAATTTACTTTCTTTTACTCTAGCAAATAAATTGTCCCAGTTTCGAATTAAACTCAGGAGACAATATGCACTATGTTACCGGTTCTACACTGTTTCTTCCATTTAAAACCATACGAATCATTGGTAATTTATTATTACGGACCTCTGTTTACTGAGCGATACTTCTAGCTTTTTCTTCATCATCCATGTGAAATAAATAACATCTACTTACTATCCCCGGTATAGATATTTAATTCAAACAGTAAATAGAGTAAAAAATAAAGTCTAAACTTACTTGGTAACGCGAACATTCGTTTTATGACCGTTGGTTTACAATGATGCGTAATTTAACTTTTAGGACCAATTTCTTTGGAAAACCCTTAGGGTCGGGTTAATGGTTTTTCACATGCTTGGTCGCCCGGATCAGAACGACTGAAAACGGGTGTAGTTATTCCACGAACAGACTGATTTCAATATCTCAGTGGGCCGTGTCACGCCAGAGTTTTATTAATCGAACGCAGGGGTTAGTCTCGAAATCGCCTATAAAAATCATTACTTAGTGAATAACTCGTATCTACAGAGTATTTTCGAATAATTAGGTTGAGGTTGATTCGCAATACATTTTATCATTTGAAATAGGGTGTTAATTAAGGATCTGTACACTACGTCGACTAAACTCTCAGGCTAGCTAGAAAAAGTATACGAGCAAGAGCTGAGAAGTGAAATAGAATAGAACATTTGTCTTGAAGCATTATAATGTACTAAGCTACATTTTTTTAGATGCCGGATGATGAAGCTGCTTTCGATAATCTTGATGGAGTTGCTTAATGACGGAAGGAGTGGCGTACGTCCGTCCCCAGCCATTCGACTTAATGCCATATTATTCCTATTGTATGACTTTTTGCTGAGCTAACCGGTATAAGGAACAAATGTATTAAGCAGCAACAAAATGGGGTTTTCTCAGCTCGAGTTGCAAATGCAGATGTAGTTTATTAGTAGATATACAAGGAGCGTACGGGCTCACTTTCAAGGCCACTCGCTTCGGAGGGCATATGTCCATCAGGAGCGATCACGGATGGAGGTTATATCTCGCGGCTACACTCCGTAGACCTCTTCAGAAGATATAGCTGCAGACAATCACCAGAGGCTCTTAGAATCTTTGGGGGGTGGTCGGGGCTTAGAGGGGTAATTGGGGGCTTAGAGGGGTAGGTTTCAGACAATAACCAGAAGGTCTTTAGACCAGAGGCTTTATCTAAAAAAAAATCGTCAATCGTCAATCGTTAGCTCGAGAATTGGCCGCCGCATTTGTCCAGATGTCGCTGTCAGCAATGACGTCATAGCGATAAGCTCTGGGCAAATATGAATAATATAAACAAATTTCTCTGGTCTGAAGACCTTCTGGTTATTGTCTGAAGCCTAGCCCTCTACGCCCCGAACACTCCAAGACCCTTTAGTGATTATCTGCAGCTCTACCTTCTGAAGAGGTCTCCGGAGTGTAGCCGCGAGATATCCGTGGTCGCTCCTGATGGACACATGCCCCCCCGAAGCAAGTGGCCATGAAAGTGAGCTCGTATGCCTCTTATATCTACTTTTATTAAATTATATGGATATGGTAAGTTATTGGAGGTATTTGCTCGATAGCTCTACAGGTTCAACTAAAATTAAGTACCTATTCAGTATTCATAAGCGGAAAGAAATTTAATTAATCAATAATCATGACGACTTTCTCAAGATTAACCAGTTTTCAAAGAACCGACCAACTTTAACGAATCTGATGTGTTCATCTTAAGTCAATAATGTATTTTTATTTATTCAACACTGTTTTAGAAACTTTAGAAATATATGAATTATTTATAAATAGACAAACGTGCGTTATAAAAACAAACGTATGTTTATCATAGTTTTCAATTCGCAGCTTTTTAGGAAGACATTTTTGTTGACAGGTAAAAGGAAGTTGAGTACGCGGACCACATTTGTGATGAGAGCACTGGAGTTCTAGTGTTTTCCTAATAGCTAGTGGACGCTCAATTACCTTTTAAATTCGACGCTGCAATGCAATAGACTTCTAGTGCTTGTGCAGTATAGAAAAATATTACCATTATCAAATACGGATAGATAAATATTTGAATAATACCCTGTAAAGTAGAGCAATTATGTTGGGTAAAATTACAGTAAACACACAACAATAATGAATAATTATTGCATAAAGCAAAATACTGTTTATTTGCATACACAGGTATATTATTATTTAGTCATTTTTGGATTGATTTATAATTTCAATAAATATTTGCATAATGCATATTAACCTTCATTGAAATAAGCTAGAGGATGTGATTGTTTTATTATTTATGTTTTAGTTGCAGCGATAGTGAATAACGAGTATGTATTTTAGTTATGAACTATTTCATGATTCAATAAATAAAGGCACCAAAATTACGACTATATTTTTGTGCCTTTATTTATGAATTCAATGTAGTTTCTTCATTTTCCTGGCAGGATAAATATAAAGTTTAGGGCTATTTATCTTTAGCTAGACGTTTTCCTAAAGTTTCCTAAAGTCCATGATTCATTTTGGTTGTTATCAAATTCCTTTTTTTAAGTATCTGTGGTTCGTTTAAATGCATATCCTGATGTATCATTTTGATAGGAATCATTTCTTTGGATTTTCCTTCTACTTTCTTGTTGCTTGTCTCAAGTTGGTATAAACCATAATATGTTTCAATCGGATGGAGCACTTTGCGATTTTATTTTTCTCACTTTTCGTTTGGGTGCTTCCACGTGAGTTAGAATTTTTATAATCCAAGTTTATTTGGCAGTCATTGGAAAGTTCACCATCTATGTGATTCTGTGATATTACTGCTTATGACTAATTATTCACATAAGACTGATGCCAGAGTCTTCAACCCTTCTGTTATGAGAGCCTTGCGTGCGCATTCTATCTTTCTTTTTTTTCTGTTCTTTAGAACGTGATTTGAATAACCCAGAGGTTGTAACATGGGTTTGGACTACAAACGAAGCCATCCTTCACTCTTGAGTAAGTAATTTTTTTTGTTGGTTGCTCTAAGCATTTTTTTAAGTAACAGTACTCATTATTCCTGTTTTCATCAGGACTTCTACCTCTTTTTCTTCTCTTGTTTTCTTCAATTTCTACTTAAACCAATTCGCGTTTCATTTGTTTTGGTATATCGATTAGTTCGATGTGTTGTTTGATGTTTTATCACCTTATAGTACACCCTACTTGTTGTACCCTGCTGATTTGGGTGTAAGATCCTTTTGGGAAAACTCTTTTATGGAATTACATGGTTGTAAGTGAAATCCTGCCTACAAATCTGTGAGACCAGCAAGCGGAGCCTTTTTTCACGGAATGGGCAGAAAAACATTAACCACACTTTTATTTTAAATACCAATGGAAACGTTTTGTTACGCTCTTACGTGTCCATACTAAACTCAGTACGTAACAAGGAATATAACCTCATGCCAAGACTGCTAAAGTGCTGCTAGAGAGGATCAGCAAGAGAGCGATGGAAACAACTATATGGAGCAAAGAATATTATGTTACCATGAGCAGATTAAGAATAAAACCGTCAAATTCAAATAGGAAAAGCAAGAGGTTGTGGTGATTATATTCCAGACTCATGAACAGTTGCAATGAGACCAACCCACAGTGATGAAAATACAGGAGTTAGGAAAGCCAGTGTAACGTGCACACCCCGTATATAAAAAAAATAAAACTTTACTCTTACTTACTGGTGATACCTATGATATCGAGGGTGCGTTACTTAAAAAGAGGTAGCGCGTCGCTGCCACCAGATCGGGAATTATTTTAATTTCCCCCCGATCAGAGAAACACTTGAAAGTACCTATAAAGCAAAATCAGCTGATAGGCCACTGGTAAAAGAAGACCCTCCAAAGGCTAGGCTATCACCCACTATTATATGTAAGCCACCTAGATCTTTCACATTAAAGTGCCAATATCAATTATTTTCTACCAGAGATCCTATTTCAGGTGCACTCACAAAACGACACGAACCTCTAAGGCATCTAAAATTCACAACAACCCTAATTGACAACGCCTTCACTAAAATTATTCGTCGAACTCTATCAACTTTAAACCCGCCCACCGACTCGCGGTCACTGTATCACTTTCGCACTTCCCGGCGCTTAACTGGCCCCTAGGTAATTAACAATTACCGCGACGACGTCCTTGACGTTGGCCGGTCAACACTCTAGCTCCATCTCTGTATCGCGACGTCACGACGCTGCGCTGCCCGATCAACTCTCTCGCTCGGTCGAACTGTGACTCCCTCTTGTCACTTGAGCACTCTTTTTGGGTTCACCCAAAGGTACCCCCCGGGGAACCGCTGAATCGGCCCTTTTGCACCTCGATTTCTCCCAATATACGTTCAGGCGAGTCCACTCACGCAATATCGTCTACCCAACGATTTCCTTGGGAACCGATTCGTATAGTCCTCTCCCATCGAAATTTAACTCCAGGCGATAAGATAAATTTATCTAAACATGATTTCCGTTGCAGCAGTCATAACAAAACTCAACCAATTACTTCTTATATACCCCGTGGCACAAATTAAAATAAATTTTTTTCATTATTAATAGCTAATTTCCTGTTTTTTATAAGACTTATTTATACCCCCGATTTGCTACACCAGCGACTACCTTAATGAGAATGAAAAAGCACTTGACCTCGATGGTATATCTATACTCAAAAAAGGTATAGTTTCATACTTGTTGCGCCTACTTCAGTGACAAATAA